>PKMM01032061.1:573060-767729 GCA_002933915.1 Eutrema heterophyllum | reverse complement strand
TTTTAAAAACGTTTTTAATAAATTTATTTATAAAAACGTTTTTATAAAATTTATTTGTAAAATGATTTACAAAATAGATTTATAAAAACTATCTAACAACTTAATTCTATCACAAATCTATCACAAATTCATCATAAATCTATCAAAAATTCAATAAAAATTCAACAAAATCTATCACAAATTCAACATTTAATAAAAAATTCCAACTATCTAACAACTTAATTCTAATTCCAACTATCTAATTCTAATTCAATTAACTAACCAAAAAAAAAAGACTTACATTGTTGTTGAGGAGGAAGAAACCGGCGAGGAGGAGGTCCGGCGAGGAGGAGAGGAGGCGACCGGCGAGGAGGAGAGGAGGCGACCGGCGAGGAGGAGAGGAGGCGACCGGCGAGGAGGAGGAGGAGAAGAAGAAAAAGAGAGAAGAAGAAGAAGAGAGAAGAAGAGAGAAGAAGAGAGAAGAAGAAGAAGAAGAAGAAGAAGAAGAGAGAAGAAGAAGATCGGAGAAGAAGAGAAGAGAGAAGATCGGAGAAGAAGAGAAGATCGAAGAAGAAACTGAAAGAGAAGACGATGGATCGCAAATTAAGTATACACATTTCCGACGGACCCCTTCCCTCGGTAATCTGTCGGAAATCAAATTTAATTAACCGCCTCATTTTTCGAGCAATTTTCGTTTAGCGGTTCAAATTCCCGGGTAAAATTTCAGGATCCGTCGGAAATCCCTCGGAAATTTCCGACGGGTTTCCAACGGATCTTGATATTTTGATGTTTTATACTTGGGATTTTTTTCGAGTGTATACCAATTAAATCACAAGTCCGTCGGAAATCCCTCGGAAAATTCCAAGGGATTTCCGACGGTTTAGGGTTTAGGGGTTAGATTTTGAATTTTTTTTGTAAAAGTTAGTGTTTAATAACCATTAGTGTTACATACTAATAAGAAAAACCTTTGAAAACCAAAATCAAACATGTTATTTTGGACTTCTTAAGAATCGATTGATGAACGAGATCAAGCTTTCGTAAGAACACATAGAACATACAAAGACACTTACGAGTTTGATTAGGGTTTCAATTAAAAAGTTAAAAATCTTTGATTCTTAAAAAGATTTCACAGAAAGTAGTTCAAATTTGTTACTTCTAGATCTATCAAGACCTAACATGTTTAAAATCCGGTTAATTCGAGGGTTATTACCCTAAACTGTCAGAAATCCCTCGGAAATTTCCGAGGGATTTCCGACGGTTTATGATTTTAGCCGAGGAAAACTTACCCGGTGTAAGTTTTAGCCGGGAGTTGAGAATTTCCTCGGCTAAAATCCTAAACCGTCAGCTAAAATTTGTCCGGTGTCAGTTTTAGCCGAGGATTCAGTTTTCCTTGGTCTTACACCGTAGGAAATCCCTCCGAAATTTTCAAGGGATTTCCGACGGTTTACGATTTTAGCCGGGAATAAGTTTATTAGAATACCAAGTATATATTTTCGGGATTTGGCAAAAAAAGTTCAAGTTAGAAACCCAAATTAAGCTTTTTTATTAATGTAAAAGGAGGATCGGAGTAGAACATTATTTGAAAAATAGGCTAAAAGGATGGGTCGTCTTCCATTTCACTATCGGACGAGTCGTCTATAACCACTCGGCTGAGCTCGGTCTCCGCGAGGCGAGCATTCCGTAGGATAATGTTTATGCGCTCTCCACGGTCATGTAGTTTCATCTCGATAAGCTGCAGTCGAAGGTCAGGTCGGAGTCCTTGGAAAAAGATCATCGCCACTTCTTCTGCGGATCGGTGAAGCCCAAAGTGTCCCATAGTCCGCACGAACTCCTCATGGTATTCTTGCAGAGTTTGGTTCCCTTGCCTTGCCAAGCCTAGCCCCCAGCTACCACTGGTTGAAGTCACGTCTGGCTTTTTGGGGCCGGAGGAACTTCGCTGACACTTGCGGGCCCTTCCCTCTTCAACCTCGTCACAAATCCAAGGGTTGGACTTAATCTTGACAGTAGATGGACAAATGACTCTCTTACGAGCAGTTTCCCGCGTCAAAGGCATCGTTTTGAAAAAGGTTTTAAGAAAACAATTTCGCAAATGTGACAAAACATAAGTGTATTTGTTGTGAATGAGGGAAAAACTATTTATATACAAATGTTTGCATGTTCTCTGCAACTATATATACACATATATCGAATCTTCAAAATAGCAGAGACAGGAAATGTATATATATTTGTTTACAAACAAAGCAAACATATATGCAAGAGAAGAAGTATTTACAAAGCAAGTAATATATCGGTCGGAAATTACCCACCGATTTCCGACGGTCATTAATCAATCGGAATATTCCGACGGATTTCCGATCATTTTTAGTCCGTCGAAATAATCTCGGTATTCCTTCGGAAATTTCCGACGGCATAAAACCCGTCGAAAACGCCGTCGGAAATGCGCTTGTTTTCTTGTGATAATAGAAAACTTGTAAAGTCTATGGCAACACGATATATTATTGGAATTTCATATGTATGTGTGGTTCTGAATAGTGATTAGTGATATTTGTTGCATAACAGCTTTTGCTTTTCATCACTTGTGCAGTTGCCAGTGGCGGAACTACATTGTGATTAGGGGGTCATTTGACTTTGGTCAAATTAGTATGTTAGTCAATTTTAGTATATTTTGATTTGATTTGATGAAATGATTGTATAAAATCACATTTTGACCCCACTAAATATGTGTTTAAATTTCTATATGCACCAATCAAAATCATATGATCTATTTACATTTTATTTTATTTTATCTAAATTTGAAAATATAAATTATGATTCCAATCAAAATTATTTCTAGATTCACTATTGCTGCAAAACTAGGCGTATAAGAAAACTCATCCATCGAAACTGATACTTAATGCAACATATACCAAAACCACGTAGATTTCAAAACACGGCTCGGGACCACTAATTAGATTATCTACTAACCACAATAATATATCGAAATATAATTAATACATACAAATCACACGAAAATGTATCGAAGAAAGAGAACCGTCCAACCAGTTTGATGGTAATTAAAATATGATAGTATTTTTTTTTGGCCAATAATATAAGACTATATAGTTATGATAATGTTTATTCAATTGTTCATGATCGAATTTATGATGAGAGAACATTTCAATTAAAATATCAAATCGCAAGAGTCGCGTGAGTGAGCTCATTCGCGGCGATTTCTCTCTCAAAAAAAAGTTTGAAAGTCATCGGCTAGATCTCGTTCTCAGAGTTCTCCGGTCACCAGACTGTAGCATTTCCGATGGCGCACGAGGATCTCTGCCTTTTGTCACCAGCGGAGCTTCATCCGTGGTGGGTTTCTCCGCCGGTTGCGATTTGGTGGCGATCCCAGTTCTGCGGCGGCGAGGTGAGGCGATTAGGGGCTCCGGGGGTGGTTCCTGCTTCAGCTCTGTGAGGACGTGACTCGGCGGTGGTTCCCCTCCTGGTTCTCCTTCTTCGGCAAGGTTAGCTTCTAGGGTTTGCTCCGATCTGGTTTTGTGGAGAGTTATGGCAGTGGGTGGGCTTGCGGAAAGGGCTCTCGCCGGATGTCGCCTCCTGTGAAGTTGTTCCGCTCGGGGACGGCGGATCTACGGACGACGGAGTTTTCCCGGTGGTTGTTCCCCTCCAAAAACCCCTTTCCCCTCTTCCGACTCGCTCTTCGTGAAGGTGGTGAGGTGTCTTCCCGATGGTCTTCCTTAGGGATGGGCTTTCGGGTCAAACTTTGGGTTCGGGTCAGGTATTTCGGGTTTTTAGGTCTTTCGGTTTAGGCTCAGAGGACCCGTTCGGGTATTTCAAACTTTTGGGTCGGGTTCGGTTCGGTACTAATCGGGTTCGGTTCGGGTATAACCGAAGTAAAAAAAAAAAAAAACAAACCAATGCATTTTTCTCTCTCCTCTCTCTCTCTCTTCCCTCTCTCCCCTATCTCTAACCCTCTCGAGTTTTCGCCTCCTTTTGCCTCTCCGGCGTCCGCGGCGGCTCTTGCCGGCGTCGTGAGAGGGCTCGTTTTCTTTCCAGTTTCCTTTGTTGGGGTCAGGTCTAGGTCTTCGGCGGAGATGTGGCGATTCGGCGGTGGAACTAAGGTGGAGGGGACTAGATCTGGTGAAGCTTCTTGCGTCTGTGATGTCGTGTCCATGGATTCTGTTCCAATCGGCGCTTGGCGGAGGAGGTGACATGGTGTGGCGGCGAGATGCGAGGAGGAGGTGTTTTTGGCGCAGGAAATTATGGAGGCTTCCTTTCAGTTTGCGGCTTGCGAAGGGACAGTAGCATCCCGATGATGTAAAAAAAAAAAAATTGGTCTAAAGAAAGGAATAAAACAGAGGAGTATGGGTGACTGTCTTTGAGCAGAAGAAGGATGGTGCAAGACTTGCACATGTGAGGGCTGGCTGCGCATATGGATGAGGTATGTGAGCTTCTGAACCATTAAACTAATCAAGAGAATCTCCTCAGAAACTGCTGGTCTGACGCCATCATTAAATAAAGTGAAGCATGGCCTGGATAAAGAAAGCTCATACTCCTCTGTTTTAGAACCTGCAAGTTGCGGTGGTGTAAAAAAAATAAATAAATAAATAAATTTGCCGACTTTGGATCACTTCGGGTATGACTTCGGATTTCGGGTTTACCCGAACCCGACCCGATATCCGAAATACTTTGTGATAAGAACCGATCGGGTATTTTTCAATTTTGGATAGGGTTCAAGATCGGGTTTTTCGGGTCGGGTTCGGGTCCGGGTTCAGGTCTGGGTTCAGGTCCGGGTTCAGGTCCGGTTCAAACGCCCATCCCTAGTCTTCCTTGTTGCCTTGTGCTCTTCGGCGACTTGTTCTGGGCTGGCGGTGGTGGTTCTGTTCCACCGTCTGCGCCGGTGGTTCTCCCTGTTTTCCGGCGTCTCTCTGTTCTTTGACAAGCTTCTGGTTTTGTGGTGGCTCTAGGGTGGTGGTGTTGTGGTGCTCTCAAGTCTGGTGGTCTCGGATGGTGGTGTTCTCAAGTCTGGTGGTCTCGGGTGGTGGTGTTGTCAAGTCTGGTGGTCTCGGATGGTGGTGTTGTCAAGACTGGTGGCGGTTCTTAGACCGGTGGTTTTGTTTGCTGATGGCGGCGGCTTCTCCGGTGTCTGGGGTTCTCCCGGTCCGTTCTGCGGCGATGATGGTCTGGTGTCATCGTTCTTATTAGGATATATTTCTTATATCCAATTTATACATATATTATGTTGTAGATAAATACCAATTCTCTAATTTCCATTTTGTATGATATTCTTTTATGCCTTAGGTTTAGGTTTACGATTGTATAAATATATTGACCTTATGGTCTAAGCAATACAAGTCAATATTCAGCTATTCATAGTTTATCATGGTATCAGAACACGAAACAATTCTCCATTGATTTCTCTTTGATCCAATTCTCCATTGATTTCTCTTATGGTCTACTTTCCATTTTATTTTTTTTCCTTCGATCCTCTTCATCGGCCTCGTCACCTCTGTTTTTCCTTCCTGAAAACATAGTACCGTTTCGTTGCCGTTTTTCAATCTCGCATCGACTTTGTTTTTTTGTGCACGATGGCGAACGACTCAACCACATAACCAAAGTTCAAGACTATCTCACCTTATGACCTCACATCGAGCGACAATCCGGGTGCTGTGATTTCTTCTCCGCAGCTTAATGGAACGAATTATGATGAATGGGCAATCAATTTGCGTATGGCACTTAGCTCCCGCATGAAGTTTGGGTTTGTTGATGGTAGCATCCCCAAACCCGCTGCTGATTCTCCTAAACTTGAAGACTGGATCGCCAATAACCACTTATTGGTTGGTTGGATTAAACATACCATTGAACCAAATATACGGTCTTCGATTTCTACCCGCGAAATTGCAAAAGAGCTCTGGGATATAATCAAGAAGCGATTCTCGATAAAGAGTGGGGCTCGATTGCAACAACTTCGGAATTCTCTGGCCACTTGCAAGCAGCACGGTTCAATTGTTGATGATTATTTCGGTCGTCTGACTAAAATCTGGGACGAAATTGCTGAAATTATGACTTCAAAGCGATGCACTTGCGGCTAGGGCTGTCAATTTGAGTGTTTACCCGCGGGACCCGTGGGTTTTGACCCGCCGCGGAGCAAATGCGGGTAGAGGATTTTTAAATTGACAAAAAGCGGGGCGGATGCGGGTCGAGAGACACTTCGAGTCCACGATTTTCTCTCAGGTCTCGATGAGTCTGCTCATGGGGTGATTTATACTCAGATTTGTGCGATTTCTCCTCTTCCTGATCTTGATAGTGTTTATCAAACAATTGTTCAGAACGAAACAACCCGAGCGAATGTGAACCAAGAAGCATCAGTGATGAGCTTTGCTTCTCAACTTTCCTCTTCTAATTTTTCTCGATAACCAGCGTCGGTTTTTACACATGATGTGTCTCGACAGGCTGATCTTCCTACATGAGCTTCTTCTTCTTCACGTCCAATTAACAAAGATCCATCTCGACAGTGCACTGGATGTGGCAGAATGGGACATGAAGTCAGCTCTTGCTTCAAAATTGTTGGTTTTCCTGAATGGTGGGGAGAACGACCACGTAACCGAACTGACAATCGCACAACAGTGACTGGCAGGGGACGTGGTTTAACCCCACAGGCGAATAGCACGTAAATTGTGACTGCCAACAATGCGTGTGTCTCCTCTTCTTCGGGTCTCTCTGACATTGATCGACAAGGCATGTGTGGTATCACTAACGATCAGTGGAAAATAATTCAACAAATGGTTGGTGATGCGAATGCTCCTACACCTCTGAGTGGTAAGAATATCGATCTAGTATGGATTTTGGATACTGGTGCAACCCACCATATGACTGGCCGCGTGGACTTGTTAGAGGATATTCACAATATATGTCATGTTTTTGTAACATTTACATGCTGGTTCCAATTTTTTCTCTTCGAGACAGGGAACAGTTCGACTTACTCCACATCTCTCCTTGAAAAATGTTTATCTTCTTGATGAATTTCATATCAATTTGATCTTTTTTGGACAGTTGGTCACTGATAGTTTTTTGGTCGGACAAATAACGGATCGTCTTCTGGTTTTACAGGATTGCGGTACGAGGATGCTGATTGGAGTGGGTGAACAAGAGGGAGAGGGACTTTACAGATTTCGCGGAATTGAACATTTGACAGCCTTGCAAACCAGTGTGTGTGATGATTTAGCGTTATGGCACAACCGTCTAGGACATCCATCTTCTCGTGTGATTGGTTCTCTGGCGGAGTCCGGTCTAACTGCGAGGCGGCGCAGTCCCTGGTGGCGTCGGTCTTCCTCTCCGATTTGCTTGCTAGGGTTTCTCTATTTTTGGTTTTCCCGATTTTCTTTTCGGTCCAGTTCAGTTTCGATACCAATTTGTATTTTGGTTTAGTTTCCCTACCATATCCGATTCGAGTTTATGGCTGGTCTAAATTTCATGTGACAAAAAAAAAAACCCCCCAAAATTTATATTAATGCAAAAAAAGTTCAAAAAAAAAAAACAAAATTATGATGAGATTATTCGAGAAGGTGTCGCTTTAAGTGACTCGATCCTCGTGACGGCTCGTTGCCCTTTTCTTTTAGTTTGTTCAAACAATTAAAAAGTAAAAAAAAAAAAAAATAATTAATAAAAAGTATCTAAAACGAATAAATTAATGGTTTATCTGCTTCAGTGAAGAGGTCCATGCATGTATTATTTTACCATTTTATGTATTAAATAAAAGGGTTTTATGCAAAAAAAAAACCATCATTTTTATTGTTTTTGCAGCAAAATACCCTTTGGCTAAAAAAAATGCAAGTCAATCCTCTCACTTCAAAAGTCACCCGCAAAACAGCTCAAACTCATATCGATAACGTGACAAAACAGCTGTGAAAAACTAACAGAAATTAAAACGTAGTGTTTCATTATATAAAAAACAGCATAATGTTTACCAAAGTGTAAGTAAAACAACACACATTTCTCCAATCTCTTCTTCATTTATGCTGTTTTTTTCTTTCGATCTTTCTTGCTTTCTGATTTGGTTATCGAGAAAACGCATGAAAATTCTGCAGACTCGGTGGCCAGAATATCGATTTTCACCCTTAAAATTCTGCATATTCCTAACCTCGTTGATTGACTTTTCTCCAGACAAACTTGGTTGGTAAATTTCTCGAGTTTTCTTAGAGATCTATCGTCGAAGGAAGCTTTTAAATTTAATGGCAGAAGAACATCGATGTCAGACGCCGGAAGGCCACCGTCTCTGTGTCAACAACTGCGGTGTCTTCGGAAGCTCAGCCACAATGAATCTCTGCTCCAACTGCTACGACGATCTCTGCCTCAAGCAACAGCAGCAAGCCTCCATGAAATCAACCGTCGAATCCTCTCTCTCCCCTGCGTCTCCTAAGTCATCGAAGATCGCGCCCGTCCTCGATAACTACGCATCGGAATTACAGATCCCGATGACAGAGAAGCCGATCCGCAGACTCCGACGGCGATAGATCAAAACCAGCAGCCGCCGCCACCGCAACAACGGTCGTCTGTGCATTGAAGAAGATAATGTAGAATGAGAGCTTTATTCCAACAAGAGACAAGCGAAGGAGGCTTCAAACGATGACATCATGTCAGAAATATTGAACCCCGTCGCGTCTCCGGTGGATAATACTTCCAGTTTTCGGGATATCACTAGCCATCCGGCTAAATCGAGTTCAAATTAGTGAAAATTTAGGGATTTAGAGATGTATGGATTTCAAATTCTGAAATTGATTTGAAAATTTAGGGATTTGGTTGTGGATTCTTCTTTGAGACGACGGAAACGGGTTTCGAAATTGGTGAAAAGAGCAAAGTCGGTTTTAGAGCTTTGGATTTAATGGGAGTAGAGAAGAAGAAGAAGAAGGAGAGAGTTCGAGAGAGAAACAAAAATTGTGTTTTTTTTACATTTTTTAATTTTATTATTTTAACTAAAACCTGTATAAATCTTGTAAAATTATTTTAATTAAAACTCAGTGTTTTAAATTCCGTCGTCGATATAACGTCTGTTTGACGGAGGGGTTGTTTTGCGGATGACTTTGGAGGTGAAGGGATTGACTTGCATTTTTTTTAGTTGAGGGGTATTCTTACAAAAACAATAATGGGATACTTGCAAAAATGACTCACAATTTGTGGTCAAATGCAAACATAACCCCATTTTTCTCCATTTTCAACAAATACCACTTTCTCTCCATTATATCCTTCACATCCATACCTATTCACAAAAATGCCATTATGTTCTTAATTTTTTTTTTAAATAGCAAAAAGACACAATAATCCATGGCATATCACTTATTTACGAAAATGTCATCTTCTTCAATTTTCCCAACCACCATTAACAACCAATTTCAAGCTCTAAATGCTTACCCAACCTATTTTCTACCTCTAAATGCTCAATATGTGAGCTCATAACCTCATAATCTTCAATTTCCTCTCCAATTTCATCCAAAAAACTCTCTAATTTACGTTTTAAAAATTGTAAATTTATTGATCTTGTGATTTTCGGTGTTATTTGCATAAAAACGATTGGGCTTCTTCGGTATTGGTGAAATTCGAAGTTCTGGGGTGCTTGAAGAAGCTAAAAACGAGTTCAACCCGGATCTAGGTAATTACCCACTTGATTTTCGTTAATTTTCATATCTGCTTCGCGATAGCAGACTTCAGGTGAAGTCTGCTCTATATCAGAGACTTCACATGAAGTCTTCTAGTCAACACATAGGTTAGTTTTGCAATTGACCATTTTTTGTAGGTTTTCAACGGAGACTTCATACGAAGTCTGCGAATTCTCCTTTGAAAAAAAAAATCATGCAGACTTCAAACGAAGTCTGCGTAAAAGCGAGGTTAGTTTTGCATTTGACCAAAACTTTGACTTTTTTATAGCAGACTTCACATGAAGTCTACTCTAGGTCAGTTTTGCATTTGACCAAAACTTTGACTTTTTAGAGCAGACTTCAGATGACGTCTGCTCTAAAAAGAGAGGTTAGTTTTGCGTTTGACAAAAAATTCAAACATTGACCAGAAAAATCATTTAATTAGTAGACTTCGGGTGAAGTCTGCTTAATTGCGTAGACTTCATGTGAAGTCTGCTTAATTGCGTAGACTTCATGCGAAGTCTCCAATTAATTTAATTCGAGATTTTGGTCAAATGCAAAACTAACCTAGCGTAGACTTCGTATGAAGTCTGCACGTTTCAGACTTCAGATGAAGTCTACTTTATTAAAGTCAAACTTAGTCAAATGCAAAACTAACCTCTAGTAGACTTCGTTTTTAGAGTAGACTTCAGGTGAAATTCCGCAGACTTCATGTGAAGTCTGCTCGAAAAAGTCAAATTATTGTCAAATTATGGTCAATTGCAAAACTAACATGTTTACTCCGCAGACTTCACATGAAGTCTACTCTTGAAAAGTCAAACTTATGGTCAATTGCAAAAATATACCCCTAATTTACGGCGGAGACTTCAGGTGAAGTCTACTTAATTGCGTAGACTTCGGGTGAAGTATACTTATTTCCTTTGTTAATTTGCAATTGCAAAAGTAACCTAAAATACAAACTTCGGTGTGAAGTTTACTTTCATATAGGGGACAGACTTCACACTGAAGTCTGTTTTTTTATACAAAACAGACTTCAATGTGAAGTTTATGTGGTTAATTTTGTTAAAAATGCATTTATAGCATATTTAGAACCATTTTTTAGTTTTTTTTTGTTCTCCTATGTGTGTTAGTTATTGTATTTGCTTATGTATGAGTTTGAAGTGTTTATATGTTATAATTATGGAATATTCAATTTTCTTGTTTGATTAGGCTTTTGGCACATTCATGCAGATTTCGGGTGAAGGCTGCTTCATATATACGGGCAGACTTCAGTGTGAAGTCTGTGAGGTTGATTTTGTTAAACATGCATTTATAGCATATTTATAACAAAAATCATTAGTTTTTTTTTTGTTTTCACTTGTGTAAGTTATTTTTTTTGCTTATGTATGAGTTTGAAATATTTATGTGTAATAATTATGGGATATTCAATTTTCTTGTTTGATTAGGTTTTTAACACATTTATGCAGATTTCATGTGAAGTCTTCTTCATAATTATGATCGCTAGTGTGGTTTATTTATGTTTTTTTTTACAGAAAATGGTTCAATTACCTATAGTTTATGGAGAATGGATGATGAAAGACTGGTCGTGGTATTTTGTGGTGGATAATCGTAAAAGAGAGAGAATGTTCATTTTGAGTGATGGGTGTACACAAACCCAAAATCTAAATTTTGGATTGAGTTTGTATTAAAGTGTACACAAACCCAGAATCTAAATTTTGGATTGAGTTTGTATTAAAATGGAATCTGAATTTTGGATTGAGTTTGTATTAAAATGGTTAGGAAGGATCATGTGTACAATCTACTGCATGTACCACCTGGTTGAAATCGAGAGCTTGCCTATGCTCCCCGAAGAGACCTATACGCCTTAGGGAAGAATTTAAGACTTTGTGATCAATAAATTTGGAAATTAAAAAAACAAGAGAAAGTTAGAAATTAAATTTGGAAATTTGGAAATTAAAAAAGGACAAGAGAAAGTTGATTATGTATTACCAAAATTCCAACTGTTAGCTCTTAAATCAAAACAAAGTGTATAACACAGAATGAGTTTTTCCTACACAACAACACATCCCATTTGGACTAAACACTACTTCAGTCTATACTGCTACTTTCATTTTCTTTTTGTTGTCTCCACAAGCTCTTGGTGACTCAATCATCTACTCCATTCGTAGTCTCCTCCATATTTAGGTGACGCATTGTTAAGACGGTTAGAGTCTTCTAGTTTGATGGAGTCTTCTGCATCATTCAACATTAAAACATGATCTTACCACAATCATAATATTAAGTGAAAAGGTTGTTTTTTTCACCAAACCTAGTCATGATCTTTATCAAAATCCATAAAATACTAAGTTAAAGATAAAAGCAGAACTGCATCATTAGACATCAAAACATGATCTAACCACAATAGTAGAACATAAATAAAATCTGCTTCTCTTTCACCAAATCAAATGATGCATCATTATCACAATTTATGAAGTATTAAATTAAAGATAAAACCAGACCTGTTTCATGCTCCAATCATATCGCCGAACACGAGCTTGAACGCACCAGCCTGAAAGATGGAAAGATGGAAAGTCACAAAATACATGATCAACAAAATTGGAATAGATACTACACCACAGGACATGCTATTGCCATAGAGCCAAAACCTCTTACAAAAGACCTCACTACATTTAGCAGCTTAATTAGACTTAAGAGGTACCTGGACAAATGTGGAAACAGATTGAAGTGGCTTCTCTCCAACTTTTTGGTGCATGGCCTACAATTTAACACAGACTGTTAGGTATTAATAGACCCATCCACAGAAAAGCGAGAGAGTCAAAAATAGGTAATAATTTGGAAATAAAAAAAATCTTCATTATGCACAGAACTGAGTGGGATCTTTTTCACATTCGGAAGTACGGGTTAATCAACATTAGAACTCCAACAAATAAAAACAAGAGAGCAAAGTTACAAGATTAAACTTCGAGAAACTAGGCAAAGTTCATGAACTTCTAGTACTTTTCATCATCTAATGAAGAAGAAACATCCCATCCACCTTATAAAGTCAATTCAGAAACATACCTGGAGTAAAAGCATAATCGCAAAAATAACTTTTGCAATTTCAGTCAAGAAGTTGACGCTACCGGGAGAGACCAGCTTTGAACGACATACACACTCAACCATCCCGTTCATCATTTGTCTTCCCTAAGCTGACAATTTCTAGATTGAGCTAACCTGATAAACAGAAACAGGAATCAAGACGAAGAAGAGGATTCAAACAAACACTCCCCGCTTTGTTCAACAGAAAACGCATAAAGATGAATTTTTTTACCGAAAAAATCAACAAAAATTTCACATTTGAAAAGACAAACCACAAAATCAGAGAGACAAAGCAACGAACACAGTAAAGTAACAAACTATTTAGGATTTTAACTCTGAAATCTGCGGATATGGTTGTTCGTACCTACACCACCAGTGCCACCGACGACAAATACAAGCTTTGAAGAAGAGGCTAAAGCCGAAGAATCGATGGCTTCTGCAGTGAGGGCTTGGATTGGCCGGAGCATATGTTTCGTCCGTTATTCCTAGCCGTAGTAGCGGCTTCGTCGTTCCCAGGGAGATTCTGCTCCTCATCGGTATTCTTGCCCATAACAAATAAAGAAATGAGAAACAGATGAACACGGGGAGATGAACACGGGTTAAAAGAGATTAAGACGGAGAAAGAAGAAGAAGAACGACGGCTTACCACTACAACAACCGACAAGAATGGAGAGGCGGCGGAACGGCGAGAGAGGCGAGATTGGCGAGCGCAGCGCCGTTTTAGTGAGAGGCGATGGTTTTTTTTTGACAAATTTGGTTATTTCTTTTATATAGGGGGACAAAATTTCCGGTTAAATTAATAATTTTCGGTTGACTTCGTAGAAAAGTCTACCCTAAACGCTAAATATACTTCACCCAAAGTTTTCTAAACCCTAACTGTAGAGTTCACTTGAAGTTTCAAAAATTAAAGAGACTTCGCGCTAAGTCTCTAAATTGGTACAGACTTTGGATGAAGTCTCCTAAACCTAAATTCTAAATCAAATATTTTTCATTTAATAGTCAAAACCCTAAATAAAAATTTAAAAACCAAACTCTACATGCACAATTAAATACATAACTCAAAATTTAACTTTCTTTCATAGTTAACCAAACTATATAAATCAAACTTTAAACTATAATCCCTAAAAAATTGTTTACCATAAAACCTAACCTCTAAAACATAAGTCGTAAACCCTAACTCATTATAATCATAAACTCATGAAATTTATAAATATGAACCAACAATAACTACCAACACATGACCACATGAATATTTAAACCTATGGTTATGCAATAATATTCATTTCATTAATAGTATGTATGAGACTATAACCTAATTTATCTTTGTTGGTTTAATTTGATTCAATTGTATGAAATTTTAATTTATATACATCACAATTGTTTATATTTAGTTTATGAAAACAAATTTTTAATCAAATTATTTTTTAATATTTTTTAAATTTAAATATAAGATTTAATTACATAGCAGACTTTTTTATGAAATCTGTATAGTAAACTTCTCTATTTTTTTAGTAGACTTCACAAGGTTATAACCGTAATTGAGTCATAAGAGATGTAATTGTAATTTTCCTACCTTACTTTTGAATAAGGGGTCTACTTTTGTATTTAGAATCAAATTGTGAGTCATTTTTGATAATTCTCCCAACAATAATGGTGATATTTTTTTTTTTTTTGCAGGAAACCCTAAATAAAATGGTCTGTATATCATTTGTTCAACTGAAATTAGTGTATGAGTCACGAGTTAAACCTGAAGGCTTCACCAAACCTAAGACTAAAGGTATTAAAACAGATAAACACTCTTGTGAATCCAGCACTGTTTTATTTTTATTTGTTTTGACATCAAATAAGCACTGTCTTATTATTATTGTATAAATGTATTGTGCTAGCATTTTACAAGTTCAAAATTCGTTTAATTATTTTTAAAATGATTATTTGCAAAACGTGTTTGATGTTATTTTTTATTTTGGTAATAGAAATAAAATAATTTAACGTAGGTACATATAATATTTACAATTTTGTGTTAAAAGTAATTGAAATTTTTTTTTAACATATAAGATTAGAAAAAAGGTTGGCGCTGGGATGATAATTTTGTAATTTTTTCTAAGAAATTAATTAAATTCCTCATGTATAAGCGAAAAAGATTTTATGGAGAAAAAGCGAGTGAGATTTATCCATTTTTTCTGCCGGTTTTGTCTCGGCAATATTTTAGCATTTAAAAAACAATTACCCATTTCCTATGTTACAATTCATTTTTTTTTTTGTGACAAATTTTTGTTTTTGGGTTAGAACGACGCTGGAATCCCAAGCGTTTTCACACCAAATGGAATTTTCTGGTGTGCACCTTAGAGGAAAAAAATAAATATGAATTTCCTGAATATTTTTTTCTGATTTGTGTTTTTTTCTTTCCTTTCATTAACTCATTAGTCATCCGTACCTTTGACAAAAAAAAAACAAAGTCATCCATACCTTATAAAGTAAAAAACTGCGCTCATGAGAGCAAGCAGCATGAGTAGGATGATAATCCACGTGTCATCATCCTATTGCAGGAAGAGTATACGTTTAAGCTCGTCACATAAAGTTTCTCCTTCCTTCTTCCCCTTTCGATCTCCAATGCTTTTACAGACTTTTTAATTGGCCATTTTATTTTTCTATAATAAACATTCAAATATTTTATTCCCTATTTGCTGTTTGCTTCTTTCCTTTTCTTCTTCTTCCTTTCCTCGTGCAATCTCAACAACTGTGACGCTTGTTGATCCAACAAAATCTTCCTTCTTATCTACACCGGAGCCACCTTAAATTTTATTTTCCGTCGATTGGTTTAGTTAACTTCTCCGGTCCTTTGTTCTTCTATTTCCGGTGGTTGATGATTGACCAACTGAAATCTAGACGAAAGAGGAAGATAACGGAGCAAGCAAGCTTATATATATCTCTCTCTCTTCAATCTCTAACGACGAATTCAACCAGAGACTTTCCCTCTTGATCGATCATCTGTGTTTTTTTCCTCTAGAATTCAATGACGGGGTTTGGTTGAACGACTCATTTCCTGTTCGATCGATTTGTAAATTTTGCAAAGTGTGATTTCAAAGAGTTTTTAACAAAATGCCTCACCGGACCACATATTTCTTCCCGCGGCAGTTCCCGGATCGTGGATTCGATCCGTTTTCGCATAAGAATGATCACGAGAAGAAATCGTCGTCCAACGTTGGAGAGAGTTTTGGGTTTGAAAGGGATAAATCCAATGGCGGCGAAGATCCGAACAAGGAGAAGGAGATTGTCTTCTCGTCTTCTTCTATGCTTTCTAAAAGCTCCGCCGTTTCCGATCTCTTGAGCGGCCTCTCATCAGGCATGTCGGATCAGCAGCAACTGGCGGCTTTCTACGAGTGGCTGGCGGAGAAGAAGGCCACTCTCTCTCGGTCGTCTACCACCGGACGCATGAGGCCCACGCGCCTCTCTATGTCCAGCGACGCCGATGAGGAGAGAGAGCTTCTGTTGTCGCCGCCTGATCCGGCTCCGCTTCTTCCTGCTGCTTCGCCGAATTCCATCATCGCGGCGTCGTCTTCATCGGCACGGGCGGTCAACATGAACGAGCGTAACATTGACCGGAGCTTCGACAGGGAGGTTTCGTTTCCACGAATGTCCAGCGAGAGCAGCTTCGCCGGAAGTTTATTCTCAGGGACGACGGTGGACGGGAATTTCTCAATTTTTTCAAGTCCGACAGACGCAAGGGAAACCTCGACCACAACACGTGTCTCCGTGACCAAGGAGGAACGAGAAGTTGAGGTTAGGGAGGAGGGCAAAGAGCAAAGCTTAGCGCAAAAGTCAAGAGAAGGCTATTACTTGCAAGTCACGCTTGCGAGGAGGCTAAGTTCTCAAGCAAACCTGGCCGGTGATTCTGTTCATATACAGAGCACAGACACTGTCTCCTACCGTTTCTGGGTATGAAGTCGTATATTCCTTATAACTTTTGACTCAAATCTATAGGTGAGAGATTAAGGTCAAATAGTGATTTTTCTTTGGTTTCTCCATTTTTTTCAGGTAAGCGGTTGTTTATCATACAGTGACAAGATATCAGATGGGTTTTACAGCATATTAGGGATGGATCCATATCTTTGGTTGATGTGTAACAATTCGGAGGAAGGAAAACGACTTCCATCTCTTCTGTTACTAAAGGAGACTGAGCCGAGCGATACATCAATGGAAGTGGTTCTGATAGACAGACGTGAGGACTCGCGTCTTAAAGAACTCGAGAACAAGGCACATGAGCTGTATTGTGCTTCAGACAACATGTTAGTGCTCGTGGAGCAACTTGGCAGACTTGTTGCTGTTTATATGGGGTACAATTTTTGTTCTTTTTTCTATTTTCTCTGTGATTTAGTTTCGCAACACCAACTTCATAGTTGTGCATATATATATATGTGTGTGCTGAGGTTGTGGAGCTTTTAGGGGTAATTTCCAGGTCGAGCGAGGTGATCTCCAGAAGCGATGGAAACTTGTCAGCAATAGACTCAAGGAATTTCGGAAATGTATCATTCTTCCTATAGGTAGTCTAACAATGGGGCTCTGCCGGCATCGTGCCATCCTATTTAAGGTGAGCCATGAACTTACATAGGAGTAGAGAAAGCTAGACATATATTTGTTATAATACATCTATTAAAATTAAGCTATACATATTTGTCTATGGTATTGGATGCTGACTTGCTCATCTTGAATATGCAGAAATTGGCTGATTACGTAGGTTTACCATGTCGGATAGCGCGAGGTTGCAGGTACTGTAAAGAGAACCACCAATCTTCTTGCCTTGTCAAGATCGACGATGACAGGAAGCTTTCAAGGTTTGAGAGTGTTAAAGCTTTTAAGCCTCCCCATTGGCTTTTTTTTTTGTTTCCCTTTCTATCTACTTAACTACAGCCAGATTAGATTGCTCAGTGGCTTTAAATAAGTAGACTCTCTGGCTGTTAGCAAAACACTTTTTAATGCCTCCACTTGTGCACTTTCAGTTATGGTATTTAGGAAGTTTTTACCTGAGCTTCTACTGAAAACACTTATGAATTCTTTATGTTTTACTAACAGATGGGTCTCTACTCTCCAGGGGTCTTCTTGTGTATGTCCTTGTTTCTGTGCTTACAAATATAGTTGCTAGCTTTGGAGTATATCAATGCTGCAATTTAGTTGTTTTGAGCTTATTTTCCACATTTTGAGCGTAGTTGAATACCGTTTCTCAACAGGGAATATGTTGTTGACCTTATTGGGGAACCAGGAAATGTCCATGATCCAGATTCCTCTATCAACAGTGGAATACTGTGTCAGATTCCTTCACCTCTTCAGATGAGTCATCTTAGAGAATTTTCCAGGCCTTGCGTGCGTAGTACATCTCCTTGTCGGACTGTAGAGTCAAAGGCTTCATGCGCTCTTTCTGAAAACATTCAACGTCCAGGTAGGAATAGCAGAATATGTATTACAATTATTATCTAAAATTGTCGGTCTATAGTTGAGGTAAATATGGAAGAAGTTTGTAATACAATTCTGCTAATTGAGTTCTTGTAGGGAGTCAAGGCCATGTGCACAAAGAAATTGAGTTGCCTGATATTGCAGCGACAATATGTTGTGCTCATGTTGATCAAACTTGCTTCCCAAAAGCATCCTCAATGGTTTCGACCGACTCTGTTCTTCGAGCTCTACCACTTGATATACCAAAACTTAGTGAAGACAAGATTGCCTCACAAGAAACTTGCAAAGAGGAGACCTTTCTATTAGAAGATCCAATTGAAAACAGTGTTAGCAAGCAGCCAAAGGGAGACTTATCAGTTGAACCAGAGATACCGGAATCTGAGACTCGAAAAGATAAAAAAGTCAGGTTACCTGTTGACGCCATCTCACCATACTTGACTATTGAGCCTTCTTTGGCATCAGATTGGCTGGAGATCTCATGGGATGAATTGCATATCAAAGAGCGTGTGGGTGCTGGTACGTCTTTTTTCTTCCATGATTTTGGTACAAACGTTTTTCCAGATGTAGCACCATAATAACAAAATCTCTTGTGAAATCTTCTCTGCACTTTTTCAGGATCATTTGGAACTGTTCATCGTGCTGAGTGGCATGGATCAGTAGGTTTCAATTTTAAAAAATTTCATCATTTAATGTGTTTTCTCCTTGGAGTAGCTCTCACTCTCACGTCCTTTGTAACAGTTTTTTCAGCCAAGATTCTAATTACGTTTTTGTTTATGGTGAAGGATGTCGCTGTCAAAATTTTGTCTATTCAAGATTTCCATGATGACCAATTCAGAGAATTTCTCAGAGAGGTATGTAAGCAAGCGGATGTATCTCCTTAAAAGTTAATAACTAACTCCATGTGATAACTTTGAAGCCTCTATGAATATCTCAATTCTGTAATTTCAATTTGAAGGTTGCAATAATGAAACGTGTGCGGCACCCAAATGTTGTTCTATTCATGGGCGCTGTGACAGAGCGACTCCGCTTATCGATAGTAACAGAATATTTGCCAAGGTAAACCCATGTACATAGTTTTTGTCTTGTTCGGGCCAAAGTTTCATAGTTGAGTAAGTTACATGACGTTTTTCATCTTAAACGTCTGCATTACCGAGTAGCTTATGTTTCTATCTTATTCCTTGAGATAGAGGCAGTCTTTTTCGCCTCATACATAGGCCAGCTTCTGGGGAGTTGCTAGATCAGAGGAGGAGGCTACGTATGGCATTGGATGTGGTTTGTGGTCTTTCAACTTATGTTAATCACTTACTATGTCTTTCTGAGTTAAACTTGAAACAATATATGTGTTTTACTGGAACAGGCCAAGGGGCTCAACTATCTACACTGTCTTAATCCTCCTGTAGTGCATTGGGACCTGAAATCTCCAAATCTACTGGTTGATAAGAACTGGACAGTAAAGGTAATGATCTTAAACACAGTAAAAGCTTTATTGATGTGAAGCCTCCCGTTGTCAGTTTCTGTAACATATCAAGCTCGACCTTGCCCCCTGTCTCAGGTTTGCGATTTTGGACTATCCAGATTCAAGGCAAACACTTTCATACCATCAAAATCTGTTGCAGGAACAGTAAGCTCTCTTAAGATTTAATTACTGCCGATATGTGCAGGTGGAAAAAATGTTCTAACATGTGAAACTTCTTATCTTTGCTCTGTTTTAACAGCCTGAGTGGATGGCTCCAGAGTTTCTTAGAGGGGAGCCGACAAACGAGAAATCAGATGTTTACAGTTTCGGAGTAGTCCTATGGGAGCTGATTACTTTGCAACAGCCTTGGAATGGACTCAGTCCTGCTCAGGTAACCAACACTCTCTCCCCCTCTGCAAAATAATATATGATTCTTCAAAACTGTTCAAGTACTATTGCGGTTGTCACTTGAAAAACTAGCAAACATGAGTTAACATAGATACCATTGGGTTTATCCATTAGTATTAGAGTTTTAGTTTTGGTATATATTTTGAGTCTTGGTATGGTGATCAGGTGGTTGGAGCGGTTGCGTTCCAGAACAGGCGGCTTGTAATCCCTCCCAATACATCTCCGGTTTTGGTATCTCTAATGGAAGCTTGCTGGGCAGATGATCCGGCTCAGCGGCCAGCATTTGGTGGCATAGTGGACACAATGAAGAAGCTACTAAAGTCTCCAGTGCAGCTGATTCAAATGGGTGGAGACAAAGGGGTAATTCCAACTTAATCACTCCCATTCTTTAGTTAAGGCACTTAACTTTTACGGTACTAACAGAAGCAATGTAGGTGCGAGATGCGTTGATTAGCTCCTGAATTTGATTTTAAAATAGAAAAATCAGTGAGACGATGCCTTGCCTGGAAGAATGGAAGGCTTTTTTTCTTTTGTTTTGCTTGTATAGTTATATATATACTTTTGACTTTGAGCATAAAGTTGCAAGACAATGAATAAAATTATGAGATTTGGTTTCTTGCGGTTGGAGATGGTTGCATCTGTTGTAAATTGCAATCCTTCTAAGTGGTATGTCATCAAAAGTTTCTATGGAATTCAAAGAAAAAATTGAACGGTAACAAAGGGAACAAAGAAAAGAGTGCAGTATCAACCCAAATTTGGTCAATAAAGGGTGCAGGAGTCATTATACAATCTCATAAACAAAATTTGTTGAGCAGAAACATATCACAACAACAAAGATCATCAAGAGAATCCAAACTGTTTTGGGGATTTGATGATCTATAAAGAGGAAAAAATTTGGCCTATGATCTAACTTCGAAGTTTCTGGCCATCAAGCCATACAAGCTTTGGCACAACCTGGATGACAAAAGAGCTGAACTCGTCTCCTGCAATTACGTTTCCTGCTATATCTAACTGTTTCATATTCAAATCTCTTAACACGAAATACGCATCCCAGTATTTGGTGACCAAACTAGGCATCTGTCTTCCAACTTCATCCTGAGTCCACTCCGAATTAGAAAGCGGTGAAGAACAAAGGTACCTTGTTGTGTCCACTGAGTGCTTGCCGATGTGGTTGTGTGAAACATCCAACACTCTCAGCTGTTTCACATGTCTTAGTGAATTCAGCGCTGAAAAACTCCGGATTCTGTTGTGACTCAGATTTAGGCAAGATAGAAGTTGCATTGCCTCCAATCCTGTGACGCACATACACCATTTAATCACATCTACCACACAGATGCAACAACTGAAACGATGACATAAGCATGAAAAACACAGGACATTTTGAGCAACTTACCTTCAGTTGAATGAAGCTCATTGTGACTGAGGTCTAACATGTGGACAAACAGCAACTTCTCGACAGAGGCTATCCGAGATAGTGATAAGTTATTTAGCCGTAGACATACAGAATTGTTAATATCCCTGTATTGAAAGAGGTGTCTCGACAAAGATTCAGTGCTTGAAGTCACCTGTATGAACATTCTCTTTATGAGTAGTATGAATGATGAAATAGAACTAAAAACATCCTTAAATACTGTAGATGCGAATAGGGAAACAATTATATAGCTATTCTTAAGAGTAGAAGCTCAACTTGTGATTCAGAGCTAAAAGGAAGAGTAAGTACCTTGTGGAGTAAAGCTACGCTGTGCTCATCCTTGTAGTACTGATAGTGCGAAGAATCCAGCGCCATCAGATCATTATACAGATCGAGGATCTTTTTATAGTGAACACCCTTAACAGCATCATCCGATATCATAGCTTCAGCCATCAAAAGCCTTGCAAGAGTGAGCTTTCCAATTTTGCTAAACAGGAAAAAAGAACACAAAGTTCAAGACCACATTTCTCTTTCCCATAGCAAGAAAGTAAATAGGATACCTGTCAGTCAATGCACGAAATAAGTCAATCTCTTCCGCTATAGCTTCCTGACGCCATTTAAAATCCATCTGAGTGTTTACTTGATCCAAGGTGACAAGAGAGTTCAAATCCTTCGACTGTGCATCCCAAATATCAAAACCATCCGTCCATGAAACAATGCCTTCTTGCAACTCGTCGACGGTGTCATGAACATGCGCTGTAAAGACGAACTCATAAGGAGCGCTGAAGTTACTTCCTCTGGAAGAAACAATTCCTGGAGAGTTCCCAATTCCGACCCTCACTTTGTATTCCTTGCGGAAGGAAGGTTCTGAACTCATATATTTAAGACGAGCAACCCATACACAAGACACTCGAGAGTTTTTATTCGAAACTGGTTCCCAAACAAGGTCCTCATTTCCTTTTAGTTCAGAATCAATCGTAACAGTAGAAGAGCTTACTCCACCAACATCTTGGTCAAAGTAAAGAATCAGTGGAAAAGAACCCGACTCAGAACAAAAAGTAGTGAGCTTAGAAGAAGAGTCATTTAAGCACCCAGCTCCAGATAGAATGATATGGGAACCATGTGAAGGCCATGAGGAAGTGAGAAGAGGAGTCTCCACATTAACAGTTTGATCAAGAAGCCAAAGATGATAAAACCACCCACTTTGGTCATCTTCGTCCGTAAAAATAGCGTCATGTACAAGTTTATATTCTTCAGGAATCTTTTCATTTGGCATAAACCCGTCAGCCCTTCTAGCAAGCAAACTTGAAAGAAGTACACTGCAGAATTTCAAACAATAAAAAGAGATATATTTTTAGCTAATGGAGCCACTGATTCAGACATGCAAATATGCTGATGTGCAGAGAATGTCCTTTGCCATGTTTACTGAATCGAGAAGCTATAGTGTAAGTAGACCTTAGATTTTGTCAATATCCCATAGATTATGGTGGTAGTATCAACCAAATATTAAAGAAACCAAGTAACCCAAAAATAATTGTTCCACCAAAGGAAACTTCATATAGTTCATGAGCAAATTGTATCCCTCCATGGATGAACTTCATTTTTGTTCTGTTAATTACTTTGATTTGAGTCATTTGACTATCAAACTAGTCCACAAGTGCCTCCATTTCTTTAAATACAAAAAAAAATAAAAAAATATTGAAGTGTAAATCAGCATAATTGCTGACATCATACAATTACTAAATAATATGCATACCTACGATTATGCCATGCAGAATAGTTGCTGAAATCGGTACTGATCATATCGTCTGTATACTGCAACTCATCCTGTTCTGACCTATTGGTTAGCTCCACAACAAACCTGAAAAGGAACAACACATGAATATGCAAACTTGATGGACATGCGCAGTGTGCCTTAAGGATAATATAGCCATTCCCTAGTTTTCACCTGCGATAGTTCCAAGCGTGAAAGTTCCTGGAATCCAACCTCTGGAATTTATCCAAAAGTCGCAACTCATTCCCTATGGAGGAATGCCCTTTACTCAAAACCCACTTTCGATGATGCCAAGCACCATAGGATTTGAAATTCTGCCTCAAAGCACTTTCTACCTGAATTTAGAACAGCAATCACTGTGATACTACTTTCATAGAGAAAGAATTTGACACATATGGAAATCATTTTTCTATGTGAAGCAACCCATCTAACAGTTTAGAATAAGAGATATAAATTTCCTATCTCGGAATAGTTGCAGGAAGTCGATCTAGAAAACTCGTGGTAAATTGCTGTGTGGTTAATGTACAGAAGTACACAACTTGGAACATGTAAATTCCAGATACATTACCATTGACGACATAGTCACCGCAGATTTTTGTTTGTTTTTGTTTTATGAGCAGGAAAACTCACCACTACAAGCTCTTCATCGAGAATTGACTTGACCAAGTCTGGATCAGACTCGATGCGGGAAAGGTTATCCTCCACGGCGAGCTTCCGGTAGTTCCACGCCGTGTACGCCTCCGGGTTGATTCCTAAGAGTTTTGTGCTCAATTCAATAGCTTC
Source organism: Eutrema heterophyllum (assembly GCA_002933915.1). Lineage (NCBI taxonomy): Eukaryota > Viridiplantae > Streptophyta > Magnoliopsida > Brassicales > Brassicaceae > Eutrema > Eutrema heterophyllum. Next base: position 743,772 of record PKMM01032061.1, on the reverse strand, counting down.
CTTGGTATAACTAGAAACCAAAAATCCCAGAACATCCAGAAAGAAACAGATGATTAGTAGACGAACAGTAACTGACCCGATCAGTAAGATTTGGTGAGAAATGAAAAAAGAGAAAAAAATTACATTTTGTCATGGTGATTGGACATGAACTGAGACTGGAGAGACCGGAGCTTAACGGCTTTAGCAGCGGAGGCTGCTTCCTCTTCTGGCTTGTAAGCCTTCCTTGGACGACCGTGCATTTTTCTCCGATGATAAGAGACGAATGTGAGATAGGCGAGAGTGGGATTCAACTTAATCTGATAAGAAATTCATAATACAACTAGAAAGTTAAGAAAAACAGTCGATTCAGAGAAAAGCGTGATCAAAATCTAGAAATCAACAGAGATGCAGAAAAGGAAAAGAAGCAACAACCTGCGAGGTCACGTAGCGGCGATCGATCGAGAACGAAGAATGAGAGAAGATTTCGTGCAATTGAGAAAGAGACGGGTTCTATCGGGAATTTTCCGGTCCGCTTTCATAATTTCAAGCACCGTAAACCGGTAAACCGGATATAATTGAAAATTACGGTAGAACACGAACTCTCTCGTCTATATTTGGGATTTGTCATAGACTCATAATCGTTTGTTCAGCTCAGGGTTTTCATTCAACGGCTCTACCTTTTGGCGACGAGGAAGTGAAGATTTTGGGAAAACTGTACTTTTGTAAAGGTTCGCATAGCTCTCGATTTCGTTTTTCCAATTTGGGTACCCGTATAAAGGTTGAGATAATTTAAGATTTAGGGTTTAGGGTTACATTGTTGTTGTTGTGTTGATCTTTCTTTCAAATTCATAAACTAACTCGAATCTAGTTTCTTTTGTGATATCTTGCTCAGTTTTGTTATTTGTGGAATGGGTCCATATGCTTGTGTTCCTAATGCTTTTACGTGTATTTTGCCCTTTTTTCTCCTTGCTCGTTTCATGCGATTTTGATGGATGATTTCTGAAAGTTCCTTGTATCTTGTAGTTGATTAGCTCTGAAGCTGAGCCACAATGGAAGATTCAGAGAAGAGAAAACAAATGTTAAAAGCAATGCGCATGGAAGCTGCTGCACAGAATGATGGTTCTACAGGGCCTGAAACCTCTATGAACACAGGTCACCTTTCAAATCCGTTGGCTGAGACATCCACTCACCAGCAGGAATCATATGAAACTCCAAGGTTTGATTATTACACCGACCCAATGTCTGCTTATTCTAGTTTCAAGAGAAACAAGACCCCTAAGCAACAATACATCTCATCTCCTAGTTATCAAATCAGCCCTCCAGTACCGCATTTTCCACCGGCTGTTCCAGGTGCTTGTTTTCTCATATTGTCAGCTTCTTTTTGCTGCAATACCCTTGATAGTCAATGATTATGTCTTAATTGTCATTTTCCTTAGTCCATTGATAAGTCTTCGTAAATAAGATTGCATAATACCACATCAGCTTAACTAACTGTGTTTTAGCATGTTAGTTGGTCCTTGGTGAGTATAAGTATAGGATTGTACAGATTCAGGAACAGTCTTTGGTATCTGTTTATTGGGAATCCTCTTGGCTTTGGGAGAGTTGGGTGATCTCTTCAACAAATTTATAAGATATTTTTGTTCTTTGTTAGGCTTTAGTCATGTTTTCTTGATTGTAATTGACAATTCAAGATCAGTTAAGGAAGAATTTTTTCACTGTTCTTCTAGAATCAGGTTCCGAACCTATTAGCTTCAGCTAGCTTAATTTGATATATCCCTTCATGTTTTCACTTTCTATGAATTGACTGTATTATAATCACTTCACCTACGGAATTCATTTATATTCTTGTTCTGTCTTGCTACGAAAAGTAATCCAGTTCTGATCCTTGCACTATAACTGTGAACAGGATCGTTAGGCAGTGACTATCAGGCACATGCCAATCATGCCGGTTTTCATCAAGCAGCACATTATGATGGTGATAATCTGCATACCGTGCCAAGAGGGATGACACCCTCACACAGAGGTTCACCGGTCGCTTGGAATAATAACTTTAGGCCTCCACCAATTAACCATTTAGGTCCCCCTCAATGGGTACCTCGCCCTTTTCCATTCTCTCAAGAAAGCCCTGATATGGGGAATAATAGATTTGGTGGTCGAGGCAGCTACAACAGTACCGCACCACAATTTCCCAATTACGGGCGACAAAATTCTAACTGGGTTGGAAACACATATCCTAGCTCAGGAAGAGGCAGAAGCCGAGGACGCGGTAGCTTTGGGAGAGATGGAGGAAGAAGACCCATGGAACTAGGTGCAGAACAATTTTACTCCAACTCCATGGCTGAAGATCCATGGAAGTATCTTAAGCCAGTCTTATGGAAGAGCTGCTCAGATGCTTCTAGCAGCAACTCAACAGGTCAAGCCTGGCTTCCCAATTCTATAGCACCAAAGAAACCTATGATCTCAGAAGCTTCCCACAAACCTAGCAATAATCAGCAGAGCCTTGCTGAGTACCTTGCTGCTTCTCTAGATGAGGCTACGTGCGATGAGCCAAGCAATTGATCAGGACAATTTGTGCTAATGGAAAACACCAAATCCAATCATCTGGAGTACCATCAGGATGCCCCGAAAGATGACCGATGACTCTTTCCGAACAGGTATTGTGTTTATATTCTTAACGAGGCACAACAGAGAATTATGGTCATCTTGAAGGTACCAGTTGGGGGTAGAATGGTTGGCAATCAAGGTTTTGATTCAGTTTTAGTTTGGGTTTTGGCGGATTTACGATTTATGAATAATGGTAACCAAAATAAAACAAAATCTAATGTGGATCAATTTGTATGGTTTGGGTTCGGTTTTTAATCAATTACATCTTCAGTTTTCAAATAGATTTAAATCTTGTTCGGATTCGGTTTAGATTTGGATATATGAAAAATGACTTTGACCTTATTAAGATTCGGTTTACGTGTCCGTTCGGTTATTTCGATTTGGTTTTGGATCGAGTCGAATAGGTTTGGCTATAAAACATGTGCACTATTAATTGAAGGCTTCAATTTGAAGCAATAGGACATGGACATGGACCGTGGATGTAATAAAGGGTGTTAGTTGTTGGATCTGATGACTCAACTGTCCTAGGAGAGCTCTTCGTTCAACTGCAATGATTTGATCAAAAATTTTATATATATTCATATGTATATATTAAAGAAGATACACTTGCCTATTAACATGTACATTGTTACCACCAAATACCCACATTTAATGTCACCGAAACGGTTGTTCCAAATGTCCGACATCACATTACGTATGAGATGCTTATAACACATCCCATTTAGGCCTTTAGCTACTACACATACAAGTTATCTCTCTCTTTCTCTCTCTCTTGAAATGGAGGCAAGCCCAGTGACAGATGTCAAGATCTCGTCGGTGGTACCTGCTTCTGTGACAGGCGAGAACAAGCCACGACATCTCACGGCCATTGACTTAGCCATGAAGCTCCACTACGTCCGAGCCGTTTACTTCTTCAAGGGTACACGTGACTTCACCATACCTGACTTGAAGAACAACATGTTTCCTCTGCTCCAGCTCCAGTGTTATGACCACGTGACGGGTCGGATCCGGATGCCCGACAACGACCCTTCTGCTCCAGCCATACCTTTCATTCGCTGCAACGACAGTGGCATACGCGTCGTTGAAGCCAAAGTCGAAGGGTTCACGGTCGAGGAGTGGCTTGACTTGGAAGACCGTTCCATCGACCACCGGTTCCTTGTCTACGATCACGTTCTTGGTCCTGATCTTATCTTTTCTCCACTCGTTTTCCTCCAGGTACTACATAGTACATTATGGGTCTCTTTAAGTCTTAAGTTCATCTTTAACCAAAAAAGTCTTAAGTTCACATGAAATAATCACTTTTCTAGTGGTCTCACGCTAAAAACCAACAAAATTTAATTCAAACTTTATTGTTTTAAAGCATTTATTTAGTAGTTACTACTATCGAACATTAATTCCAAATTCTTTCCTAGTTTTACCTTAACTATGAACTGAACAATTAATAAAGTTGTGGATCTTGAGTTCACATGGCTAGTCAGACCAGTGGCGGAAGTAGAAAAATATTCTACGGGGTCAAAAATATAATATATACACTATAATCTAATTTATCAAAAACTTGAATACTGAAAAAAAAAAAATAAAGCAAAAAATTTTACGGAGGTCAAAAAATATAATATATAAACTATAATCTAATTTATCAAAAATTTGAATTTTTTTCCTGAAAAAAGAAAGAAAATAAAGCAACCACACCATTATCGAAAGGAGAAAAAATATAAACAACCAAATCAAAAAATTTATTAAAAAGATTATTTGAGTAAGAAACGGATGTTCAAATAATGAAAAAGACAATAATAATAAATCAACAAGCTTTTAATGTTTTCTGATGTTAAAAAAAAAATAACGGAAGTTTCGAACCATTGACAATAGGGTCAAAACCAAATTAACAAATTGACAATGGGGTTAAACCATTGAATATTAATCAATTTTTCAACATATATTATAATTTTTTGGTTATATGAAATAAAATTTAAAAAGTGCCGGGGTCAGCTGACCCCCTGCTCCTTCATCAGACTATATTAAATTCAAAAACTCTTAAACCGTCTCCATAACGATTTGTTTTTTAATAGATCACCAAGAACATTTAAATCAGCAGTCTGCGCCAGCTAAATAATTTGTCTTAGTCTATGTTCTAAAAATTTCCGCCTAACTCCGATTACTCTCCGACTAGTCGCTAGATCCACTCCATCCGCCTATTTTTTTTTTGTTTTTTTAAAAAAATTATTGCTTAACAAAAATTTTGAAAAATTCTAATTTGGTTTTACATGTTGTTAAAGTCATTAAAGTCATTAAAAGTCCAAAAAAATCAGTCATAAATTTATAAATTTATGAATTAATATGTTAAAAAGTTAATAAAAATCCAAAAACTAATCCCGATTAATCTCCGATTTTTGGGTTAGGCGCTAGACACAACCCGACTAGCGCCTAGCACAATTTAGAACATTGGTCTTAGGTAGTCGTCTGATAAGACCTGTCGGCGAAAAACATTTAGCGCTTAGGTCCGCATTGCAGTAATAATATTATTGTCTGTTCGTTGAAAATCTTTTTTTTTTTGTTGCAGATAACACAGTTCAAATGTGGTGGGTTCTCTATTGGGCTGAGTTGGGCCCATGTTTTAGGAGATGTGCTTTCAGCATCAACTTTCATGAAAACAATGGGACAACTAATATCGAGCCATGGCCCACCCAAACTCGTTTACCCGACAAAGTCCGTACTGACTCCTCATGCTGATAGTCAAGGTGATGATGATGAAGCGATTTCCATAAAAAAGATAGAATCGGTTGGGGAGTATTGGTTACCTACCAATAAATGGAAGATGGGGAGATTTGTTTTTAACTTAAGCCTCGACCAAATTGACCGTTTGATGGCCAAGTACGCGGCGCGAAACCAACCTTCTTCGGAGGTTGATATTCTGTATGCATTGATATGGAGGTCGCTACTGAATATCCGTGGCGAAAAAGAGACGAATGTTATAACAATTTGTGACCGTAAAATGTCTTCAACCTGTTGGAATGACGACTTGGTAATAAGCGTAGTGGAAAGAAATGACGAGACGGTTGAGATATCCGAGCTGGCGGCACTGATTGCGGGGAAAAAAAGAGAAGAAAACGGTGTGATAAAGCGGATGATAGAGCAAGATAGAGGGTGTTCGGATTTTATCACTTACGGTGCAAATTTAACGTTTGTGAATCTTGACATGGTAAATATGTGCCACGACTTTGAAATCAAAGGAGAGAAGCCGGATTTCATAAACTATACGATTCACGGGGTTGGGGACAAAGGAGTTGTTTTGGTTTTCCCCAAGGGAAAGCTTGCTAGGATTGTAAGTGTGGTGATGCCTGAAGAAGACCTTGCAAAGCTCAAGGTTGAGGTGAATAATTTGATTATGTAACTTTGTATTTCTTGTCTTGTTGTTCTGTGTGGTGCAACTGATATTCATAAATGCTGTTATTTACAAAAGGTAATTTTATTCGCATATTCGATGACGACCTTTGATTAGAGCGCCTGAGATGCCACTTTCTAATAATGAATTTAGTTTTCATTTTTGTTTAAATCTAAAAACGGGGGAAATACCTTGTATATTCCCAAACATCTATTATATTACCCTTTCCCAACCACAATTTTACGTACCCATCATACCCAAACCCGATAACCCGACCCAACTCACATTTTATCCCCAAATAATTAAAGTATTCTCTCTCTTTCCCTCAGCTTGTTTATCCTTTTTTTTTTTTTTTTTTTGGTCAAACATCCCCAATTTCTTCATGTTTCAAATTTGTTCGTCAGATGAACAAAGAGGAAAAACAAAATCAAACAAAACTTCCGTTTCAATCCTCATCAAGCGATTTTCTCCATGTCGGTGAGTTTTATCTAATCCTCCATTCTCGTTTTTTAAAAATGAGTTGGTTTTGATTTTGATTTTGGTTCATCCCGAGAAGATCGATGGTTTTTGTTGTTGATTTGATTGAGGAAGTTGTGAACAAATCTGTTTGATCTGTCTCCGGTCCCGTTCTCGGCTCTGTCTCCGTTCCCGATCCCGATTTGTTCTGCTTCCCCTTCTTTGCTTCGCGGCGTCTAGCTTCCCAGGATCTGTCTCCGGTCAAAAGCTCTCTCCGGTCCCGTTCTCCTTTATGGGTTAGTTTCGTTTAGTCTGGTCTTGTTATTCGTTAGCTGGTGTTGGTTGTGTGTCCTGTTGTGAAGGTTTTGACTCCAACGTTTTTCATCTCGTGCTTCTTCCTCTTCTTCGCATCTTAAAGCTTTGAAGCGTCTCCAATTCATTCTCTGATGTGGTTCTCAGTTCAAGATGGTTGTCATGTGGTTCTCAGTTCAAGATGGTTGCCGTCCTTTGTTTTGTGCTTGGTCTGATGTTTCAGATGTGTTGGCCTTTTCTCATTTTGGTTCAGATTCTTCTAGGTCTCATCTAGCTGTTCGAGTTGTGGTTCTTCAGATTTTGGTGATGTTTGTTTCCAAACTGTGTTTCAGTTTTCGCGGCCGGTTTGGTTCTTGCTGAGCAGGTTTGTTGCAATGGAGTGTTGAAGGTTCAGTCTCTTGTCCCTTAGCTAAAGAAGCTAAAATGGTTTTGAAAGAGATGTGTGCGAAGATTTTATGGGAAGTGCTTTGCGTGATTTTTATGTGATCATAAAACAATGATTGATTCTAATAAGAAAGACGATCACCATTGTTACATATTGGAAATTATTATTTATAAAATTGGAAATTAAGTGTCAATTAAAGAGATGAAAATGTTAAGATTTCCTTATTCCTTTTTTTCCTCGATCGTCTCTTGATCAAAATTAGAGACCATACAATGTTGAAAAGACATTGCGTAGAATGGATTTAGGTACAATTTACTACAGCTACAACTTTTGGTACAACTGATATAACAATATAAATTAAAACAACAATTAAAATCAATTAAAAATTAATAAAAAAAAGGACACGTGTGCCGATAAAATGGGACATGTGCGCAGTCAAAGTAACATATGCGCCGTCAATTTTATACATAGTTGTACCCTAAATGTCTAGTTATACCAATTTCCTAATAGTTGTACTTTTTCGATTTTAGCGTCTTTGTAGTTGAACTTTGATATAAAGTATTATGTTGTGGTTGTACACATGATTTTCGACTATTAATTTTCATTTCCGAGGTTTTCATATTACAAGTCATGCAAAATCATATATTTTGTTTCTTTTCCATCATAAGATGGTTAACATTAACAAAGTCTTCCTTATACTATAAAGAGTGTTTTATGTGAAAGAGATTAAAACTATGATCTCGTGCAAATTGTATTATGAAAACATCCTAAATGATAATTAATAGTGAGAAGTCATGTGTCCAACTACAATATAATATCTCATCGTAAAGTCCAACTACAAATACGTAAAAAACGGCAAAGTACAACTATGAAGATGAATGTACAACTGTACACTTAGGAACAACTTTCTATATATCACACACACGAGATTTAAAACATTGAATATTTTTCTTTAAATATTATAAAAATTAAATTTTAACAAATTTTCTATAAATACCCATTACCTTCTTTTCTCATTTTCTTCTTTTTCTATAAATACTTTTCTCACTTTCTTTAAATATTATAAAAATACAAATTCAGATATGTTCAGACAAATACAAACAAAATCTAAACACACAAATACAAATATGTTCTAAATAGTACTAAATTATTACTAAATAGTACCCATTCATGCTCTTTTGAATAGTATCATAGATAGTCAAAAATGTACATTTGTGTGCTGATGCTCATTGTCTCCTGAAAATAGAATAAAAAATACTCAATTAGCAATTACTCAAGTTGTCTCAGTTGTACCATTTGTACCAGTTGTCTATATCTTTTAGTTATATTATTTGTACCAGTTGTTCTATATCTTTCAGTTGTACCATTTGTACCAATTGTGCAAAATCATATATTTTGTTTATTTTCCATCATAAGATGGTTAACATTACCAATGTCTTTTTTTATAGTATAAGGTGTGTTTGATGTGAAACAAAAATATGAATAAAGAAAATAAGAAATTCATGTTATCCATATTTTAAATTTTGTCCCTTATAGTTTAAGACGTGTTTGCATTTCTTAAGTATATGATTTTTTTTTATGTTTAATTTAATTTTATTATTATTATTTTTATTAAGTTGTTGCACATAGTTGTCCCCACGTGTTTAGTTGTACGAAGTTCCTAATAGTTGTCCTTTCAAGATTTTAGAGTTTTTGTAGTTGTCCCGTGATATAAATTATTATGTTCTAATTGTCCACATGATTTTGGAGTTTTAATGATCATTTAGGAGGTTTTCATAGTACAAGTTGTGCAAAATCATATATGCTAAATTGAAACTACTTCGGCTACATTGAAATTTCGAGAAATACAAATACAGAATAGTTGTACCATTTATACTAGTTGTCATAAATCTCTTAGTTGTTTGTACCGGTTGTCCTATATGTACATTTTTTATTTTTATTTTTATTTAATAATTATGAAAATTATTAAAATATTAAAAATTGTTGGACAAAAATAAAATCATTAATTTATTAATAAGTTTCAATAATGTTAAAACGGGAATATCATTAAATGAGCGGCTTTAACTAGTGAGTGCCACGTCAGATTAACTTTTTTGTAGAAAGTGGCATTGGAGCCATTGATTCCTTTGATTATCCAATTGTTGTGGAAGCCTATCAATAAAATGTTTTTGACTTTTGATCACTTACATTTTCTCACGTGACTTTAAAAAGAATGTCAACAACAAAAGAGAAGAGAGAGAGAGAGTTTTGGAGATTCTTCAAGTCTGAGAGAAAAGGAACAAGACAGAGTCCTTGTCTCAGATTCAACTTTCCACCGATAAAATCATTTCTCTCTCTCTGCTCTCTGCCCTCTGGAGGAGACAGAGAGTGACAGGGAAGATCTGCTACCGAACCCAAATCCAACTTTTGCAATATGAGCTCTACTTTGTATTCTTCCGGGTTGTTTAAGCAGCTCAAGTCAATTCTGGGGACCTTTCTAAACGATTCGTTGTCTGACGACGTCGTCCTTGCGATTGCAACCACGTCTTTGGCGCTGGCAGTTGGGTTCGCCGTGTTGCTATGGAGGAAATCGGCATCGGACCGGAGCCGGGAGCTGAAGCCTTTGGTGATCCCCAAGTCTCTTATGGCTAAGGACGAGGAAGATGATGTTGATTTGGGATCCGGGAAGACCAGAGTCTCTATCTTCTTCGGTACGCAGACTGGAACCGCCGAGGGGTTTGCTAAGGTAAGTGACGCATTTCACGGTGGTTGGCTATGGCTAAAAAAGCTGTGATTTTTTTGTATGATTATGGTGACTCAGAGTCAAGTATCACCAGATGTTGATGTGGCTTTCTGTCATATGAATAGGGTTTATCTAAAACTGAAACTTTGATCCATGATATTGTGATTCAAAGATTTGTTCTTAATGACATTCATTTTCATTTTTTCCATAGGCATTAGCAGAAGAAATCAAAGCGAGATATGAAAAAGCCGCAGTCAAAGTCATTGACCTGGTATGATTCACTTACACTATGATTCCTGTGAGACACTAGTTTCAATCACTTGATTTGATTTGTTCCTTTGCTGGTTTAATTAGGATGACTATGCTGCCGATGACAACCAATATGAAGAGAAATTGAAGAAGGAAACTTTGGCATTCTTTTGTGTTGCTACGTAAGACATATTCAATCCGGTTCTGACTTCTTTTGCTATATGCGCTTCAAGAGTTTGTTTCACTCTTTTTACTTTTTGATCAGTTATGGAGATGGAGAGCCTACTGACAATGCTGCAAGATTTTACAAATGGTTTACGGAGGTTACTAGTCTCAATTCAACAAATCAAATCGAAGTTTTACTTTCCTTCTATATTGATATGCTCTGTGTAGCTTTTTTTACAGAGTTTCGTCGCCTCAATACTCTGTGTTTCATGTTTCCAGGGAGATGAAAGGGATATAAGGCTTCAACAACTAACGTATGGTGTGTTTGCTCTTGGTAATCGCCAATATGAGCATTTTAATAAGGTATTGTGGTAAGAAAATGTGTCTGCTTCTAGCTTATCGATTTTCTTCTGACCTTAACTGATAGTTATTTAATTTCTATGAGCAGATCGGGATAGTTCTTGATGAAGAGCTCTGTAAGAAAGGTACATGAGTATGTTTACATATAATGCTAGATATTGGATAGACACCGTTGGAGATATTTGTGTGATGTTTACCTGTGATGATACGGAATGTTTTCTCTTTTCCTGTCTGGTTACGGGGATGCCCATTTCCTAGTCTCTTTGGTGCATGAGGGAAAACGTAATTGTTATCGTCACATTCAATGCAGGTGCAAAGCGTCTTATTGAAGTTGGTCTAGGAGATGATGATCAGAGCATTGAGGATGATTTTAATGCCTGGTCTGGTTCTGATTCTCTCTGTCTTTCGTTTCCTCCTTTGAAAGATTTTCATTAGTCCTTCTACCCTATTACTATAGAAAGGGAAGCTTCAGAGTTGGCTTGATAAGTTGTGTTTTCTGTGAGGGGTTTATTGATGACCGACCTCTACGCTGTATTATTCATTTTTTTTTGTTTTTTTTTGGGTGGTTTGCAGGAAAGATTCGATATGGCCTGAGCTAGACAAGCTCCTCAGAGACGAGGATGATACAAGTGTGGTAACTCCTTATACAGCTGTTATTCCTGAATACCGGCTGGTGATTCATGATCCTAGTGTTACATCTGAGAAATCAACTGACTCAAATGTGGCCAACGGAAATGCTGCTATTGACATTCATCATCCCTGCAGGTAAATGAAGATGCCTGTAATAAATACTGGAGTATTACAGTTTCGGCTGCATCCTGAAATTTGTTTCTTTTTTCAAACAGAGTTGATGTTGCTGTGCAGAGGGAGCTTCACACACCTGAATCTGATCGGTCATGTATACATCTCGAGTTCGACATATCCGGGACTGGTATTACGTAAGCATCCAACTCTAAGTTGTATACATTATCTCCAACCTTTGGATTAGTTACAAGGCAGTACAATTATCTCAACTTGCATAGACTCTATGTTTCCATATTATCATTTGTGTGAACTGGGATTTTGCTATAAATTCAATAGTTTCATTTGTTTCTTCTTTCAGCTAGTAGTTCTCCGACTTTCTCTTCAGTATTAGAGGTTTTTAAAATCAGTGACATTGGGTCATGGGAAACGAAAAAAAAGAAGCCTTCACATTGAATATCTTCAAGATTGGTTTCTGGCATAATACTCGTTTTCTGTGTGCCTTTATATGAACATGTCTATTTTGATGTTTTAGTCAACAGCAGATCGTCCTGTAAAGATTCTTTAAATAAAAATTCCACCGTTATAAAACCGTGTGTATTAAAAGAAATAATAATGGCATTTCTTTGCAGATATGAAACAGGAGACCATGTAGGTGTATATGCTGAAAATCATGTTGAAATAGTTGAAGAAGCTGGGAAATTGCTTGGCCACTCTCTAGATTTAGTATTTTCCATACATGCTGATAAGGAAGATGGCTCACCATTGGGAAGCTCGTTGCCGCCTCCCTTCCCTGGTCCATGCACACTTGGTACTGGTTTGGCAAGATACGCAGACCTTTTGAACCCTCCTCGAAAGGTTAACTTCTGTTTGTTTTGGGATTAGCCTCACATAGCTTTTTCTGGTGGCTTTGGTTTTTGCTTGTTCCCACATATTAAACTTGGTCTTTTGGTTTCAGTCTGCGTTAGTTGCCTTGGCGGCCTATGCCACTGAACCAAGTGAAGCCAAGAAACTTAAACACCTGACATCAACCGATGGAAAGGTTCTGAATCGCTGGTGTATCTTTTACTCTCTTGATTTTAAGTTTTCATGAGTTAACATCCTCGGTTTCTTTTTCTTTGCTACAGGATGAATACTCACTATGGATTGTTGCAAGTCAGAGAAGTCTTTTAGAGGTGATGGCTGCATTTCCATCTGCAAAACCACCCCTAGGTGTGTTTTTTGCTGCAATAGCTCCTCGTCTACAACCTCGTTACTACTCCATCTCATCCTCGCCGAGGTGATTTAATTATCTTTGAGATACCAATTGTTGGCAGAAGGAAAACTAGTCCTGATCATCTCCGTCATCAAAAATCTCTATTTACTTTTCTTTTTTTTTTTATATACAGATTGGCTCCAAACAGAGTTCATGTTACATGCGCACTAGTATACGGTCCAACTCCTACTGGTAGAATCCACAAGGGGTTGTGTTCGACCTGGATGAAGGTAATTCTTACCTTCATTTTTTTTTTTTACCATCTGTCAATTCGGTGTATTTTGATTTGTAATAGTTTTGAGAAACTCAGAACGCAGTTCCTGCCGAGAAAAGTCGTGAATGTAGTGGAGCCCCAATCTTTATTCGAGCATCTAATTTCAAGTTACCATCCAACCCTTCAACTCCAATCGTTATGGTGGGACCTGGGACTGGCCTGGCACCTTTTAGAGGATTTCTGCAGGAAAGGATGGCACTAAAAGAAGATGGAGTAGAGCTAGGCTCTTCTTTGCTCTTCTTTGGGTGTAGAAACCGACGGATGGTGAGACTTTTACAATCGATGCACCTTCTTCATCTGCAGTGTCATCATGTTAAGCTGATGCTATATTGTATGACTTGCAGGATTTTATTTACGAGGATGAACTCGATAATTTTGTTGATCAAGGCGTAATATCTGAGCTCATCGTGGCGTTTTCTCGTGAGGGAGCACATAAAGAGTATGTTCAACATAAGATAATAGAGAAGGTAAGCGTATCCGGGGATGCATCAGCATCAGCATCAGGCTTTGGGAAAAGGAATGTAGATTAACCTCCTCTCTTTTGCATTTCGTTTTGTGTTCAGGCAGCACAAGTTTGGAATCTAATAAAGGAAGAAGGATATCTCTATGTATGCGGTGATGCTAAGGGCATGGCGAGAGATGTCCACCGGACGCTACATACCATCGTTCAGGAGCAGGTATGAATGAGCACTGTGAAACAAGTGGTAGAATTTGGGTTTTCGCTTGGTTAACTTTGGTTTAATCCCTTGGAAAATTGATACCAACTATTTTATCTTACAAATTTCCAGGAAGGTGTGAGTTCGTCAGAGGCAGAGGCTGTAGTAAAGAAACTTCAAACTGAAGGAAGATACCTCAGAGATGTCTGGTGATTGATGATGACTAGTTAGGATTCTCTGCCTTTTCAAGTTTTCTTGGTACCGTTTAGATATTTATTTGTTTATTTTCTTTCTTCTCCCTCATTTTCTTGCTTATTATAGTCAAATCATGAAAGGTTTGTCAAAGTTGCCTTTATATTGCCGAACCCATTGCGCCAAGAACTTGTGCCATATAGACATCATGAATGATAGAAATATATAATATCTATGCAATAATTTCTTTAAACCATAAATAAACTTAATGATTCACATTATCAGCCTTATTTTGTGAAACGTAAAACAATCAAGTCTCTGATGGTAAAAAAATTGATAAATAAAGAAAACCTTTCTTGTTTAAATCTATTCGGTTTTGTAAGTAAAGAAAACCTTTCTTGTTAAATAAAGACTTACCAAAACCGAATCTTTGGTAGAAAGAAATATATAATATCTATGCAATAATTTCTTTAGACCATAAATAAACTTAATGATTCACATTATCAACCTTATTTTGTGAAACGTAAAACAATCAAGTCTCTGATGGTAAAAAAATTAAACTTTCTAGTTTTCTAAGTATTTAACAATTGTTTTGTAAGTCTTTGTTTAACAAGAAAGGTGGTAAAGTAATTTGTTAAATATTTTCAAAAATATTATAAAATAAAATTTATTTTCAAAAATGTCTTCTTAAATAATATTATAGAGATTACTTTACCACCTTTCTTGTTAAATAAAGACTTACAAAAACGTAAAACAAAAAAGGTTTCTTGTTTAAATCTATTCAGTTTTCTTTATTTAACAAGAAAGGTTTTCTGTACTTTACCACAAAATAAGGCTGATAATGTGAAACAAGACTCACGTAATAACCGAATAGATTGTTTGTTAAACCTTTCTTGTTAAACAAGAAACCTTTTTTGTTTAACAAGAAAGGTTTAACAAACAATCTATTCGGTTATTACGTGAGTCTTGTTTCACATTATCAGCCTTATTTTGTGGTAAAGTACAGAAAACCTTTCTTGTTAAATAAAGAAATCTGAATAGATTTAAACAAGAAACCTTTTTTGTTTTACGTTTTTGTAAGTCTTTATTTAACAAGAAAGGTGGTAAAGTAATCTCTATAATATTATTTAAGAAGACATTTTTGAAAATAAATTTTATTTTATAATATTTTTGAAAATATTTAACAAATTACTTTACCACCTTTCTTGTTAAACAAAGACTTACAAAACAATTGTTAAATACTTAGAAAACTAGAAAGTTTAATTTTTTTACCATCAGAGACTTGATTGTTTTACGTTTCACAAAATAAGGTTGATAATGTGAATCATTAAGTTTATTTATGGTCTAAAGAAATTATTGCATAGATATTATATATTTCTTTCTACCAAAGATTCGGTTTTGGTAAGTCTTTATTTAACAAGAAAGGTTTTCTTTACTTACAAAACCGAATAGATTTAAACAAGAAAGGTTTTCTTTATTTATCAATTTTTTTACCATCAGAGACTTGATTGTTTTACGTTTCACAAAATAAGGCTGATAATGTGAATCATTAAGTTTATTTATGGTTTAAAGAAATTATTGCATAGATATTATATATTTCTATCATTCATGATGTCTATATGGCACAAGTTCTTGGCGCAATGGGTTCGGCAATATAAAGGCAACTTTGACAAACCTTTCATGATTTGACTATAATAAGCAAGAAAATGAGGGAGAAGAAAGAAAATAAACAAATAAATATCTAAACGGTACCAAGAAAACTTGAAAAGGCAGAGAATCCTAACTAGTCATCATCAATCACCAGACATCTCTGAGGTATCTTCCTTCAGTTTGAAGTTTCTTTACTACAGCCTCTGCCTCTGACGAACTCACACCTTCCTGGAAATTTGTAAGATAAAATAGTTGGTATCAATTTTCCAAGGGATTAAACCAAAGTTAACCAAGCGAAAACCCAAATTCTACCACTTGTTTCACAGTGCTCATTCATACCTGCTCCTGAACGATGGTATGTAGCGTCCGGTGGACATCTCTCGCCATGCCCTTAGCATCACCGCATACATAGAGATATCCTTCTTCCTTTATTAGATTCCAAACTTGTGCTGCCTGAACACAAAACGAAATGCAAAAGAGAGGAGGTTAATCTACATTCCTTTTCCCAAAGCCTGATGCTGATGCTGATGCATCCCCGGATACGCTTACCTTCTCTATTATCTTATGTTGAACATACTCTTTATGTGCTCCCTCACGAGAAAACGCCACGATGAGCTCAGATATTACGCCTTGATCAACAAAATTATCGAGTTCATCCTCGTAAATAAAATCCTGCAAGTCATACAATATAGCATCAGCTTAACATGATGACACTGCAGATGAAGAAGGTGCATCGATTGTAAAAGTCTCACCATCCGTCGGTTTCTACACCCAAAGAAGAGCAAAGAAGAGCCTAGCTCTACTCCATCTTCTTTTAGTGCCATCCTTTCCTGCAGAAATCCTCTAAAAGGTGCCAGGCCAGTCCCAGGTCCCACCATAACGATTGGAGTTGAAGGGTTGGATGGTAACTTGAAATTAGATGCTCGAATAAAGATTGGGGCTCCACTACATTCACGACTTTTCTCGGCAGGAACTGCGTTCTGAGTTTCTCAAAACTATTACAAATCAAAATACACCGAATTGACAGATGGTAAAAAAAAAAAATGAAGGTAAGAATTACCTTCATCCAGGTCGAACACAACCCCTTGTGGATTCTACCAGTAGGAGTTGGACCGTATACTAGTGCGCATGTAACATGAACTCTGTTTGGAGCCAATCTGTATATAAAAAAAAAAAGAAAAGTAAATAGAGATTTTTGATGACGGAGATGATCAGGACTAGTTTTCCTTCTGCCAACAATTGGTATCTCAAAGATAATTAAATCACCTCGGCGAGGATGAGATGGAGTAGTAACGAGGTTGTAGACGAGGAGCTATTGCAGCAAAAAACACACCTAGGGGTGGTTTTGCAGATGGAAATGCAGCCATCACCTCTAAAAGACTTCTCTGACTTGCAACAATCCATAGTGAGTATTCATCCTGTAGCAAAGAAAAAGAAACCGAGGATGTTAACTCATGAAAACTTAAAATCAAGAGAGTAAAAGATACACCAGCGATTCAGAACCTTTCCATCGGTTGATGTCAGGTGTTTAAGTTTCTTGGCTTCACTTGGTTCAGTGGCATAGGCCGCCAAGGCAACTAACGCAGACTGAAACCAAAAGACCAAGTTTAATATGTGGGAACAAGCAAAAACCAAAGCCACCAGAAAAAGCTATGTGAGGCTAATCCCAAAACAAACAGAAGTTAACCTTTCGAGGAGGGTTCAAAAGGTCTGCGTATCTTGCCAAACCAGTACCAAGTGTGCATGGACCAGGGAAGGGAGGCGGCAACGAGCTTCCCAATGGTGAGCCATCTTCCTTATCAGCATGTATGGAAAATACTAAATCTAGAGAGTGGCCAAGCAATTTCCCAGCTTCTTCAACTATTTCAACATGATTTTCAGCATATACACCTACATGGTCTCCTGTTTCATATCTGCAAAGAAATGCCATTATTATTTCTTTTAATACACACGGTTTTATAACGGTGGAATTTTTATTTAAAGAATCTTTACAGGACGATCTGCTGTTGACTAAAACATCAAAATAGACATGTTCATATAAAGGCACACAGAAAACGAGTATTATGCCAGAAACCAATCTTGAAGATATTCAATGTGAAGGCTTCTTTTTTTTCGTTTCCCATGACCCAATGTCACTGATTTTAAAAACCTCTAATACTGAAGAGAAAGTCGGAGAACTACTAGCTGAAAGAAGAAACAAATGAAACTATTGAATTTATAGCAAAATCCCAGTTCACACAAATGATAATATGGAAACATAGAGTCTATGCAAGTTGAGATAATTGTACTGCCTTGTAACTAATCCAAAGGTTGGAGATAATGTATACAACTTAGAGTTGGATGCTTACGTAATACCAGTCCCGGATATGTCGAACTCGAGATGTATACATGACCGATCAGATTCAGGTGTGTGAAGCTCCCTCTGCACAGCAACATCAACTCTGTTTGAAAAAAGAAACAAATTTCAGGATGCAGCCGAAACTGTAATACTCCAGTATTTATTACAGGCATCTTCATTTACCTGCAGGGATGATGAATGTCAATAGCAGCATTTCCGTTGGCCACATTTGAGTCAGTTGATTTCTCAGATGTAACACTAGGATCATGAATCACCAGCCGGTATTCAGGAATAACAGCTGTATAAGGAGTTACCACACTTGTATCATCCTCGTCTCTGAGGAGCTTGTCTAGCTCAGGCCATATCGAATCTTTCCTGCAAACCACCCAAAAAAAAACAAAAAAAAATGAATAATACAGCGTAGAGGTCGGTCATCAATAAACCCCTCACAGAAAACACAACTTATCAAGCCAACTCTGAAGCTTCCCTTTCTATAGTAATAGGGTAGAAGGACTAATGAAAATCTTTCAAAGGAGGAAACGAAAGACAGAGAGAATCAGAACCAGACCAGGCATTAAAATCATCCTCAATGCTCTGATCATCATCTCCTAGACCAACTTCAATAAGACGCTTTGCACCTGCATTGAATGTGACGATAACAATTACGTTTTCCCTCATGCACCAAAGAGACTAGGAAATGGGCATCCCCGTAACCAGACAGGAAAAGAGAAAACATTCCGTATCATCACAGGTAAACATCACACAAATATCTCCAACGGTGTCTATCCAATATCTAGCATTATATGTAAACATACTCATGTACCTTTCTTACAGAGCTCTTCATCAAGAACTATCCCGATCTGCTCATAGAAATTAAATAACTATCAGTTAAGGTCAGAAGAAAATCGATAAGCTAGAAGCAGACACATTTTCTTACCACAATACCTTATTAAAATGCTCATATTGGCGATTACCAAGAGCAAACACACCATACGTTAGTTGTTGAAGCCTTATATCCCTTTCATCTCCCTGGAAACATGAAACACAGAGTATTGAGGCGACGAAACTCTGTAAAAAAAGCTACACAGAGCATATCAATATAGAAGGAAAGTAAAACTTCGATTTGATTTGTTGAATTGAGACTAGTAACCTCCGTAAACCATTTGTAAAATCTTGCAGCATTGTCAGTAGGCTCTCCATCTCCATAACTGATCAAAAAGTAAAAAGAGTGAAACAAACTCTTGAAGCGCATATAGCAAAAGAAGTCAGAACCGGATTGAATATGTCTTACGTAGCAACACAAAAGAATGCCAAAGTTTCCTTCTTCAATTTCTCTTCATATTGGTTGTCATCGGCAGCATAGTCATCCTAATTAAACCAGCAAAGGAACAAATCAAATCAAGTGATTGAAACTAGTGTCTCACAGGAATCATAGTGTAAGTGAATCATACCAGGTCAATGACTTTGACTGCGGCTTTTTCATATCTCGCTTTGATTTCTTCTGCTAATGCCTATGGAAAAAATGAAAATGAATGTCATTAAGAACAAATCTTTGAATCACAATATCATGGATCAAAGTTTCAGTTTTAGATAAACCCTATTCATATGACAGAAAGCCACATCAACATCTGGTGATACTTGACTCTGAGTCACCATAATCATACAAAAAAATCACAGCTTTTTTAGCCATAGCCAACCACCGTGAAATGCGTCACTTACCTTAGCAAACCCCTCGGCGGTTCCAGTCTGCGTACCGAAGAAGATAGAGACTCTGGTCTTCCCGGATCCCAAATCAACATCATCTTCCTCGTCCTTAGCCATAAGAGACTTGGGGATCACCAAAGGCTTCAGCTCCCGGCTCCGGTCCGATGCCGATTTCCTCCATAGCAACACGGCGAACCCAACTGCCAGCGCCAAAGACGTGGTTGCAATCGCAAGGACGACGTCGTCAGACAACGAATCGTTTAGAAAGGTCCCCAGAATTGACTTGAGCTGCTTAAACAACCCGGAAGAATACAAAGTAGAGCGCATCTTCTTCTAATTTTGAGGCGATTGAATCTTCCCCGTCTCTCTCTCTCTCTCTCTCTCTCTCTCTCCAAGGATGGAGGATTCGGGAGAGATCGAAGAGGATGACGGTTGAGACAGAGATAATTGAGTTACACCGGTGGTGGATAGTTGAATCTGAGTGGGGCCTTTGTCCTTTTCTTATGACTTTCTTTCTTCTTCTCCTTTTTTTACATTGTCAGAAGTAAAATCGGAGAAATATAAAAGAAAGATTATTTTTCCATTTAACTTTTTACAAATTTAGTATAACATCTTGCATAAGTGGAATATACAGGGGATGAACAAAAATATATATAGAATTGATTTGGCTTTGGCATCACTTTCTGGAAAAGCTATATTCTCTTTAGAAGCTGTGTAGCCACACAAATCCTCTAAACTGGGGATGGCTGGGAATTAAGTGATAGAGACAAATGTAACTTTTAAATTTAGTGATCGAGTATAAGAAGGAAAAAAGGAATCAGTAGATATTGGGGACAATCAGGGGGGAAAGCTTAAGCTACTTTACACATGCAATCAGGAGCTGGATAAGTGTAAATTGACTGCTTCTGCTTGCGTAGACGAAGCTGGCCTTGCCTGTTCTTGTGCCCATTCAAAACTGCTCCTTCAAACTCAGACCACTCTAAGCTCTTGTTCACTAAAACCTGTCCTAACAGTATCATGTTGGGGTTTATGGTCTTCAGATTCAAGTATGCTCTATGGGCAAGCAATGCGTTGTGCATATTCCCGGGAGATGCAGAGATGAAGATATCGCTTTTCATACTCACGTAATAATCGACTGCAGCCATTAGAGATGCTCTCCCTTCTACGCCAGCCAGTTCCTCCGCAGAGGCTAGGCTTTTCTTGTTTTCCATTATCGGGAACAGTTTACGCAGGGCCGAGATTCTTGCTTCTCCTCCATAAACCTGGTGTGAAGCTAGATAGATACGGGTGTTGTTACTGAAACCCAAAGCTGAAAGCAGCAAACCAATCTCTTCCGGTGTCAACGGGCAACGCCCTTTGTTTCTTAGCTCCTCATCTGTGAACTGTGAATTTAAGACCCTTCCTTGCCAAATCACCTGGCGGTATTTTTCCAGCGCCAGTTTTTCTGCTTTACCACCTCCAAAGTCACAGCCTGAGTGAGCAGCCATATCCTGGGAAAAGTTCAAGTTATATCAGAACCAGGAATTACGGCCAAGAAATGGGCACGTTTTGAGAATCAATATCACACTTTATCGAAACGAAGATGCAGCACGGCGAACTTTCCAGTTCCAGCTTTTACAATGGTGTTTATTCTGTCCGTTGGATCCATAGTTCCTGATGCTTGAGAGCTGGAAGGAGGATTTCTGAGTCGATGCACAAGAGCGTCCCCTAGCTCCCGAATACGAGGAACAAAGTTTAACGCTTCCAAATTTACTTTACAGCGTAAACGTTGAATACTTTCAGGCAAATTGTCAAATGCTAAACGGTGAGAGAATGGGGCAACAGCAGCGATGCCATAACTGCAGAAAAGAGTGGATGATTCATATTAGTAACAATGCACTTAACTCAGCAAAATCTAATTCCTCAGATAGCAAAAAAAAACGGTGGTCAATCATCTATGACAAAAAATAATTGTGAGTCCGCAGAAAAACATCTAATTTTGTCTACAAAGCATTTCAAACATCATATGTAGTATCATATTTTCCTAAATTTAACAATGCATTTAGTCATCAGAAAAGATTACTGGGTTATGAAAGCTACAAACCTCCGAATAACAGGCAAGACATTTTCCACATACCACTCTGCTGAAGCATGAATAGGCGCAGTCTTAATCCTAGTAGCTCGAATACCTGTAGCGTAATAATCACGCGTGCTCCAGGCGTACTGTGTTGGCAGCTCTCTAACAATCCGCACCTCGTCTTTAAGGAAAGTTATAAAGTGATCCACATCAAAAATATCTGCGAACGAACTGCAAAGAAATGCCACAGCATGAATCACCAGATTCGGCAACTTAAGTTTCATAGAAGATTTTAAAAATAGAGTACCTTGAATCTTGCCAAACAGGATTTACTTCAAGGCGTGGAATCACAAGTGTCACGTTCAATATCTTGGCAACAGCAACCGCATCACATATCTGCAGAAGCAACAGAACCAAATCGAAAGAGTCAGACACCATAAAACTCTATAAAATTGACTGAGACTAGAAATAACCTCTGTGCGTCATAACAAACCAGATCCTACTCACCCCCATTCTTTGTTGATTTAGTCCGCCGTCAAGGAATACCTGAAGAAACCCCTGAGACTTTTCCGGCAAGGCTGTAAAGAGTGACAAAACCGTCAATTCCAAATGGTCACATGAATGTAAACGATGACAGAAGAAGAAGAAGAAGAAGAAGAAGAAAGCTGTTTCTTTAGAAAACTTACGAAACCCTCTATAAGATTCAGTGCAAGGCTTCCAACCATGATCTGCCAAGGGAGACCATAACTCCACCTGTTGTCTGATGGACTGCACATTGGTTCGAAGGAGAAGAAAAGGTTAAAAGGAACAAACATACATACGTTCATTATCCAAGAAACTGAGCAAACCCACTTACGATTTGTCGATCAAGAGCGCCTTGGAGTAGGCGCAAATGTCTAGGCCTTGGGGCATTCCATTCCTGCAAAATGCCACAGTTATTCTTCAGCTTCACATTTCAAAATATGAAATCGAAGACATGTAAGATTGATTCGGATATAGAGAGAGATAAGACTGACGGAGAAGAGAGAAGGAGAGGCGCGACCAAGAGGGCTGAAGAGATTCGGGGAGAAAATCGGGAAAAGGAGCACGAAAACCCCAGCGAGGGCTGTCCTCTGCGACTGATTAAGGTTCTGCAATGGCTGAAATTGCTTCATTTTGGAGCATCGATTCAACAACAGAGTCGGAACGATTATGTGGAAGAACCTTTGTATCTTCTCATCCAGAGCATATTTTTTTTATCCGAAAGTTGGGGAAATCCAATTTGTCGAAATCTGATGGGAGAAGGACACGAAGAAAAAGATATACGAAGAGAGATCCAAATTTTAGGACACGAAGCCGCAGTTGATACTTCCGGACGGAGGTAGACGCAAGTATTCGATCTCTTGAGTCTCTTCAGGAGATGTGAGGGAAATTGCTGAAATACAATACAGTTCCAAGCAATTTTGTTTGGGTGGGGGCAGTGAGTCGAACACACAAACACCTTGTCCGGGTCCAAAGCTACAAGCCAATTAAAAAGGCTTCGGCAAAACTAAATTGAATAGCTAGGCTAAGTGGCTAACTATTGTTGGACAAAATGCCCAAAAAAAACGAAACTTTTAACATTAGCTTAAAAATTATTAAACTTTTTCATCAAAGTAAAAGATACCAAACTTATTAGAACATTGGCAATTCTCAAAATTACCAATAAAATAAGTTTTCGTTCCAAACATAATATCATTAGTTCTTTTTTCCAAAATTACCATAAACATTGATTTTTTCCACAAAACTAAAACTAAACTTTTAACCCTAAAAAATAAACTCTAAATCCAACCTCAAACCAAAATATTTATTTAAATTATAAACCTTTAAAACTCATTTTTTTAGTGTTTGTGGTATTTGTGAAAAAAATTATTTATTGGTAGTTTTGGAATAAAAAAAACTAGTAATAGCATGTTTGGAACAAAAACTCATTTTAGTTTAGTGGTCTTTTGAGGAATTTCTCTTAAAACATTGCCAAAAAAATACCATTGACGAGACAATCTCGGATGTTTAAATTAAAACAATTCCAGACATAGAAAAAAAACAAATTTCAATCTTAACCCTAAAAACATAGAAAACAAATTTCAATCTTAACCCTAAAATTAAGTCCACTCAGCTTTTTATGCCATTCGATCGATTTATCTCGATATCGCTCAATCCCTCGTGCTATCCGAGAGGAATGGGAAGAAAAATAGACTTTGATTGGCCGATATCGGTCACAAGTGTTGACGTGTTGTAGCAACAACATATAAGTCTTTTGTATCCAGCTTTGAAAATTACTTGTGTTGATAAATGGCTACACAAACTCTAAGGGTACAAAGTAGTTAAGTAGAGATATAATAAACATGTTGAAACCGATATTTTTAACAATAAAACATGGTGAGGTGATTTGCATGGCCACTCAACAAGAGAAGACGTCACTAGTCCTTGCATGTAACATTTGGCGTGTCTTTGTTGATCAATTCATATTACATTTCAACAAACAAACAAACAAAAAATTCATTCCTATGAGCAGATGGAGATCATGGAGTGTCAAACAAAAAAGGTGAAGAATACAGACGATATGGGGGTCCATTGATTTTTTTTTTTGGGGTGCAAAATAGAGTAAAAAAAAAAAAAAACAATAACACAACGTCAGAAACTTGCTCTAAGTCTCCACAATGCAATGAGAATTCATTCTTCCCATCTCAATTTTTATACAACACTTATTCAAAGGAAAGAAACGTGGAAAGGAAGACTTGGGATTTGTTTCATCTCCCATCCAAGTCAACTCTGCCGCACCTCTCTTTCTCTCCGATTCATTCCCAATATGGAAGCCTAACCAAAAACAAAATAACGTCCACGAAATTAGTAACATATTTACACACTAAAAATGTCAGTAAAAACTTCGAAGTATCTATTGATTGTACCCAAGCTTCAAGGAAGTGTCGGAGAAGTCATCCTCAAGAGGAGCTCCACTGTCGTAGCTTGACACGTTTGTGGTCGCCGATTCTGTCTCCATAACCTCCTTAAACGCCATCGTTTTAGCCCTTTCCAACGTCATTAGCTGCTTGATATATACGTTCCCTCATATTAATTATATAAAAATCATGATTTAAGTTAATCTCTTATTGTATCCAATGATTTCTATAAAGGGTATAGAGCCATATACTTTCTCCTTCAGTCTCCTATTCTCATCCACCAACTCCGATCCCTGCGTGTCATTACCTCATTTATTTAATATGCATAATCACATATATATAGGCTTAATCATTATGTCATCCATAATACGAAACTGTACGTACTAACCCGTTTCTCAAGTGAAGATATCTGCCTCATCACACACTCGCCCTAGTTAACAACAACAACAACAATGTCACATTTTTGTATATTATACAGCTTATTATTATATGTCACGTTAAGACAACATGCATGCTATTAGTCTATGTATAGTAGTAATAAACCTTCTTTTCAGACACACGGCTAAGTCCGGATTCAAGCAATTTCTCCATCCGCTGCAACTCTTCTAAGTTCATTCCTTCAAGATCCTCCCCTCTCAATTTTCTGTTTTACGTTAGAACACGGCATAATTATCACTTTTGTATTTATATTTTACACTTTTATAAGATTTAAACACACAACACACACATACACATACGCAAACACTAATAATAATGTGGATATTAAATGAAAAAAATCTCACATCGGCTAAGAAGAACAAAAACACTAATGTCTTACAATATCTAAGAACGCCAAAACTATACTATTAAGGTAGCTTTTGTGATGATTTCTACCCAAAGATCTTTGTAGATTTGTATTGGAACTCAAAAATTTATCCAATCAGATCGGCTCATAATGTCTGCCAAACAAGAATATTATCCACCTATACTAGATGTTGATAGCTACATATATCTTAATAAAAATGAGAATAATGAGTCATATTTGAAAACTAATAAACTCTTGTAAACTTCATAA
Organism: Eutrema heterophyllum; assembly: GCA_002933915.1. Lineage (NCBI taxonomy): Eukaryota > Viridiplantae > Streptophyta > Magnoliopsida > Brassicales > Brassicaceae > Eutrema > Eutrema heterophyllum. The sequence continues at coordinate 718,323 of PKMM01032061.1, read as the reverse complement.
ATATTTCTTATAAAATCGAAGAACCTACACACTAAATGAAATAACTTCAGTTTTTTTTTAATGAAATAGATGATTAAACCTATAAATAACATCCACTCATCTTTTTCAAAACATAAAAACCACACATGGAAATAATTTGTCTCTCTCTTACAGCTATATGAAAAAAAACTGTTTATCAGCATAACATAATAACATATGAATGGAGCCATACCGTAGCTGCTTGGTTTTGTCTTCGACTTCCTTACTTAGTCGGGAGAGGTTACAATTCTCATGCTGCCAGATGAAAAGTCAACATTTACAGGGTTCTGCTATTGATATGTTTAGAACCAAGTAATTAAGATGCTTCAAGATTAATGATGCTAATTATGCTATACCAGTTTCTGTTTCTGTATTTTGACTGACACCAAACAATTAGAACAAACTCGCATAACAAATGAATATTGGAGACTATTATAGAGAGAAGGGTTTGTGTAACGCCTTGAACACCATCGTTCGTGGACCCCCACACCTATGCATGAGCGTTCGGGTAACCGTTTGGGTTTGGGTCGGATATTTCGGGTTTAGAGGTTTAAGCCATATTCGGGTATTTATAATTTTTGGGTCATGTTCGGTTCGGGTTCTCTCGGGTTCGGTTCGGGTCTTCTCGGGTTTGGGTCATGTTCGGTTTACCCGAAATACCCAAAAATACCTGAAAGTACTCGAAAAACCTGGGAAAAAACTACCCAAAAGTACTCAAACTACATGAAAGTACTCGAAAGTATCTAAATTATCTGAAAACCCCAGTAAAAAAAACTTTCCAAACTACCCAAGAGTATTTGAAGTACCCGGAAAACCCAAAAAAATGAGGGGAACCTGTTAGGCTAAGTACAAAGGGGGTTAATGGGTTTAGTTAGTTTCAGGTTTGATTGGGTACTAATTCGGGTTTCGATTCGGGTCGGAAACCCGAAGTACCTAGACACTAAGACCCATTCAGGTATTTCTCTAGTTTGGATCAGGTTCAGGACCAGGTTTTTCGGGTCAGGTTCGATATTGAGTACGTTAAAAACCCCAGGCCTACCCACGCCCTCTCTCGGCATGTGGGCCCCACCCTCGTCCGGTGGCCGGTGAACTAGTTCGGGAGGCTAGCAAGTCTTGTTTACTATCACCACATGATCTTTCCCAGTGTTTTGCCCTCACTCGCACGGCACCGTGAAATCACTTTCCGGTAGGTCATCCACCCTTAAATTGTTCTACCTCAAGCACGCTTAACTCTGAAGTTCTCTATGGACAAGTGACCGAGAAGATAAATGCATTTTGGTGACATAGGTAACCAAATAAATTTGTATATGCCTCTCCGCATGCACCACTATATTATACGAGAAATCGGGATGTTACAGAGAAAGAAAAAAAAAATAGTGAGTGATATTGAAAATACCTGATGATGGTGAAGAGAAGGTTGATCCATCAATTTGTTGATGTTACTTGCATGAAGATTATACCTTCCCAATATGTCTCTCATTCTACACGTTTCAACAAACAATCCATCTTTCATATGAGCTTTTCCTTCGTCCATATACGCAATTTGTAAATTTAATTAATTAAAGAATACACTAGAAGCATTTCTTTAGTTACAATAAAGAAAAATAAATCATAAATAGACATCAAGTCAAAATATAGATGACTATATATAATGGTTATGCTTTCCACAATAAAATAAACGAGTGGTTAAGACTTAATCCCCAATCATACCAAGTGACAGTGTCAAAGACTTGTAATTCATAAAATAAAATTAAAAAAAAAAAAGAGAAAAAGAAATTCATTCTAATTGTGGTAAGTACTATGTATCCATATATATATAAATTAGCACAATCACACTATGATATTCCACTCTCCTCGTTTCGATTATAGAGAACTTAACCATAAATCTAAATGAAAATGATTAATGAAAACGTAAATAACCCATGTGAGCAACTTAATTACATGATGTGTAAGGTAAATGTAAAATTCCTAATTTCCTATATGTATTTTCTTATTAGGAAAAAAGGGGATGAGAACGAGTACAATAATTTAGGTCGTCAGAATCTTTTTTTTCCTGCTTCAATATATCATCTAATTATGCCATGACACGGAGTTGATTTAGTACATGATCTCCGAACCCAAGAATGATTAATTTTAGAAAGTTAAAAAAAAAAAAAATAAACCAAAATCTCGTTTAATTACATATCTTAACATCTCCCCAAAAGTTAAAAAAAAAAAAAAAAATCTCCCCAACCATATTCTCTGTCGTAGCACAAACAAAGATTGAAAAAATAATAATAGAAGATTAATAATATGAAAAGAAAGTAGAGATACCTTGAGCTAGAGAACTCGAAGAGCTTTCCGGTGGCAGAGAAGATGATGAGAGCAACATCGGCATCGCAAAGAATAGAAAGTTCATTGGCTTTCTTGAAGATTCCCCTTCTTCTCTTAGAGAAAGTAACTTGTCTCGCTGTTATGTTATCTATCTTCTTTATCCTTATCTTCTCTCTCGCCATTTTACCCGATCTCCTTCACTACTGATCTTGAATAGTGCCTACCCATAACAACATTTAGACGAAGAAACAAAGAAGAAAACGAAGTGGAACGATGGTTAGCTAAAGAGGGTTTATATAATATTCTCAGGAAACCCTAGATGGGTAGAGAGAAAGAGAAGAGAGAGAGAGATCAGATCCAGAAACCCAAAGAAGCAAAAGAATGAACAAGACTTGATGAATCCATCAAATGCTCTGGTTAAGAAGAAAGAAAACAGATTCAAAGCTTTTACCTTTCTTTGAGTGGGAGGATCTTGGATTAGGTTTTGCAATCTCAGCACCCACTTTATTAATTTGTGAGAAGATAAAAAGAGGTTTTTTGGTTTGCTTTTTATTTTCCTAATGTATGTGTGAGAGAAAGAGAGAAAGAGAGAGATGGTTACTGTGTTTGTGTTCAAGATTGGAAAGACGAGGCTGCTTTTTTTAGCTAAACAGTGATTCACTTACTAGTGGACCATACGTTTTGCTTTCCATCAGTTTCCCAAATTAAAAATCATTAAATATAATATAATACACATATAAACGCACTTTGTGTTTTGTCTGACTGAGCTGGCAGGCGAGAGACTGCTACAGTTACTTCCAGTTGTGATTTTAATAACGACCTAACTTCTAATTTAATTGGTCACCTTCTATTGTGGTTCTAACTCAACTGGATGGCCTTTTGTTGTGTTTCTCAGCTAATGTGGTCTCCCTCTCTTATTTTTTGGCTCATACATACACTGTAGTTGTTTTCGCTTAATGATTGTAGAATTTAGTCATGGATTCATCTGGATTTTTAAATTAACTTTCGTAGTTTTAGTCTAGTTTGGATTTCCGATATCTAAAATTACAAAATAAAGATAAAATGACGTGAATACTATAAGTTGTGGTATCTATATGAAAATACGCAAGGATAAATACCTTTATGCTTTTGATTTTCTTTTTTCACATTTTTTTATTTTGAAATTTTTTGTATAAATACTTTATTATTCTGCACGTAATTATATGCGATCGAAAATGTGGGTGTGTTATAAAATATTCTCTTTTTTTTTTTGACAAAATTTGTATAAATACTTATTCCGCACAAAATGTGGGTGTGATATTCGTTTTTTCACATTAGTACTCTTAAATGGCTAAATGGTGTATATGAAAAATATTTCATCAATTATTTTTTCCATCGTTCACCCACTCTAGATGCGACACCTGATAAGATCTCTCGTCTCCCACCATCATTATCTTTTCTTTTTACGTCAGCCATTTATACCTATTTAGTTTAAAGTTTTAACCCTAGGATGATAGGATCCCTGGTTACACTAGAGTTATATATATATATATATATATATATATATATATATCAATCGCGGACAAGTAGTCCTGTATTTTATTCTAGAGTGCTATTGAAAAATTAAATTAAATTTGTGAAATGTGGGTTTCCATTAATATGATACTTATTTCAATTTTGAAAGATTTGTAAAGAGGTTATTGAGCAAGACTTTAAAATATTATTCAAATCAAAATATAACGAAAAATATATGTGCAATTTTTTGGAAGATTAATGAGATATCGAAATTTTTAGTTGATAAAAATAGAATTTTAAGAAATATAGCTACATAATGCAAACTTTTGTTAGTTTTGCAAGGGAAAATGGTTAAGTGACAATTAACTATGTTAACTGATAAGTGATAACTGCATTTATCGGAAATTTGTCTATTGTTTGCTCGTGTCAGTATAATAGTGGTTTTGTTTGCTCCTTACAAGTCATAACTTGTGTAACAGTTCGGAGTTCCAACACCAAAAAGTTCGACTCTCATCCAAGAGTATAATATTTGCCCAAACAGTGTATATAATAAATGTAAAAGTATAAAAATAATTTTGTTGACCAGAACATGTCGCCTAATGTTTTTACACCGGGAGATATGAGATTCGAATTCCAAAGAGTATAATTTATTATCATTTATGCATATAAATGGAGACAATTTTACAAGTGATCTTCGATACATGTAGAAACGTTTGGCGTAGATGCTCATAAAACGGTAGAATTGTCCGTTGTAGAATCGTCGATGTAACAGTTTTCATAATTTGTAATAAAATAATAAATTAGTATGTAGCCTAATGGTTTTAAAAAAACATGTAGCCTAATGGCTTGTATTTTTAAATTTTTTTAAATTTTGATTTGTGGTGATATTATAATTTGACAGATTTATACTAGTTCGAAATTCAACATTTTTTTGCCAAGTTGGAGTTCAACATTTTATATGTGCTTCTGCTTTAAAAGTTTGAAACAAAAACAGAGGATTTGGGCCATATTGTCTTCATAAAAAATGGGCCCATTGAAGAACACAGAACCTTCCGACTGGAGAAGAGGCTTTACGACAACGACGGCAATTGGGAAAAACGTGAACCACCACCACCAGATAGATACACAGACACGAGAGACCGATCGGCGATCAGTAGACTCAACCAATTGAACAGTCGGAATCGTGCGCTAAGGAAGGAATGATGATCTCCCAGTTCTTCGTCTTATCTCAGCGAGGAGATAACATCGTCTTCCGTGACTGTATACTCCCTTTCTCCCTCCCTCTCTCTCTGTCTCTCCCCGATCTGATTTTCTCTGCCTCTTCCTAGTTTGATTTTTGACTGCAGAGTCGAGACTTATTGTCACTTTTTCATGGGATTTTTCCCTTGAAGCTGCTCCAAGCTCATTGATCTGTTTGATCTACCAGCCGAATTTCCAAATCAGATTGTACGATATAGTACAAGTATCCAAATAGTTGGGGAAGATGGAATTTTTGGCATCCTACCGATCACTAGATATCTAGAATTCGTCTGTAAACATTGACATTCCTTGGAATTTTAGTTTTTCGTTGTGCTGGAGAAAACCCATTAGATTCTCTGTATGTAGTAGAAGAACCTTGTCTGTTTGAGCGCATGCGATTTGTTTTGGATCCATTAGAATTTTGAAGATGTGTAACGTTTTATTGCTACAGACCGAGCTGAGGTACCCAAAGGAAGTACAGAGACATTCTTCCGTAAAGTCAAGTTCTGGAAGGAGGATGGAAATGCAGAGGCACCACCTATCTTTGTAGGTATCATCGTACTGATAATAGAAATTAATGGGTCAAATGTGACCAACCATAATGTTTTTAATGAAGATGAATTAAGTTAACTTTTCTCTACTGGTCCCTTGCTGTGTCTTAATGAAAGTCTTCGTGTTGAGCATTCTTTCTGTTTGGTTCTGAGCTCTAATGGTTTTCATCTAACTCTTTTTTTTTGTGCTTATAGAATGTCGATGGCGTGAACTACTTCCATGTCAAGGTTGTTGGTCTATATTTTGTTGCGACAACTAGAGTTAATGTGTCACCCTCTCTTGTTTTGGAGCTTTTACAAAGGATCGCTCGTGTTATCAAGGATTATCTCGGTGTTCTGAATGAAGATTCATTCAGGAAAAATTTTGTGCTCGTGTATGAGTTGCTCGATGAAGTGATTGTAAGTCTCACCTTGATTTATTTCTCACTATTAGCATGTATATTTCTTAGTAGCAATTGTTTTTTTCTTTTGCCAATCTTGATTTTTATTAAATATGACTCTATGGTCTTTTGATTAGGATTTTGGTTACGTACAAACTACATCTACCGAGGTTTTAAAATCCTATGTTTTCAACGAGCCAATTGTGGTTGCTCCTGCACGGCTTCAACCTATCGATCCTGCTGCCATCTTCACAGTAAGATTAATTTTCTTTTCCTCCTTCTGGTTTATGTGACTCACCGCTAAAATTAATGTTATGCAGCAAGGAGCCAAAAGAATGCCTGGAACAGCAGTTACAAAATCGGTTGTAGCTAATGAGCCTGGGGGTCGGAGAAGAGAGGAAATTTTTGTGGACATCATCGAGAAAATCAGTGTTACTTTTAGTTCTAGCGTGAGTAATTACTTTTTTGTAGTTTATTATTATATCACAAGTACGGAAGTCCTGGCAGGCTCTCTTCACTTTGTCACATCAAACGATTCATTTTTGCAGATCAACGCTGTGTATTATGGCCTAATATATGTAGTTGTGTCTTGCTGTTAGTTTATTCCTGGAAATTATCCATATTTTTTTCTGATTTCTGAACAGGGTTATATACTGACTTCTGAGATTGATGGCACCATTCAAATGAAGAGCTATCTTTCGGGTAATCCAGAAATTCGTTTAGCCCTTAATGAAGACCTAAACATAGGAAGAGGAGGAAGATCAGTATATGGTATTGCTTGTTTCACCCCTTTAAATCAACATTATTATCTAGGGAAGGAATCTACGTCATATTCTATCTTGTTTCAGTCTTTGAAATCTCGGTGTCTGTTTCCGTGACTTTTGGGTGTTTAGAATTCTTAAAATGTGAACTGCATGATTCCACATATAAGCTTCCTTCATAACCGATTCTTTAATATATAGCTACTACTGTAGCATTCTTCTGCCTCTTTGAGGCACATCATTATCAACTAGACACACATAAAGAGGGTTTGATCTACTATTACGATCTAGTACTTGGTCATTTCACAATTGAAGTATAACTTCATTCTTTTGTTGCAGATTATAGGAGTTCTTCAGGTTCAGGGGTGATACTTGATGATTGTAACTTTCATGAGTCTGTTCGTCTTGATAGCTTTGATTCAGATAGAACTTTGTCCCTGGTGAGCTTAAAAAAAATTACACAGAAAACATCTTGTCATAACATGTTTTGCTCTTTGACTTGCGTCCTGTTTTCAGGTCCCACCGGATGGAGAATTTCCAGTAATGAATTACCGCATGACCCAGGAATTCAAGCCTCCTTTTCATGTTAATACCTTGATTGAAGAGGCCGGACGCCTTAAGGTGCAATTTCATACGTAACACGTCTTCCGAGTCAGATGGATACCATATAAATTTCTTAGTTGCTCTATAAATCTTAATCCCAGTGCTTAATTATCATATCTCTGCTTGCTGAAATTTAGGCTGAAGTGATTATTAAAATACGTGCTGAATTCCCCTCAGACATAATTGCAAACACGATTACTGTTCAGATGCCATTGCCAAATTATACTTCCAGGTACATAACTTTTTGGTTGGTACGTAAAAGTGCATTGCCAAGATATAAACAGAAAACGCTAAAGTACATTTTCATAAATGCCAGCCATAGTAAATGAATCACACAAAAGATAGATTCAACGGATTATGTTTGTTGTGACAGGGCTAGTTTTGAGTTAGAACCTGGTGCCACTGGACAGAAGACAGATTTCAAGGAATCCAACAAAATGCTTGAATGGAGTTTAAAAAAGGCAAGTGTTGAATCTCTCACGTGGTTTGCTAATTTAGGTAAATTATATATAGTATTGTGCTTCCATAAACTAATTGTGGTTCGTGTTCCAGATTGTTGGCGGGGCTGAACATACACTGCGTGCAAAACTGACATTTTCTCAAGAATTTCATGGTGACCCTCTAAGACAAAAATATTTCTTATCTGTTCTCTAGAGAAAGATAAAGCATTATTACTGATATTATTCTCAATTTCGTTTTAGGTAATATCACAAAGGAAGCAGGGCCGGTTAGCATGACCTTCACGATACCGATGTACAATGTCTCTAAACTCCAGGTAAGTAAATGCCAATGGTGTCCTTCTTGCATTAGCATTAACTGTCCTCTTCACTCATCTGTAATGAATTGTGTGATGCAGGTAAAATACTTGCAGATAGCAAAGAAATCAAGTAGTTACAATCCATATCGTTGGGTGAGATATGTGACCCAGGCCAATTCATATGTGGCTCGGATATAACCTTCTCTCAGATAATGTTTGTCAATTGTATGTCCAAGTACTTTATCTTTTCTTCTCGATAATGTATGTTCATTTTCGGATCATACTTGCTTTAAGTTCTAAGAGGATACTTCGCCAGGACGTGTTGAATGTTGTCTTTTCTATTTGGATTTTCTTTATAGAATTTCTTGGTTTGGTCTTATTATGTGCTTTATTTTGTCCTTCCCTGCAAACATCATATGATCTCTTTTCATGGAATCCGCAGAACTGAATTCATCGGAATTTTTCTTAGTCTGAATCCAAGATACTAAAAGTTATGCAAATTGCAAAGAAATAAAGAGACACCTTCCATTGTGTGCACGATTAGATTAGCTTTATTAATGGTTACTATAAAAATCAAAACAACTTATTAACAAAAGTACATTCCGTTCCATTACGGTGATACATTTTCATGGGCAAAATCTCTCTCCCCCACTGTACACTACTATATATACCACTTCTCAATAACCACTTTCACCAAGCCTAAAAGGTTTGTTAATAAAACCACCCCTCTACGTGTAAATCTACTTTGTCCTACTACTTTGACTTAATTGGGCCAGTGGACAAAAAACCATCGTTTCCCTTACCTTTCTCCTCCCAAGGGCAAGCGATGTCTCGAGGTTCCGTAAGTTTCTGGAGAAGAACGACTCGAGTCACCTAGCGGCGAATGCCTTGTGAAGAGAGGAGAAGACGAAGAAGAAGATGATGTTGGAGAGGGAGCCTCGGACTGTCCGTGAGCCCGTCCTTGATGATCTCCAAAAATGAAATCAGCAAAGTCGTCCATGCTTGTACTGTCTGTGCTACAAGAGCATTCATCTGAGTTGCTGTCAAAGAGAGAAGAACTGTCACTCGCAGAGTCTTCTTCTAAAATCCTCTGAAGCCTCTGGAAACTGGAATAAAACGACTGTATATTGCCAGATCGACCACCACCGGGAGTGTTGGAAGACAACACAGGACTTGCGGTAGACACAGACCGTGACACAGTAGTCTTAGGTACCGGCACACTGCTTTTTTTATTGGATGCTTCAATTTTATTACATACTACTAATCTTGGAGGCATTGGAGAGCATCTGTAGTCAATTCATTCGGAATATAACATAAGTAACCAGATCGAGCATAATCCAGAGTCTTAAAGAGTGTGAGCGATGCATTATAATATTATTTACCTTGAATAGAACAACATATACGCTCCCTTTGTCAAGACCCTTGCAACATCAGAAGTTACTACCTGAAAATAATCAATGCACAAAATAAGAATTAGACATTGCATTTTTTTTTGAAATGTATGATCCATGATGATGACGAGAAGAGACCAGCAAATGAGTTAGAGGCCAACGCTTTATTCTCACAAAACCAATCCTAAGACTTTTTAGTCTACAATGAAGATAAAACAAATGTTCTACCAAACCTAATGGAAACAGCTAGAATATCCTATTTAGAATCAAAATTCATCTTTTAAAAGGAAGGGAAAACTTATATAGTGAATTATCTATTCAAAAATAAGAAATTCATCATTGAAAAGGAAGAAGCAGATCACTGTAAACCTAAAATGTTGTCAGAGAGGTAGGAAACTGGTATTGACTTCCAAAGTACAACAAATAACAAACTCAAGTAAAAAAGAAATGACAAATAGAGCTTACAATCAGTTTTGTATTGATAATATACGAGCAACCTACCGTGCTATCATCAGCCTTGTACCACTTGTTTTGACTGTTTCTGATATAGCAGACATAGTGACCAGAAAACGCCGCATTCATTATATCTAAGTGAACAATAACTCCATAGAGTTTGTAGTCATGTGATTTTTCACTTCCTCCGCTGACATACGGAGCCAAATCTAGAGTTTCTGGAAACCTGACCAACTTATTGAGCTTCCCGAATTTCCCTGACTGCAAGAATTAAGTGTCGTGCAATTGTGAGGAAACAAGAAACTACAGATGGAACTCAACAGAAACGAACCGGGTCTCCATTAAATATTTAAGTTACCTGAAAGAAAAAAGAAAAAAATTACCTGGAATCGTTTTAGTGCAATAGTAAGGACATTCGGAGGGTCTGTAATTTTCAGTTTCTTTTTGGCTCTCTCATAAGATTTACACCTGCTCACACAGAAAAAAGTTAGCACCCATCAACCATTGTAAACTTTACTGCCAGAATCGAATGTGATTTTATAACATTGCAGTTGATTGGTTAGAACTAAGCAAATAAAAGACAATGATATTATTCCATATAATTCAGTCTTAATAGGCCTCGGGAAACTCTATTTCAGCTGGCCATGGAGTCTAGATATTGTCATTGAATTACATGAAAGGGCTAAATCAATTGGTATCCTACCCACCTCAGAACCATATTTCAAACTCATGTAGAACTCTAGTCATCCGCAAAGCAATGAAAAGAGAATTAGAAATATCAAACCACTACAAGAAGTTCAACACATGGAAAGGAAATGCTGACCAACCTGCCACACTTGTATTTGTTTTCTCCATCCAATATCTCAGTCCTTGTAAATCGGCGCAAAGCCTCCTCCAAGGTGCTAATATCCCCATCAATCTCAACTGTTAGATCCATCATTTTCTCACGCCGCTCAGATTTTTCTTGACATTTCATGCATTTAATCTGGCAGACATCATAATTATTTCAAAAGCAATGTAAACGACCAGCAATACTACTCCCTCCAAAACAATGTATAATGAGTCAAATAGAAATGTAATAGGTAATAATACCTTTGATCGGAGGTATCCCCCAAATGTCAAACCAATTAGAGTTGTATCTTCGAGTTTCCTAGTCTTTTGCATATCATATTCAGATGCCTTGATGCACACAGATTGCATTATGTCGACAACAAACCTGCAAAAGGCAAGAAAAACATGGAAAGGAAAATGAAATCAAAAGAGGATTCTTCCAGTTGTAATATACATATGGCATCAAAGTTCATTCGATTGCAGAAATGTCAGTTCACCTAAGGAATTCATGTGCATCTTCTTGCTTGCCATTCCCAAGATAGATTCCAATATTCTGCAGCTGTGATAGCAACCCATTAGGGGACAGTGGAGACTTCCCTTCTTTTGCCATTAAGACCAGGTTCTCAAACCCACAGGTGAAGCACTGTTCTTTGTTTGGACCTAATAGTTAAACGACCTGTTAAGAGCTTGATATAACAATGATAACAAAGCATGGCCTTCCAAAATAAGCAGCATATATCACATAAAAAAGAAAAGAACACAGGACCATAGACGCACATGCTCTAGAATGGAATTGCTGGAGGAAGAATGTGGTCAGAGGAGGAGTGAACATCAGGCATTGGAAGACAACATTAGCAAAGCAGCTGCAAGACACAGTATTTTCTTACATCAGCGAGTGTGAGCTACACATTATTAGTTTGTTAACAGCACAAGCTGAAGACTGTAACAGCCACAAAAGAACATGCACTTCTTCAGAAAGCAAAATTTTCCAGGATAGAAAAGACCATGAAAAGAGGAAACTGAAATTACCTATTACCACAATTGATGAGGCCACAAGGCTGGAACTCAATTTTATTCGTATACAGCTTAGCAAATAAATCATATGGAAAGAGCCCCTGCATGTCACAAACAGATTGATAAGAATAAAAAGACGTGCTGAATTTTTTATGTAGAAACTAAATGTTGCAGAATGATGATAGCATCCTAGAATTCAGCGATTACCTTATGACCATGTCTTCCTGCCATCTCATTCTCAGCTGATGACTTCGGTCTAGTCCACTGGTCTACAACTTTCAGCACTGATGCCTTCAAACCACTTCTTCCATGTAGAGAATTTATATGGTGAACGGCAACACCATTCTGTTTCTGATGGTCAAGAACTCTTCCAGATTTTGCACCTAGAGGAGAATGTTTCACAACATCAGCAGACTCCCTAGTATTTGGGGCCTTGGATGCCAAAATTTGGGCTTCCCCAACCTTCAAAGGGGCCAACGTACAACCACTTCCACTACTGGTGCTCTTTAACTTCTGAAGGGTCACAGGGGACAAAACAGTAGTGTTCAAAGGTCCCCGCGCATCAGTAGAAGAGGAAGTTGGTAATGAGATTTCAGCTGCATCAGATCTTTTAGCAATTCTTTCTTTTACTTTCATTGCATCAGAAAAATCACCAGTCCCTATTGCAACCCTAGAAGCTTCTTCTGAAATGCTACTCCTATTCTGAGAAACTTTAGTAGCTGAGGTGTCTCTAGAGGAGCCAAAGGAGAAATGCAGAGAGGATTTACCAGGTCCACCAGATTTAGAAATATAACAATTCTCCCTTACAGGTTCTGCTGATCCAAGAGTCGTACCCCAAAAATCAGATGACTTCAGAGGAGACGGGTCAGCTGATCCTGGATGCTTATCCATAACTAATGACTGTAAGCTACTTGATTGGCTCTGGTTCTGCCCACTATCACCCCCAGGTTTGTGCAGACTTAATTTGGGCAAGTTAGCGAGGTTATCTACAGACTCAACCAAATGCACAAATTTAGGAGACAACGGTTTGGATGGAGTATCATCAATGGTGCTGAAACAGGTCTCATGTGACTCTACAGAAACATGAGCATCAAGGGGGGACTCTGATCTCTCGGAATCAGATGAACTGAAGCTCTCACAAAGAGAAGTCTCATCACCAGAGTCATTACGAGGGGAGGAGGAGAAGCCAGAAAATGAGGATCCAGATGTATCAGCAACAGAAACAGCTTCTTCCTTATCTATAAGGTCATCTTTGTTATCCGCACTATCTCCATTCTCATCTTCAGGAGATCTGGCAGGATTAGAGAATATTGCTTCCCTGATTTCTATAGGAACAGGTTCTGGATGCACCAATAAAGTTTCATCAAGAGTATTCCCTTCATTTTCTTCTCTGAATTTCAAATCAGTGTCACTTTTCTCATCGTCAGTATTATATATGACAGAAGCAGGACGACATTCATCTTTGTGACCTTCCCGCCAGTGGATGATTTGACATTTCCCGGAACTGGAAAAAAGAAAAGAAATAAGTTCCGATGTAACAAATCTCACATAATGGGGAAAAAGTTGAGAATTTGATAAAATTTATAGTGCAATGCTTAAGCTATATGATTGACATAAATCTCTAAACAGCACATTGTCACCTAGAGATCAGCCACGATTCAAATTGCACTTCCTCTTACGGTAATTGATTACCCATAATTAAATTGACATAGAAAATGAAGTCGCTTTTCTTAAGTCTCTGGTCCAGTAATATTCCAAGATATCAGATGCACTTTGAGTAGTGCTAAAGTTACAGAACTACATCATATTCTTTCCTTTTCATTACTCCAATTCATCACGTCTCACCAGGGAAGGGATGCAGTGCAATCATAACTTTAGGATCATACAACTTGAATTGGACATCGAAAACGTTAACACAAAGTGATAAGATAGTTGCATACCAATACCGAACGGCTTTGCACTGAGAGCAACGAGTCGTGGCAAGACAAAAGCACACGGGACATTGGAAGCTATTAGAGACGGAAACAGAAGAGAACTCGACGGAGGCCTCTAGTTCTGCCCTAGCAGCCTCCTCTGACGCATAAATAAGAAGTCTACGAATCTCATCCCTTCTAACGGCCGCTAGCTTCCATTTGCGCCGAACAAAGAAGGCGAACAGAGGTAGAACAAGAGAGATCACAAGGACTAGAGTCGAAATCCCTAGATCCCAAACAAGGAGCATTTATCCTCCACCAGATGTACAAACAATTGGAAATGACACCGAGCTCCAAATCTGACCACCAACCATAGATTTCACCGGCGTATTAGCCGGGAAGGAGGTTATTGTGAGGATCACTCCGGCGATTTGGCATGCAGAGAACCCAGGGATCGGCGAAGTTGATCCGCTGGTGGGTAAGCTTCCAAATGACGACCCACCAAATCACTCGAATAAACAAAACCCACGAGAGCGCAAGTTGGTTTTTCTTTTCTGAGTTCCCTGAAAAATTAAAAATCTGGTCTTTCTGGTTTAGGGTTTCGAACGAAGGAAGATGAAAAGAGGGAGAGATTCTTCGGTAGAAGGAGGAAGAAATTAGCAGAATATTACTTTTCTAAAACGGAGACGTTTGCTTTTTTTTATTACCAGGAATTCTTTTTTTTTTTGCCTCAACCAGGAATTGTTTTGTTTTATCTTTTTTGTTCGTCAATACAGTAAGTCTTTTATTTTAACACGGTGATGATTTTTCCTTTTTTTTCTTTTCATATTGATAAAAAAATATATTTCAACGAAAATATGGTCTGTCGACCAAATAAACAAAAATATGGTCTTCTCTTGGTTCCTTACACACATGGAAAGGCAATAAATCATTTATACTTCTCCTCTTACCACTTCTTAGCTCTTGAGATCATGGAGAAGACGGTTGTTACACGTGCAACTTCCCATTTCTCTGAAGTGGCAACCCTCTAAAACTTACTCATATAATGTAACATTGATGCTACTTAGAATATAAATTCACAAATTTGTGGGATGAGAAAGGGATGGTCAAGTGGTGTGGAGCTAAAACCTTTCTCAAAGCAAACAAGTTGGGGTTTGAACATGTCCACAGTTGGGGATTCACATGACTCACCAAGATTACAAATCTATGGAAATTAGATTCTAGAGCGATCAAAACAAAGACTAAGACCTACTTTATTTTTTTTAGATAGACAAGCTTTTTATGTTAAAACAAAGTGGGATTAACATCAAGGAGTTATGGGCCGAAACTATATATATATTCCCATCAGAGTTTTATGAAACCTCTGTCAAACACAGAGCCGACACTAAAACTATACCGGCTACAAGCAAAAAAGAATTATGGACCTGTAAATAAATAAAATAAAATAAAAAACACTAAATGGGGGATAGACTAATCGAACCATACACCTCTCACACACCACTTTACAACTTTTGATTACTTTTAATCAAGTAACCTAATGAATATTATTTAAAATAGTGGCTGAAATTTTAGCTATAATATTGAAGGCCGCAAGCACATATTTGCTTTGTTTTTTCTTAAAGCCGACTTTGCAGTCAAACATAAATCAAATTAGGGATCCAAGGTCAATCTATTTTGGAAGGACAAACTAAAATATCAGTATAACAAGACCCGCAAACTAATCTTTTTATGAATAAAATAGCTAAGCATGCTTGTAATTTGTCATGTTAGCATGTGGATTTGGAGAATTGTACTTCAAACCGAATACATCTAATGATGGAGAAGGATATTTGTTCTTTGATTTTTCGGAAATGATATGTTTGAGCAAAAAACATAATAAGATTTGTATAAGTAAAGGGAAATAGCAAATAAACTAACCTAATAAGTAATAACCAATAAGCTTTGGTAGGTCCAAATTCTCAGAAGGATTAATAGATTTTATAATATTGCTCCAGAATTAAAGCAACAAGTCGCTTTGGCCGAGTGGTTAAGGCGTGTGCCTGCTAAGTACATGGGGTCTCCCCGCGAGAGTTCGAATCTCTCAGGCGACGTTTATTTTTTTTTCCTTGAAACCTTGGTAGAGTAATAAAAAGCCCAATTAACATTGCTGGGAAGCCCATAAAGCGAACAATGGGCTGTTTCTAACTCACGCACACACACGTCTTTTTAAACTTTGACTTCAATTCCAACGCAACTAGGGTTTATTTAGTTTAAAGACTTGAATTTGGTCAACATTCAACAGCTCTTACGCCACAACACAAAACCGCGTCACAAAACTCACGGAAACTCACTACAAATACCCTTCTTTCCCTCACTTCTTCTTCTTCACACATCTCTCATTTTCTCTTCCTTTTACTTCATTCAATCCAACAATGGGCGTCAAAAGTTTCGTGGAAGGTGGAATTGCCTCTGTAGTCGCCGGTTGCTCAACTCACCCTCTCGATCTCATCAAGGTTCGTCTTCAGCTCCACGGTGAAGCTCCCTCCACTGTCACTCTCCTCCGTCCAGCTCTCGCTTTCCACAATTCTCCTGCAGCTTTCCTGGAGACGACCTCTTCGGTTCCCAAAATCGGACCCATTTCCCTCGGAATCAACATCGTCAAGGCGGAAGGCGCCGCCGCGCTATTCTCCGGCGTCTCTGCCACACTTCTCCGGCAGTCGCTCTATTCCACCACCAGGATGGGTCTTTACGAGGTGCTTAAGAACAAATGGACTGATCCCGAGTCGGGGAAGCTGAATCTGACTCGGAAAATCGCTGCGGGGCTAGTCGCTGGTGGGATCGGAGCCGCCGTCGGAAACCCAGCCGACGTGGCGATGGTACGGATGCAAGCGGACGGGAGGCTTCCTTTAGCACAGCGTCGTAATTACGCGGGAGTAGGAGACGCAATCAGGAGGATGGCGAAGCAAGAAGGCGTAGTGAGCTTGTGGCGTGGCTCGGCACTTACGATTAACCGAGCGATGATAGTGTCGGCGGCTCAGCTGGCGTCGTACGATCAGCTCAAGGAAGGGATAGTGGAGAGAGGCGTGATGGAGGATGGGCTCGGGACTCACGTGGTGGCGAGTTTCGCGGCGGGGCTCGTGGCGGCTGTTGCGTCGAATCCGGTGGACGTGATAAAGACGAGAGTGATGAATATGAAGGTGGAGGCGCCTGGTGCGGAGGCTCCGTACAAAGGCGCGTGGGATTGTGCGGTGAAGACGGTTAGAGCAGAAGGACCAATGGCACTTTACAAAGGCTTTGTTCCTACGGTTTGTAGGCAAGGACCTTTCACTGTTGTGCTCTTCGTGACGTTGGAGCAAGTCAAGAAGCTGCTTCGTGATTTTTGATCATTCTTTTATTGTTTATTGTTGGAGATGAAGATGATGACGACTACTAGCATTGATAGGAATTATTTGTATGCATTTTGGAATACCCAACACACAAGGGAACAGGAATCTCAACATTTTTTTGTTCAAGCATTGTTGTTAGAATACGATTCCATTTTTGTTTCTATACTGATGTGTGAATGTCTTTACCAAAATAAAAGATCCAACGCACACAAAAAGAAGAAAAAAAGAGTGTAGTTTATTTGGTCTTTGAAGCAAAGATAAGAGAGAGAGAGAGAGAGAGAGAGAGGAGTGGAGAAAAAAGAAAGACTAAAAAGAATGAATCTGTTATTTGTTGTTGGTGGCGAAGAATAAAGCATATAAATGGACCTGGAGTTAAGTGGTGGCTGTACATCTGGGGAGGTGGGGGTTAAGCAGCTCTAATAAAGAGAGATCATCTGGAGAAGGTCCTCGGTGTAGTGCTGGGATGGTTTCCTCCAGATCCTTTGCCTCTGTCTCCTCCGTTCTCGGATCTTCCTCTGTCAAGAACATGCGGGCTATGGAGTTTGCTGCTGTCTGAATCCTGGTTCTGGTTCGACCCTGTTCCTCTTTCCGTTTCCTGCAAACTTTGGTTTTGCCCTGAGGGTGGACTGGATTGCCCTGAGCTTCTTCCTTTGTCCATGTTTAAGAGCTCGTTCGCGATCTGACTCCGTCTCTCCTTCAGGAAGTTGAGTCGCATTGTCAATTTGGAAAGAGCAGAAGTTGTTGTGGTTCCCTGTTTGTTTGTACTCAGCTGAACGATATTTGGATGTAATTTTATGGCAATGTTTTTGGGTTGTTTCAGTATGAAACTTACCTCTCCCTTTGTGCCAGTCCTCTTAGACATGCCCGCAAGCTTTGAGCTGCCACGTGGCATTTCTTGTTGCGAGCTTTTGCTCCGTGGATCTTGTTGCTTCTCTATCTCATTTTCTCTTGCAGCTCCTTGCCCATCCTGCACAATGTTACGGATCTGATCTGTAGTGCATAAACATAGAATGAAGAAGAAACAGACTTGATAGACATATATCAGATATTTAAAGTGTGTTACCTTTAGCGTTGGCCTTTCGGAAACGTGAGAAGAGACTGCTTCGGTATCCTTCTCCTTCCTGTGTGACAGCGTTGAAAGAAGACTAGTACTTAGCTTTGATATGATTTAAAGCACAGGTTGTGAGGTTAAGTGTGAATTTGTTGATCAACCCTTACATCTTTGCATTGTGCTCTGGAATTTTCCGAGGTTCTTTGCTGGCACCCTGCGTTGAACCAGAGGCTTTTACATCCTGTTGACCAAGTCTATTTTGAAGATCATCAACCTTATGTTCCAAGTTGGCAATATCAGCCTCCGCCTGAGCTACGTCTTGCAGATCTTTCTTCAACTGTAAACATGTCTTCCAAGTTAGATATGTACTTTTAACCAAAGAAAAATCAACAAGTTGCTACGGTAAATTAAACGAAGAAGAGCAACCTTTTCATCGGTTGTTTCTGGAATAGGTTGATTCCCTTTTGACACGTTCAGTCCTGCTTCCAGAGCTGATTTCCTGTCTCTCTCTTGCTGCAATTGTTCTTGTAGTCTTCCCACCTACAGGAAGGTAAAGCACATTCATTTAACCAATTAAAATTGAAGACCCTCGATAAGAACAAACTTCATATAGCTAGGGTATGATTTTGTTTTACACTTACATCTTTCTCTAGAGCTTGGCGCCGCACGTACAAAGCCTCCTTCCGTCGCTCCAAACTAGCCTGTAGAACTGCATTGTTTTCAACCTGTTCTAGCAAAAATGGAGGTCGTTCCAAGTCACATACTCGTTAAAATCACCACTTATATAGCGGAACGAGTTTGCAAAAGCAATAAATACTCAGAAGGACTAATCGTGACCTCCTCTGTAATTCTGTTTTGCAGCTCCAATTTGGTTGACTCAAGTCTTTCAATGTTAGCACTGCAGAATATAAACATTGTCAGATGAAGTACCCATGTAGACATAGTAGACCACATTGATTTACAGAATCTACTCTAGTCCAAACAAGTATAACGTTTTGACAATTTCTCCTTTTGAATTTTGATCTAAACGTTTAATGCCATACTTACTCGGCCTAAAGAAAGAGGAAGAAAAATAAAGATGTAAATCACTTGTAGAGACGATGATACTTACT
The DNA here is from genome assembly GCA_002933915.1 of Eutrema heterophyllum. Classification (NCBI taxonomy): domain Eukaryota; kingdom Viridiplantae; phylum Streptophyta; class Magnoliopsida; order Brassicales; family Brassicaceae; genus Eutrema; species Eutrema heterophyllum. The sequence continues at coordinate 699,077 of PKMM01032061.1, read as the reverse complement.
CGTCCTCGTCCACCTCTGCTGTGAAATCAATAGATTCCATCGAAAGGTTTTTCTTCCCCTGGGCACATAAAAGACCAAACTTTTGCTAAACGACTGGATCCATAAAAACACATCAAGAACTGGCCCTCAAGATTTTTAGGAAGAAGAAAATGAAACTTACAGGGGTACGGCCCCAGAGCCTTTTACTTCCTCCTGGTGCACTGGATAATGTCGACGGTTTCTTAATGGTAGATGCCACATCTGATGTCGATGAGTTCTTATCCTCAGTTGTTGAGACCTCTAAAACAGCCTTTACCTCTGTATTATCAGCACCTTTAACCAGGATATTCTCATCCTTTTTTGCATCATCATGCCGTGGTAGTGATGATCGTTTAGAGCCGGATAAAAGCTTCCTAGTAACTTGGGGCTCCGTGCTTCCTTTTGGGGTTTTGGATTCAGAGCTTAAATTATCATTTATCTGCAATATGAACAAAACAAATGTCTATATTCTTCCAAACATAATCGCCAAGTAAGATGGACTGAGGACCAAGGAACTTGTATCATCAATGTAAACTTTGAATGGAATTCTAGAATCCACATATGTAATTCCTAATAATTAATTAATCATCCTAGTAATCAATAAGATTTTTTTTAGGAAATGGATTAGTTATTGAAGGTTAGTATAGGACCGTGCCTTATGGTCATCAGGATCAATGTCAGACCCATGATTGCCGGCCGAGGCGGCACTCTCACTGTACGATTCGTTAGATTCATTATCAAGGTCCTCTTCCTCATCTGTGTAGTCATCAGATCCCTGTGAGCCATCATCGTCATCATCATCATACTCTTCGTCATCAGTTCCTTCCTCCGTTCCACTACCACTCTCTTCTGAGTCAGAGTACAAGCCGGGTGACAAGGAACCTTCCTGCAGACATAGACCATTTATGTAGCTAGTAGTCAGTGTCTGGAAATAAGCACACTGGTATAAGAACTGAAACTGTCCTTTCACACTGCCTCGAAGGTTTTCACTATGCTACTGCAATAAAGAGAGAATACATATGCAGGGTGGTAACCTCTTCATCAATTATGATCATGTGACAAAGGAGGCCCTTTATTCATAGAGAAAATTAAAATCTTACTCCAAATATGCTGTCATACTCTTCTAACAATGTTATCACTATAGCCTGGGCATGATTTGCTGCAGCAGCTGCTTGCAGAAGTTGCATAGAACCATCACCACCGACATCAAAATCATTTTCAATTTCACAGTCGCCAGCCAGAAGAGGTCGAAGAAGTAAAGGTGCCATACAAGCTGCAACAGCATTCGTGTTCATCCGGTTCACATTTTTGTTAGAGGCCACAATCTGCATCATCATCAGGATTCTTGCAAGAGGACAAACAAAGACAATTAATAACAAAAGTTACTTAACTCCATTTGCTTGATACATAAATAGAGGTGGAAGGCTCAATAGGATTTATGGAGTTCAATGACTGGTGGTTTTGCACATATTTTTGGTAGAAAAGAAAGTAATATATAAAAAATAAAATAAATTAGAAAGAAGCTGATCTTTTATGCTATCCATAAACAAGGTTCTTCTATAAACTTTAGTAAGCTGAACGTTCTAACAGATAAGAGACTACCTTTGCAAAAGGCGCCGATTTGGTTCAGGGAATGATTCACAAATTGCTTCTCGCATAGCATTGACTCTATTGCCACGGTCAGTACCTGATAATGGTAACGCGTCAGAAAACTGGGGAAAAGATATGTTGCAAGAGGCGAACAAAATCCATTTTTATAACATATGTGAGCATGTAAAGTATAACATCCCCGGAGAAGTACGAAAAGAACAGAGAGTGATTCTTGTAAAGTTCCATTCAACTCATAGTCTTGTTTTGAACAATAAAAGGGCCCCAGTCAATAGGAAACCGATGGAGACTTTAATGTCACTCAAGTTCATTATCAAGATTTCTCAATGCTGATAAATTCATCAGGATTCTCATGTACAGAGGAAATAATCAAATAATCTGTCATTTTTTACAGAACAGTGGAAAATAAACACAGCAAAAGTGGATTTGTATGTCTAAAAGAGTTTTTCAGCCATTCTACAATAGACATGTGATTGTCCTTTAAGAGGAAGCAATATAATGATCACCTAGATGATCACAGTAAACCCCGAGGAAGATAATTGGTTAGTGGACAAAGGAAGGTATCTAGCTTTGATGGAACACCACAAAAGGCCCTCGGCACAAAAAAAGAAAAGAAAAGAAAAAACAGAAGAGAATGATAAACTTACGGCAAGCTTCCAAAAGGGCGTTGCAACAAGATGCAGGCACCGGAGAGGAAGGCAACTCTCTGAGAAAATACTGCGCATTTATGGATACAGTTAGAGAGATTTAAGAGTGAAAGGCTAACTCAGCATTGTAGTGACGAGTGGCAGGTACCTTAAGACAATCAGCAATAACATGAGCATCCTCCGTGGGAGTGAACTCATTTCTCCCTGAGCCAAGTGACTACGTATTAATATTAATTCGCAATGCAGGAAATCAAGAAAATAAAAATAATTCACGTAATCGTGTATATGCAGAAATTCAAACCTTGCTCATATTCACGAATCCGATGTTCAACATCATCAACATCAGCAGCTTGTCTCAAGATTCCTTCTATCTTGACTCCTGCAAGATAAAGTTGTCTTTTTCTGCTCAATATGGACAAAAGAAAGCAGCAAAACAAGCTGAAAGCCTGAAACTAATACCCTGATCTTCAACAAATCTAAGGGCCTTTTCCAAGAAAGATGGAGCTCCATCAACATCTTCTAGAGCAAGTAAAACTGGTCTTCCAATGACGGTTGATTTTGTTGGTGTCTCATCTTCTGTAAAAATATTCAAAAATGCATCATTGTCTAAAATGAATTGAAAGAGAAACTAATCTTTGGATGTCACCGATTATTCAAAAATGCATCATTGTCTCATCTTGTGAGCCTTTCAATACTAACTCGTGAGCCATGACTCTATTGCCACGGTCAGTACCTGACGAAGAATCGACTATGTAAAACATAGTTTAGATAATTGTTTTACTTGATAATATTCCCACGTCGCTTGGTTTTCTAAAGAGGACAAACCTTTGACATCCTCACAACACTCAAAACAAATCTTGTTGTTATACATGAGAATTTAAAGACTAAACCATCAAAAACATACTCTGTTCATCAACACCGACAGGGGCATCTGCATGATCATTCCTGAAGATACCATTTTGACCCATAACATGGGAAGCACTAGGTGCTTGTGTCAAAGCGTTTTCTAGAGCAGATTTCCACTCGTATAGATCCTCCATAGTGTCAGCCTGCAAAACAAAAAAATCAAATCATAATATCAAAGTTTATCCATCATTGATTCTCTGTCCGTGAAGGATTTGTAATTAAGCCAAATTTAAACTTACATTTTAACCTATAGTTTGCTATGCGATGAGATGATAAAGATTAGAGCACAGTAGAGCAGAAAATTAATCGGTGGAATCGATCTAAATTTCTTGATAGTTAATAAGTTGATCCATAAAGAAATAAAATAAAGGAACAGTTTCAAGGGGGGATGGTTGGATCCGGTGTGTGGCACTCATGTAGCAAGAAAATAAAAAATAAAAAATAAAGGAGCGGTTATGAAATAAACAAGAAAAAATTGAGACAATATATAATATCAGAACGTAAGATAAGATGCTAAGATGAGATGGATGCAACTGATAATAACAAGATTAAGGAGATAAAAAAAAAAAAAACAGAAAAGGAAAAAAAAGTTTTGAAAAAAACCTTGAGTGTAAAGGCCCGTCCATCACGACCATCGGGGAAGAGAACAGTCAACAGCTTTTTATCTGCCTTAACAACCACACTAAAAAATAGTCCGAAGTTATATGATGTTAGTAACCAGATATTAACATATTACATCGGTTAAAGACTAATTTGATTATCATAAGAAAAGATTAATGATTCAAACAATAAGCCAACCTGCCTGAATTGTTGAGATCAATTCCCCCAAGGGTTAAATTGACCTCACTGCCCTTCTGTTGGACTGCGCTCTGTAAAACAAAACAGAAATATGTGAGATACCCATCCTCTGTAATAACAGTTTCATGCCTTGAAAAATCTATATCTGATAAAGTATTTTCACCAATTTCTTCAAAGAAAAATGTGTAGTTCGTTTAAACGTATTTAGTACTTTCTCACAGATTTAAATAATATAAGTTAGAAATCAAATGACTAGAGAGGTCAGAAGCGGATAGAAGCAGCTGACGCTGGTTACATCCTCCATTAGCCAGTAAAATTTCTTGCCCTTATACCTTGGAGCCCTATCCTAATGCCTATGTGAATCAAGTTCAGAAAAGGCTAAAAGAAAGTGGTGGATGGCACTCTCATATTCACAGAGAAACAACAGAAGTTTTTGAGATTTGGTAATGATAATTATAAAAGACCTTTAGTCCTTTACTGCTCTAGAAACACAAGAAATTAACATTTCGCAGCACCCATCATCAGAACAAGAATGCTTACCGGGTCACTTCGAAAGAAAACCAGTGAAGTACGCGTCAAAATAAACCATCTTTTCTTCCAAGATGTCCACCCAAGCCCTGAAAAACCTTATGAATCTTATTAACAAAAAAAAATACGAATTTGCACTATAGTAAGCTCAGCACTAATCAAGAGTCCCCAAGGAAATCCAAGAATTTTTAGAGACTCATTTTTGTAAACAATCGAAGTAGAAAAGGTTTAAAAGTGAAACAGAAGGTGGTGAGAGACAATTTTAAGATATAGCCGCCACAGTGAGCACAGCCTGCAAACCCCACTTCACATGATACATGTCCTTACTAGCTTGCCAGTAACAGTTATCCCCAGCCGAAGCTGGAAATGTGGCACCTTCTTAGAGAGACGAAAATAAACTTTATAGAACAACTCTCATCATAGTATTGCAACACAAAAAACAAAAACAAAAGGCTACACTAAACTAAGTATATCATCTTAATAAGAAAAAAAGACCTTTTGATGATATAGAGAGCGGTCCACTCTTGAATACCTACAAAAGTAGAAAGTAAAACCAGTCTACATTAACAAATTCACTGAGAATCAGAGATATGTAACATAAATTCAACAACATACCACAAAGTTAGGATTGTCTCTTTTTGTTTGCATTTACATGATTAGAGATTGTGTTTACATTCAAAGGATACCACAACATTTTAGCTTCTTATTAACAAAAGTCCTTTGTAAATTTTAGCGCAAACGCAAAATATAAATGGAAGAAGAAGAAAATAGTGTCTTGTGTCTACTTTATGTACAAAAGCAATCAAAGGATATAAAAAAACCAGGAGATGCCTAATGAATGATTATGAGAATGCTTATCATCATCACGCACCATGACCGATGGAGAAAACAGAAAATACACGATCGAAAATGGGATTCTGAACAAGCATTTCACCAAGATTAAGGAGGCGATTCGATCAAATACGAGCTAAATCTCTAGTTAGAAATTAAGCTCAGCGGCAATAAGAATAAGGAGTAATTACCGTGTTGCCACCACGGGAACGCGAGTCGGCGTTTCCAGACTGCGCAGGAGGAATACTACAGGTGTCACCCTGGGATCGGAAGAAAAACAATCAATATTCTGACGGTGAGCAGCAGGAGAAGATGAATATTGAAAACCAGAAAAGAGTGACGCACATGATGGTCCTGGTCTTGTTCATGAGCATTCTGCTGATGCTGCTGCTGCTGCTGCTGTTGCTGTTGTGGCTGGACCTGAGGAGGCTGTGAAGATGATTCTCCGTTTTTGTTAGCCATAATTTGATTCACGCCATTGAAATGCGGCACTAAATCCAGGGAAAGAGAGAGAAGAATGCCCGATAAAATTCGACAATCGCAATAACCGATCTCAGATCATCATGGATTCGAGAAACAAACCTTGATTTTTGATCTGGAGGATAATAATAATTATTATAATTGTTAAAAAATTAAAATTATTGATTTGGTGTTTGTTTTTTTTTTAGGGTGAGAGAGATTTGAGTGAATATGATTGATGTGTTCAACGGTGTTTGAGGGAAGAGGTGAAGCGAGAAATTTGGGCGTAAAGAGAGGAAGCCTTGTTTTATGCGGCAGTTGTACACGTCATCATCCCCTGCCCTTCTTGGAGGGAAAATTTCCCTCTTTTCTCTTTTGGACCTCTTCTTCTCCTCTCCAAACCATTTCTCAAACCAACAAAAAATAATAATAATACCGGATTTGTGTAAATAGTCTTATGATTACTCTCTAATCTATAGTTTTTGATATATGAATTAACGCTTCTTTATATGCTACTTTACATGTCTCTAGTCTTGTCAATTACATTTTAAGACGTCATTAACTGTGGAATATTATAGATAAATTCTAATCAGAAATGACAACCTTAGTACACCCTTACATTGGTTGACCCTATGAGTCTGACCACACTATATACTGAATCGTGCCGAGCACGACCCTTTACCACTCTTTTTATTCGGTAAAGCTACGTGACCCACAATTAATATAAACAACATATCTTTTGGATAATGCTGCTGCGTGCATGGGGACTCGTTCATTCGTCTTCTTTTCAATATCAATTGTTTTTTATTGGTGGATCTTTCATTATAAATTAATAAAAGAAACTTCTTTTTTTTTCTTTCAATACATCGTATTCATCGGATATAATTTAGGGATTATATAACTTATGCATTCCAGATTTAGATTATTATTATTTACATCGATCTATGGTGTTTGATCGATATTCGCGAGCAACATACGACTTAAGTATATGATATATGCAATTTGGAAATGATAGAAATAGTGGTTAGTCGCCGCTTGCCATTCGAGTGAGATGTGCGATTTGGATAATCGCACCAAAACCGAATTGCCATTCGGTCCCTAAAGATGTATTTTGGTAGTGATCTAAAGAAAACAAAATACGGTTAAATCCATAATTTCACCAGATTTCGATAAAAGTTGGGTTAATGCACACGTACAAGTGCAAAAAGGATAGCCTTAGTCATTAGATATGATATTAGAGACTCATAAACAACAGTTTGCGAAGTTGACAAGTCGAACGACATATAAATTGGGATTGTGAAAAAATTGAAGAACTTTCTAAGTATTTTCAACTTATCTCTCTTTTCTCTTCCCTAAATCGCCCCTAGTTTACAAAAAACCGCTCCTTGTTTTCCGGTGCCGGTGGCTCCCTCTAGCACTGGCGTCGGCCCCTTCTCTCTTCATGATTTTCCTTTTGTTTTTAAGTTCCGTCGGTTAGGTGTGTGGATGCTCGGCGGCGACGGCTCTTCTTTAGACGGTGGCGCAATCCGGTGGCGTCGCTGGGTCACGGTGGAGGAGCGACGCTCTCTCGTGTGGTCGGTGCTCTCTCATACCTCTGCCTTGTCTTTCGGTCGATCCTTTCTCCTCCCCTCACCTGCTCGCCGATGTTCCTCTCTGGCAGTTCTTGGTTACCGGTTGGTGAGCTTCATCCTGGATCGGCGATACTTTCGGCTTCTCTTGGTGTCGCGGTGGTGGTAGTTCGCTTCTCCCAATCCAGAGTAAGGGGAGGTCTTCGTCAGCTCCGGTTAGAAGTGTCTAGGGTGTTGCGGCGGGTTGGGCTCTGGTGGTCCCGCGCGGAGGCTCAATACGAATCTCTCAGTTTTGACCTTCGGTTGAAGATATGGTGGCGCACGGTGTCGGATCCTTCCGGATCTTGGTGTCGCCGCCGCGTGTCTCTCATGGTGGTGTGGTTAGGCGGGTCTCTTGGTGGCGCGTGATGTGAGATCTTCGAGGACGGATCTCGGCGTGTTGTTATCAGATATGGCTTCTCCTCATCTGGACGTACCGGGGTTGTGGCAACCTTTGATGTGTTCTCTAGATTAGTCCGCGTTGGTGACTTTTTCAAGGCGGAGGCTGTCCTGGTGGTTCTGAGCGAGTGAGACTCGCCGTGTTGAGCCGGTGTTCAGAGCTCGGTTCGGTATGGCGTATGCTCGGTTATCATTAGGTTTCCGTCTCTGGTGGGTCTTTGTCGAGTCGCTGATAGGTTTTGCTTGTTTCTCTCGTTGGCTTATTTGTTTTCCTTGGTGTGGTTAGATTGAGGTTTCCTTTGTTCGGGTTTGTGTCTCGTTTGTCTTGCTTTCGGAGGAGGTAGTAAGGCTGTTGAGTTGTGAAGTTGCTACTTGCTAGGTTTTGTGCTAATGACATCGAGAAGTATCTTGGTAGCGTGAGCTAGCTAGTCTTCGCTTGATAGCTAGTGTAGTCCCGCCTTAGTGCCGGATCTTTGTTTGTTGGTTTGAGCGTCGAACCATAGACGTTGAGGACTGTCTTTGTTCGGGTCTTCTCCGACTCGGAAAAACTCTTTTTCGGGCTACCGGATGAAACAACTTCTGACTTGCAAGGTGGACGTCTCCCGGTCCTTTCTTTGGCTATTCTCCATTCGACCATATCTCGGTCTCATCTTCCCCTCGGATTTTAAAGCTTTTATCGCTATTCGACACATGTTGCTTCACAGTTTCGGTGTCGATTAAGTACCGATTGAATTTATTTTCATGTTTTTTTTTCTCTTTTTTGTTATGGGACCAAGCTTTTAGGTTGATCAATTGTTTACGCAATTTGTAACATCTAATCATTTCATTTTTAATGAAATATTTACAATTTAGTAAAAAAATAAATTGGGATTGTTATGAAGAATAGTGAGAATAATTTCATCGATTTTGCATTTGCAAGCGATATACATGCAAGAAAAGTTATTGACCTATATAATTGGCCTTTTTTGAGACGGAAACCGAAGGGAGAAATTCTATTACTTGTTGGTGCATGGGGACCTTGGGGTTGAATATAATAGGATTTTCTACCCTATAGCATGTGTGTTGTGAAAAGTGAAAACAACTAGTCATGAGAATGGCTTGTTCAAAAGTTCTACAATTAGGTTTTCATATTCGTATATGATAAGCAATAAGTATGGCTCTTTACACTCGGTTTAACTATTTTGGACAGTTTGAAACGACGTTTTCAAACATTTGAATATTGATGTACTTGGCATCATTTATCAAACGCAGTTGCACATAACCTCCCGAACGCAGAGCATGGGTTTTGTGTAAAGCATGTTTAGGGTAATTGGAGAAAATTTCACAATGATGGTGAGTATAAACCTTAATTATTTTGATGGAATGCGGCTTATAACTATTTATTAGGTGATCAATATTTCCTAAAGGGATTACTAGACAAACTATATATGATGCGTATTTCTTGTGATATACGATTGTAGATATATGTAAATTTGGAGAGAGTTTTGGGAAAACTTGTTAACTTTATTAATCACAAAATGTATTTCTTATATACACATGTACAAGATAAATTCACTAAAACATATATATATATATATTATATTTGATATATATCTAATCGTAGATATGATGCAAGTCTTCAACACCATCATTGTGACTTGTCAGCATTGGGATATACTAATCGAGATCTTGCTAAGTAAAGACCCGTTGCTTTCTGATTTTAGTTACTTTCTTTGTCGTGATTTGATGTTAAATTTATTTACGGTTTAATCCGGTTTGCTGTAAATTTTGATGCTGGTTTAAATTATTGCTATTCAATATGATTGATTGCCTTGAATCTGATTTTCGTAGAGCTAAGTATAAAGTAATAAATGATCTAAATCTAAATCTAAATCTATTAAATTGCTTTTTACCCCAAAATTGCTTTTTATTCTATTTTGTTCTCTCAATAAGATTCGATAGATTCTCTATTTCAACAAGTGTAGTTGCTTGTTGTCTTACTACTTACGACTCTTTTTCCTTTTTCCTTTTGTCCTTTTTCCGGGCGAAATTAAAAAAATAGGTCGCAGGAAAAACGAAGGGGAAAAAGGGTGGACGAGAACAATCAATCGTCTTCCTCTTTCAGGATTTTCGGCAGATCTCTGCGATTTTTTTTTCCCATGCTGTGAGAGTTTCGTCTCAATTAGAGCCAAAACCATGGAAAACGAGGTCTCTTGCTCGACTCATGATACCGAGAGCAAAGTAAATCGCGTCGATTTGGATAGTATTCGTGTCAAGCGGAAGACGTTGCAGACTTTGCTCGAGGATTGCCAGAGAGCTCTTGAGCTGCTAAACCTGACCGATACTAGTCCTGGCGGCGATGAAATCGGAGGTTTCCAAGACGATAATCGCGACCGCGTTGGCCAACAGAGTGACTCACCGGACACGGAAGAGTTTTCTTCTTCCGATCCAGGAGATCCTGAAGCCGATAAAGTATGCTTACGTATATATATACCTCACTCTTTCTGGCTCGTAGGATTGGGATGAACGATAGCTTGACTAATTAATGCTCTTTAATTGATTCGCAGTAGAAATTGATATCTGAGAGACAATATGAGAATTTAAAAGCTTGTGGCTGGATCCATGATTCTGTGACCTATTTTCTTGCGCAGTTCTACGATCTCATCAAATCTAGAGTTGAATGTCAGGACTTTCGTGAAAGGATAGAATTAGCCCAAGTTTCAGTTTCCCAAGATCTTGCTGGTAAGAAGTTAATTACAAACAGTTTGTTCACCCAATAAGATTGCCAATGTAACTAAAATTATTTAAATTGCAGAAGATGGTAGCTCTTGGGACGTAGTTAGTGAAGACGATATATGGGGAGAGGGAACTATGGGTCAAACGGAAGAAGATTATGTGGTTGTTAGGGAAGAAGATATAGCAGACGGTATTGCGTGTTTCATGGCTACATATTTATCATCCCTTAAGCAGACAAAGGTACATATGGCCTACCTCTCGTCTTTTGTGTCTCATCAACTTTTCATGTGAACTTATTCTGAGTGATATCTTTGTGTAGGATATATCACCTGATCAACTTCAGAAAGGTAAATCTTCTTGAACTTCCATGTGTCAATTAGAAAAGATGTCCCCTTTATTACTCTCCCTGAACCAAAAGAACGTAGCCTAGGATTTTGTTATAGACTCTCCCTGAAACTCTCTCTGCCATAAGTCCCCAAATCGACCAAATACTTGACAACCCAACTTAGGGTGACTCTTATGTCTCGTTATAATAGAATTTTCTATCAGATGCTAAGAGTTTGCATATGAATTGCAATGTAGCACTTAGCACGATGTTTTCAGTGAAGAAGAGAAAGGGGAAGCTTCGAAAAGCATGGGAAGGAAGTCAAGTTATTTACAACGTAGCATCATGGAGCGCAACTGCGATAGGGTACATCGAGCAAAAAACATCCTCTTTAACACATCCAGTCATAAGTTTGTGTGTATGAATGTTTGTAAGTTCTCACCAATCTAATCTGTCCCTTTAATTCTATTGGTAACAGGATATATCAAAACCCGATGATCCTGAGTATTGCATCCAAAGCCTTCTGGGTGTCTTGCAAGGCTATATCAAAGCTTGTCTGAATTGAAGACACATCTCACATGGTGCTCATGAGTTACAGGAGCCTCGACTCGGCAATGTTTTATATCATTTAATTTATATCTGTACAAATGCCATTTGTTGCTTCTTCTTCTCTGTGATGTTATCCTCAACATGCAATCTTAAAAAATTAGTTTGATCTCAATTTGATACGCTTGTTTCTGAAGTCTTAGTGTGATTAGATTTCAGACAAAAAAAACTCTTAATAATAAAGAAACTAAAATGATAAACACTAAAAGAGACTGAAATCCTAAGTTTTGGATGTCTCTGATAAGTTTTGGAAAATCATTGGCACAAGATTTATTGTTTACGGACACCCTTAATTGGAAATCCTGATCCAAGCTGCAAATCTGGGTAGTTTTGTTGTCTGAGCCATTTTAAGTTTGTGACCAATGTAGAGCAATGTTTTCCATACTCGTTAAGCTTCATGTTCATCTTCAGTGAACCATTTAAATGGATTTTCCGATAAAACCTTGTCATCCACTTCACATAGTTTGGTGTCATTTAGGTCCAAAGCAGGGACTTGTTGGACAGTAGATAGCTGGTCTCGCTTTATGAGAGGCAAACCAAAACTAGAGAGCTCTGAGGATATTGGTTTTCAACCTGAACAGTTCCTTCTTAGCTTTGTTTATCAGCTTCGCCGGAGATTTATCAGTTATTCTCATTGGTGTTTTGGATTTAATAACATTCTGTCACGTCCAGTCAATTTTAATTAAGAGAGAGTTTTGTTTATTGCTTCATCGTGTTGTTAACTCTTACCACAGCTCGTATCGGATGTAATGCCAGTCTTGTAACATATTGACATATAGTACTAAAGGAAAATGTGGTAACCATTGTGTTTTATTATACACCCAAAGCCATTTGAAGGTTTCGACGATTTGCTCCACCAAGCAAAATACTTGCAGCTTCAAGCAGACGAGCAAATGAGATCTGATCCTTACAGCTTCGAGCACCAGAATCTTTTGAGCATTTTTAGTCAGTTCGATGCTCAGTAGTACAACGACTTGGCTTTATTATCTGCAGTGTCCTTGCAAAGAATTGACCGAACTTCCATGATTGATCTCGGAGGCTCCAAGTCCTGCTCTCTTAGTGAATTGCCTAGCAGTTGTTGCATCTGTGCTGCAAATGTATCGTCTAATATCTGCAAATTTGCATCATTATACATAATACGTAAGATCAGGTAAAGGTCTTAATCATACAATCTAAGTAGCTGCAGTTTTATCGAGACTTACAGAGACAGCAACTCTAGAACCCTTGTACCAAGCTCTGTTCTCTTTCCTGTTCTCCAAAAAGCTTAGAACAATCTGTCATGCACAGAACAAGAATTAGCTTTCCAACACCACAAAACAGAAAATCAGGAGAGGGCATTAATATAGTCACCTGTCCCATACGATCCCAATATCCTCGGGACAATGCAATGAAGACATGCATCTCACAAACCGAGTGTAAATGATTCACTGTATTGGTGAGCTGCTCCTTCAGGTTATGCATTTTGCTTCTGATGTCCGATTCTCCAACACTTTCTTTAGAGTCCTGAAGAATCTTCTTCAACATTGTCGCCTTTTGTAGCTTGCTCTGAAAAAACAAAATAACCGATTACAACACAAGCAGATAGTAAAAGGGATTAGATCTCAAGACATGCTAAATCCAACAAGATTACAGAACATGGACAAACGTTGCACAAGAAACATCCAAAAGCAGAAATGGCAAAAAGGAATGCACTATAAAGCTTTCTATTTTTGCTGCTGACAACAAAATTTGATCAGCTTCTTTCTTTTATAAGGTTTCAGCCATGTAACGTGATCTACATAGAAATAGCTAGGACACAAAAGAGTTGATGGAAACTCACATTTTCTACGAGTTTTTCGACCACAGCCTGAAGGTAAGTACGAAACTTGGCTCGGAGCATCACTGTCACCTCCGAAAGACGATCACCAGGAGCTGCATTACCACCATCCGGAATGCATGAAGACCATGCTTTAAATTTAGACTCTATATTAGGCCGTAGAACATCAAGCATCCTCTTCATGGAGTTTAATAGAATGCCCAGCTGCAACGAGCCAATAAAGAATCTCTCAGCAAAACAAATCTTTTTTTTACGGAAAATTCAGGGAAATGTAGGAACATTATTATGCTCACCTCATCCGGGACTACATATGCAATCACAGATCTTTTGGTCAGCTTTTGGACATACTTAAAGCTTAACTTTTTTGGAGCCAAGTTTTCTTTGAGAGGTGATAGGACATCTGCATATTGCTTATCCAGAGCTTCCACAATTGCCTTTTCAACATCAGCAATGGCCTAAAGAAACAAAATTTATGTCAACCTTCTCACTCCTATTTCTAAAGATGAAAAAATTATCGCCAACTCCTGATTTTAAAAATCCCTTGAATCCAAATTCACACCATAGATACAAATAAGTTGTAGCTTATAACATGCAATGGAATATACAAGAAAATATTTTCATAATTGCGAAATCAAAAGGCATCAAGGAACAGCTAAACTTACACTCTCCAGAACAAAGATATATTCCGGCCATCTGGAAATGATGACTTGATAGTCTTGAATGGTTTCGTACAGCCTGGTGTACATTTCATCAACAAATGGGGTTGTTGAATGCTGTGTCCTGACTCCAGACCATTTTACCTGCTTGAATGACATGTTCCGTTAGAAGTCAGGTTCTCAATAATGCGCCATAAGCTGAGAAGAATGAGAGACGAGAGAAGCATGGATCGACTTATGTTATAAGAATCCAGAACACAACCCACATCCAGCGAATCACATAAATCATAATTCACACAGAAATAAATCTCCATTTGTTTCAAGCTTCAACTTTTTGTAACTTATTAATGTGAAATTGCACATCTTGGCGAAAATAGTTTAGCTTCTCCACAGCTTTGATTTTACAAAAAAAAAAAAAAAACAATCTGAAGAAAACCACCCAGAGAATCCAGTATACATACCTTATCAAGTTTGCATGACTCAAGTAAGGAAAGGCGTCTATCTTGAATCCAAATCATAATATATAGGTGGAACAACTCTTTTGCATCAACACCGCCTTGGATAGGACTGTCAAATGAAATATGATACCAGTCAAAACAACTGACAATCAAAAGATCAAATAATATGAACGACCTACCTAATGTTCCAGCTGGAAAGATCACGTTGAAAATCTGCAGTTGCAATCACAAGCTCTGCAACTGTTGGTGAAGGGCCAGAGGGCGGACATGCAACGAGGAATGTTCGAAGTCTGTTGCAGAGATCAGTGCTATATATGGACGCTAACAGGTTTGGAAGGTCAAGAAAGCTGCATAAAAGAATATAACAAACATTGGGCAATCAACACCTGCAGAAAGATGCTACAAGAACCTTAGGTGCAGTACACACATGCTTAGGGAAGGAAAAGAAACTTCTACCAAACCTCTGGATAAAATTTGGCCATCTAGTTAATAAGATGACAAGTCTGTCTATTGTAAGATGAAAATAATGCCACTACTTCAGAACTCAAGACCTTGTGACCAACTAGCCAGTAACAGTATCCACTACAGTTGAGTAGGTTTGGTCAGCAAAGAATATTTTGGTTGAAGATCTACTTGACGTTGCATATTTTGGACAACAGTAGCGTTCAATTATCTTTTCTATTATTCGGAAATAGTTGAACAGAAGACTAACTGTACATAATTTTTTTTTTTCCACTTGCATACTAACCTTGGAAGTATATCTTGATTTTGGATCTCAATATCAGTATAAATCTCATTCTTTACATTCTTGCAGACCATAGTCATTTTCTGGTAAGCAGCAGACATTGCAGAAGAATCCCAAAAATTGGGCTCACTGTTGTTTGTAACAAACTCATCTGTCTCACCCATGTGCCTTCTCGATCTCTTCTTTGCTGCTGCCTATAAACGCATTGATGCCAAATAGATGAGAAAAGTTAATCAAGAGTAAGATAAGGCAACTAATAGGCTGTATGCTATACCTGGAAGTAATGACAAAGATTAGTCTGATCCTCGGGAGACAAGATATCATGCAGAAGCATGTACAATTTAACAGCAGGAGTGAGTGCTGGCGCCGGAACTCCTGTTGCAGAACTGACTACACCAGTCATTCCAGAGAATGAGGACTCATCAAGAGATTTGTAGTTCTCGAAGACCAGCTTGAGAATCTGCTCGATCTGGTCCTTGATTTCATTCAGGATCCGATTCTGTTGAAAAACATAGATTCATAAGCAGTTTGGAGCAGAAAGCGCATGGGTATAACAAGACTATTATGCTTCCACAAGAAGAAAAAAATCAACAGGAAATAGGATTAACTTGGGTGATATGAGGTATCGTTTGATGCTTAAAATTGCTATGCGAGCAACTACGTGAAGTCTAACTCTGTCATTCACCATTGCACACCAATGAATACAATGGTAAATAACACAGAACATTTGCCAGTGTCGTGCTCTGAGTCAAGTATGTATTATGATCAAAGTATACAAGCTAACTTTGGGGTCGAATCCTATTCATGGCTTTACTTGAGACAAAATTCACACAATTCCAAAACCACACAAAAACAGAAAACGGCAAAGAAAGAATAATAGATAATTGCGGATCTACCTCTTGATGACTCAAGGCGCTCTTGCCATTTCCTTTCATGATGACAGGTGTTAACAAGTCATGCACCAAATGGAGACAGTCTGAAGTCGGTGTAGCGACATCCATTACATAGGACAAGTATCTTAAAGCAACAGAAAGGAGCAAGATAGAGAAAACGGAGTTATAGCATATCCCTCAAATGATAAGAAATGAAAATAGAAAGTGAATATGGTATACCTGAGCTTGGTGTAGACATCGGAAATCCCATAGTAGGAGGCAAATTCTTCCAAAAGCCATTTCCATGAACCATATAACAACAAGTTTCTTTGCTGAAACCGCTGCATTTTCAAGGCCACTTCCAGGACTAGGTCATATGCGACTGTTTCCGCAACAGAACCACACTAAAAGAAGATGAAAAAAAATCAATACATCAAACTATTCTGTGCACTATACAATGAGTTTTATATCTGTGTTCAGAGACATAATCTGCAGAGGATATACATACTTCAGATAGAGGATAGATTTTCAATAATTTTTAGCAATGTTTCAATTAATGGACTAAAAATAAACGAATTCCATGTGAGAGGAGCTGAATATATCTGCTTGAGCTCTTAGACAACCATAAAGCTCCCATCTTTTAATAAAATTGCTAGTAATCAACAACTATTATAAAATATTTTTTTCTGGTTAAACCATCTAGTTACTATCAACAAGAGAAGAGGTTGTTGTTGTACGAGATAAAATTTTAGAGTTGCTCAAGGAAATGGACTGCTGGAATGTCTCTCAGTATGCTACAAAGAGATGCCAATCCACGTATAGAAAGCAAATAAAAAGAGAGATCATCAAAGGTACCAAATATAATGAGTGATAGGTAGTTAACACACCTTCAAATGGCTGTTATCATCAAAACTTGCTGAATAATTAATATAGAGCTGGAGTTTTCCCACTAGTTGATGTTCTGGCTCACGAAAAACAGACCACCAGTGAAGTTTCTCAGCCTGTATGCGCTCTTCATTAGAAGCATTTGAAACGTACTAACAAATTTTTTTTTAAAAGGTAAGTAAAAATGACTTACCGAATCTTCAGAAAAATTAGCTAGCTGGACAAGCACACGCCCGAAATCCTTCCCGTTTGAATCAAGGATTTCAACAATCAGATCATCTCCATGACTATCAGGAAAGCTGTAGAAATTTCATGTACTTTGTCAGACACCATAGATATGGAAAGTTAACCAAAATGAATTTGGGAGAGGGGAAATAAGAGTTGTAAACATAAGTACATACAAAACATGGCTTTCACCGGATCCGGGTTGCATCATAATGGCGTCATCTTCAGTTAAGCTTTTCAATCTTAACCTACATGAGTATGTTTCTGAATGACAGAACCAAACGGATTAATCGATATTTATAAAAGTTATCGTACAAAAACAGAGAGTAGTGAACTGGGGAAACATGGAAGTACAATTTCTTCCTAACTTCGCCCACAAATACTGATATATGTATGACATATGCTTAGTAAAGTTAATTCTCCCCGAAAAGGCAAGTAGTTTATAATAACTTTCACATACCTTGTACAACATCATAAGACGTTGAACTATTACGTAGACTTGTGACACCAATTTTCAGGAGACCAGAAACTTGTTTTAAGTACTGTGTACTGGCATGTACATATCCCAGGCTTTGACGTGACAGCGAAGAACCATTGGCTGGTACACGGACATGGATCTTCCTTAGAGCCCGCCATCCAGAAAATAAGCGTGTTGACATATTGGAAAACCGAACCCGGATTTTCTCAAACTTTATCAGCGATGGCTTCAAAGATGATATACTACAACCGGTTGGAGCATCCAAAACGGTTTTTACACGACGTACTGCAAAAGTAGACAAGTTTATTTACGACTATTGATTATAGGAGGGCAGCCAAAGAAGCAGATGGAACATGGAACTCAAGTTTACCTTGCACCATCATTTTGCCAATGTTTTTCTTGGGTTTTGGTGCAGCTCCCTCGTGTGGAGCTTGTGAAGATCGCTTTGCCAGCAGTTCCTCCTCCGATTGCAAAAGGAGTTGCTGCAACCTGTTATTCAATATTAACCCAGTAACAAATCTGTTAGTCAGTAATTACTTGTGAGGCATGTGGAAGAAAACTATCAACTTCAGTTTGTATAAGGAAATATAAAATATCTACTCAGGAATAATATAGTGAAATTTAAGGAATAAACATGAAGACCAAGCAAGCGGCTATATAAAATATCTACACGGCAATAATAAACTCACCCAAATGCTTCTCGTAGAAGAGCACATTCATTTTCCAAAAACATGGGAGCCTCCATGCAACCCTTTGCCCACGCATGAAGGCAAAGTCGTACACATGCATCATAGGAAACCACAGCATGCCATGGTCCACGAGCACTATGTCAGGGTACATAAAAACAGACGGGAGTGATTAAAAATAATCCAACTTGTCAACTAAACTGATTGAAGATAACACTGGGGTTTTCTATGTGTCTAACTTTCTGAAGCAGTGAACAACCTAATCAGATCAGATCCAAATTACCTTGCATGAAAAGTTGGCAGCCGAGCTGGATGTTGATCAGATGGCCCAGATGACTCAGAAGCAGCACTAGGTCTATAGGAACAGAACCAAAACGTTAAAATGGTTTAGCAAACTCAGAATTCATTTCATATAAAGAGCTAAAAAGTAGAATACCTAGTAAAGTGGCCAGTCTTTCTACTTTCTACACAATCTTCTGTTTTGACCTCTGAAACCTGAACGCTTGAAGTTGCTGGTTTAATTTCTTCAGATTCCTCTGCTGCCCCGGAAAATGGAGGGGCACTAGGAATATCGCTTACTTCTTCAGAAGAAAACTTGTCGTCAAACTCCTGCAAAATGAACTAGATTTTGAGAAGATCAATCAAGAAACAAATCACATCCTTGTTGTTCCACTTCCACCATTACACAAGTAAAACCGAGCCAAGACAAGCAATTCTTGTCTGATGTGCCATACAGCCTGTATAGCGTTAGCTAAAGCACAAGCTCCTGACTACAATCAACGAAAACATCAAAACAGATAAGGAAGCTAGTTTTTCCATATTTGTCATTTTATTGGTCATCCTAGCCCTACGAACGCGGAAAAATCATCCATCATACGAAACCCTATTTGATCCAGCAATAATGCTCTAGGATCGGAGATTTTAACACAAAGGATATATATAATTAAAAAAAAAAAACAAATGCGAAATGTTCAAACCTTCTCTACGGCAGCTTCACCGTCCGTCTTAGGTAAGTGAGTTTCAACCCGAGATACACCGCCGTTAATCCTCCCAGCCGGCGGCGGAGGAGAAAACTGCGAGCTACTAGCTGAATCCGTGGATTCATCCTCTTCAGTATCACTATCAAATCTGGGTTCCGTCTGTCCGGGAGCACCCACGAAAGTGTCTCTGGAGGAGCTCACCTCGGAGTAAGTATAACCAGAAGAGTTTCTTCCGTAACTACGACCCACGCCACTGGATACTCTACTGTTCTCAGGAGACGAATCGAGGGAGACGTCGTCGGAATTTGTACTCATATCGTCTTCGGAAGCAGAAGCAGTGGCTTCAGCATCGGCCACTAGGTTTCTGGTGACCGGTACAGGAGCTGAGGCCGATACGTCGCCATTACGGACCTTGGGAGCGGGCAATTCCAGTCCTCCGCTGGAGATCATGGTGTAATCTTCGAAGTTGAATCCAAGCACAGTGTGACGGAAGTTGCTAAAATTGAGCAAATGGGGTCTTCCTTTAGAAGAGATTTCTCAAGAATTTCACAGATCGCGCTAAATTTTGCAGTGGAAGAGACGAAGAAAGCTTAATCAGAAAGCTTTCTCTTTCTCGGAGGAGCGAGGGAGAGAGAGACGATCGAAATCTGTGCACTTCAAATTGATTTTTCTTTGTTTTTTTTTTTTTTAAGAAATCTTTTTGTTACTTTTAATTCTCTTTTAATTTTGAAAAATTAGGAATTCAAATTTGGGAAAGAGTAGAGAGGAAAGGCAATCGAGTTGGCAAGACATCCGAAAACGGCGTCGTCACGAGCTTGATGGGAGCTGGGAGCATAACGGGTAGTGGTGACGTGGAAAAGCAATTCTTCAGCATATCTTATAGTGTAAAACAAAAAATGGTTTTGAAAATGGGAAAAGGAAGTGTAACGTTCTAAAATGTTTGTAGTTTCTTGTTATGTTAGCTACAAAATAGGTGGTGGTGGGGACAAATCGACTTGTGTCTTGTTTTCTTACGGCAGATCTACCATTTTTTTGTCAACATATTCCATTCAAATTTTCAAAGTGGTAAGTGAAATTTATTATGGAAAAAATAGTGTCATGTAAAAAAAAAGGCGTTTATGTTTCTTTGTTTGCAATTATGAAAAGTAGCTAAGCAATAAAAATTGCATTTTGTTGAAGATACTACAAATATGAAACGTTTCACTTGCTTAAGTTGCAATACTAATACTATCTACTCACATGGAGGACATTTGTTGAGCATCCGTGACAAGACTTTTGTTTTAGGAGTTGCTTAAGCTTTTGTTTATTTACTAGGTGTGCCGTTTCAACATCGTCATTCTCTTTATCATATATCCACCTTAACTTACTATTCTCTCCCTCTCTCTTTTTTCTTCTCTAAATATAATTGATTAGAATATCCTGAGAGATATTTTAAGATCTTTATCATATATCCACCTTAATTTACATTTCTCTTGATGAGTCCTCATTCTCTTTTTTCTTGTCTTAATCTCCCATTGTGTTTGTTCGAAGCAGTGGAGGGTGATAATACAGTTCGATGTCCTGTGGCAAGACTACAAAGATGATATTAGATACTCGTTTAGCTTTCTTTGATGCAAGAGGTGGAGATAAAGGGTTATATTCCATAAAAGCGTGCATATTTTTTTTTAACACTCATATAACTTATTATTCAAACTAAAGAGAAATACAAGGTAAAATATATTGGTGTGATACGGTTGAAAAACACAAAGCCCACATAGATCGAAATCTCTTCGAAAAGAAGGCTGGCGAGTAACGAAAAACTATCAGAGATAAAGCCCCAAACCGGGAAAACAAACCAAAAGCTAAATAAAGATCACAAAAACAAACCTTCACACAAAACCAAACCAAAAACTGAAAGGGGAAAAATAGAAAACTCAAAAAGACAAGTTCAGCCGGAAATCATGGACTGATCTTTGCAAGGATGACCGCAACTTTAAGATCTTCGCCTTGAAAAGAAAATTAAAACCAAAACTCACCAGGCCCACCATCGACAATGACAAAGCTATAACCACAAAGATTAACATCAATAAACAGAACCGAGAGGAAGTGAAACACCCGAGAAAAATTCTCCTACTCAAACAAACCTTCTTCTGATTGAATCTATAACAAAAGCCTATTTAAATAACTTCAGTAGAAGCCATCGAGAAAATATAAAGACAAACGGAAGTAACTCTTATTCAAAAGGCGGCGAGTAGACTCCGTAGCTGCTGGGAGATGGAGAGGTGATCTGAAACCAACTTCTTCTTCTAGGAGATGAAAATCGTGATCTATTTTCCACACACCATGCCTTCACCGTAACTGAGACTGACTTAGAGAAGAATCAACACCAAAACCCATCGAAAAAGGCTCAGAAGAGATTTATGTGAAGGGGGAATAAAACAAAGACAAATTACAAACAATTAAACGAGCCCAACCGATGCCGTGGCTATGGAAGCCCACCGGCATCGGCCGGAAAACAGAACTGATCGGAGAAGGGAAAGAAGAAGAAGAGAGAAGGGAGAAGATTTTTTTTTGGAGAGTGAATTTTATTATGAAGCGTGCATATTTAGTCAAACAAACAAGTTATTATAAGGGGACACTGTTAAATCAAAACGATGCGTTTTGATTTTGTCAAAAAAACGGCATGAATACTCTTAAAACGACACGATTACTTAGAAAAACAACAAGAAGTTTCAAATCTCTAATTCACCCGAGCTCTAAAACCCCTAATTTCATCCAAACTCTATCATCCCCAAATCCATTCTTTTGGAACCCTAAAATGACGAACCCTAATTTCATAAAGTGAGATTCTCTGAAGTTTTTGTGGCTAGGAAGTCGATTGGGAGGGATTGGGAGTGAGTTTTTGTGTCGATTACAACAAAATTGAGAGACAAGTCCGCGAATTGGGAGAGCGGTTTCTGTGTACCCAGCGACATTGAATCGTGAAATTGTGTAGATTGGATGAGGGGAGAGCTTGCAAGATGATGAGGTAACTGGGTTTATTAATTTTTACGCTTTCTATATCGATTTTAGTAGGAGTTTTTTGAGTTTTTGTATGTTATATACAGGACGATATTTTTCCGGTTACATGTCGGAGGATACTGGGCGGCGGATGGTTCATACAATGGTGGAGATAGAAGACGTTGTAGGCTTGAATTTGAAAACATGAGTTTAGCAATGCTCGTGGATATGGTTCGGAGTGAGGGTTTTACAGAAAATATGAGTAAGTTTTCTTACTTTCCATCTGGGGTAGTAGATGAGAATCGGAAGGATTTGTGTGGTGATAGTGATGTTGCAGAAATGATATCATGTTCACAGGAGTTGGAAAGCATGAGTCTATATGTCGTTAGGGCTGATGATCCTTATCTAGATGATGTTCTTATTGGAGAAGAGGAAGAAGAGGAACCTGAGAGTGATGGTGAACAAGTGGATTTTTATCGTGATGATTATGTTGACAGTGATGACTCGGATGATGATGGAGATAAATCTGAGTTTTATGTAGGCCAGTCATTTGTTTCCAAAGAGAAGTACAAAGAGGCGATTGACAAGTATGCCGTGAAACAAAAGGTGAATATCCATTTTGAGAGATCCGAAAGGAAGAAAGTAGCAGCAACATGTGTTCAGGATTGCTGTGAATGGAGGAGGATATACGCATCGATAAACAGTCGGTCAGACAATATGGTTGTGAGATCTTACAAAGGAACCCACAGTTGTTATCCTACAGGTGTTGTGGATATCTACACTGCACCAAAGATAGCAGCTGATTTTCTGAATGAGTTTAGGACTAATCCTAAATTGTCTGCTGACCAAATAATGCAGAGGTTGGCTGTCAAAGGTCTTCGGGTTCTTAAAACAAAATGTCAGAGTGCAAGACAGATTATGTTACACATAATCAGTGATAAGTATGCTGAGCAGTTTACAAGAATGTATGATTATGTTGAAGAGCTGAAGAAGTCTAATTCTGGTTCAACGGTGATTTTAGGTACGAAAGATAGAGTTTTTGAAAAGTTCTACACTTGCTTTGAAGCTCAGAAAACAGGCTGGAAGAGTGCATGCCGGCGTGTAATTCATTTGGATGGAACATTTCTTAAAGGGCGCATGAAAGGGCAATTGTTGACTGCTGTGGGAAGGGATCCTAATAATCAGATGTATATCATCGCATGGGCTATTGTTCCAGTAGAGAACAAGGTCAATTGGGAGTGGTTCATGGAATTATTGCGAGAAGACTTGGGCTTGGAGCTTGGAAATGGTCTTGCATTAGCTTCAGATCAGCAAAAGGGATTGATATATGCTATAAAAAATGTACTCCCTTACGCAGAGCATAGAATGTGTGCTAGACACATTTTTGCTAACTTTAAGAAAAGACATAGTCCACTGGGACCTTTGCATAAGTTATTTTGGAAGTGTGCAAGAGCGTACAATAAACAAGTATTTGATAGAAGACTTGATCATATGAAATGCATAAATCTTGCAGCTTATGAGGAAGTAAAGAGAAGTGTTGGTTCAAACTGGTCCAGGTATAAATTCTGATTCTAAAACTATTATTTTTGCTTGGGTTTGTCTCTGTTTTTGCTTGGTTTTATGATCTGGTCTATATATGTTTTGTATGTGGTTTTGCTTAGTCTAGATATTTTTGTTTGTGGTTTTGCTTGGTTTTATGTTGTACTCTAGATTTTTGTTGTCTCTGGTTTTGCAGGGCATTTTTCAGTGATATTCAGAAGTCACCTGCTGTAGAAAACAATATCAGCGAGTCATACAATGCTGTCTTGAAAGAGGCTCGACGCAAACCAGTTGTTGCACTGCTAGAGGACATAAGGAGACATGTTACGTCTAGTAACCTAGTAAAGATCAAGGAGATGCAGAATGCTACAGGCCTAATCACCCCGAAGGCATTAGCTATTATAGAGAAGCGGAAAAAACAACTTAAGTGGTGTCATCCATTTACGAATGGAAAAGGCTGGTATGAGGTTGATCATGGAAGAAATAAATATGTGGTCTGTCTTCGAGAAAAGATTTCTTGCTCTTGCAGGGCGTATGAAGTAAGTGGAATACCTTGTTGTCATATTATATCTGCAATGTGGGAAGAATATAGAGAGACAAAGCTGCTAGAAACTATAGTTGCAGATTGGTATTCAGTTGAAAAATGGAAGCTTTGTTATAGCTCGCTTCTTTTTCCTGTGAATGGCATGAAATTGTGGGAAACACATAGTGATGTTGTCGTTATGCCTCCTCCAGACAGGATCATGCCAGGAAGACCAAAAAACAATGACAGAATCCGTGATCCAACCGAAGAAGTTCCTTATGAAAAAATTATAGTGGTACGTTTTAAACTCTTTAAATTATGGGATTCCTTCATAATTTCTTGGAAATGGTCTTGTAGTACATGCAGTTTTATTTGCAGACATGTAGCAATTGTGGAGAAACCGGGCACAACAAACGCACATGCAAGCATGAGCCAAAAAATGTGCCTGACCAAGCCAAACCGCCTCCACAATATTCTTCTGTGCATGCGAAAGTTATAGTAGTAAGAACCAAATTCTTTATAGTGGAGATTGCTTGGAAATGGTTTTATAATACATGTTTGTTTGCAGACATGTAGTAATTGTCGACAACCCGGGCACAACAAACGCAAATGTAAGCTCGAGCCGGTGCCTAAACCACCAAATCTGCCTCCAGGAAGACCTTCAAAGAAACAAAAGACGATGGATGCTCTCGGATGATTTGTAGATGAATGACATTAGCTTGTCTTTATCTACTTTATGATTTTTAATGTAATCGGCTTCTAGGATGTAAACCATGTTGCTTTTTGGGATTTTAATGTTGCAGCAGGTTCAACTTGGTATATGTTTATGATATAAATTCTGAAACTAAGTTATTTTGAAGCTTTTGAAATGAAATGTTTTTTCCTCTTACTCAAAACTGAAACTGAAATTAGAACAAAAACACAGTTTTCTTTGTCTCTGAAACTAAATGTTAGATGAACAAATTAAACAAACGAAACCAAACAACAAATTAAGGCATAATCAAACAACATCACTTCTAAAACTTTAATTTGCTCTAAGACACTCAATCACTGCAACTATCTCACTTATGTCTTTCTTCATATCATCAATGTCTTCCTTCATCTCGGCCAAGTCTTTCTCCATCATGGACTGCTTATTTGCCAAAACCTCAAACTTCATACCGAGTAGAATTGACTTACCTGAGCTCATTGTAGAGAAATTAGATTGAAGGAAGAACCCTAACTTTTAGATTGGGGATTTCCAGTATAGATTCAATATAGGGATTTCGTCGACAAACTGTATTCGTACCTTTTTTGACAAAATCAAAACGCAAGCTCGTTGTAGAGAAAATAGATTGAAGGAAGAACCCTAACTTTCATATTGGGGATTTTCAGTCTAGATTCAATTTACAGATTTCGTCGACACTGTATTCGTGTCGTTTTTTGACAAAATCAAAACGCATCGTTTTGATTTAACAGTGTCCGTTACGTTTTAACGCTACGGTAAACGGAGGGGTTAATTCATTAACGGACAATTACTCGAGGGATTTTTACATTACATTTATAGTTGAGGGGTTTAAACTCGATCCATCTTTATTTGGGGGTTTTAGTACTAAAAACCCTTATTATAATTAAGAGCATACGTATATTCTATAATTTCATAAATAATTAAAAAAATTAATACAAAATATAATGGTAGAAATGTTGAGACAAAAATATAAATAATCGCAGAAATCGGAACTACTCTGAAACAATCTTCGACTATGCTTTTCTACTTCTTTCTGCTTCCTCCCAATTAAGTGATCCATTGTTGGCGAATTCCGAATGTCCTTAATTTACCGAAAATGCCCCTCTCTTTTATACAAAATTAACGAAAGAGCCCAACAAGTGATGATGGAGTTGGCCCTTGCTTTTACGGAGATACATATGACATATGAAAATCTACAATGGATCACTTAATCTGGTGAAACTAATCTTTGATTAATTAAGCTTTCGTTTGTTTATAGAGATGCAACAAAAGAGCATCTAGAAGAGTGTTGAGATCTAAACGTGTGCACTTCATTATTTCACATGAGCCTGATTGATTGATGAATCCTCCAATGTTTTCATTATAAATAAACATTTTTCCACGTTCTGAAATCATCTTTATTTCAAACAAGTGCACAATGGTCTCCTGCCCTAATTATTTTTTACTTTCAAAATCTCAGACATGGCAGAAATAAATAAGGAAAGGAGATAATGAGACTCTTTTGAGTTTGAGAAAGTGTTGGTTTTATTATGCGTACAAGTCATCCACATTGCACTCGCCCAGGTACACTTTGACACTCCGTGGCGATCCGCAGCTTCCTTCAGCTATCAGAACTCTGTCGTTTGCAGACATGTGCGCTATGATCTTGTATATCATCTCGATCTGTAAAATTCAAAGATAAAAACTTCTTGACACGTCCATTTGAAAAATGACTAACAAACAATATTTCCTCTAGAAGATTTGGACGTTACTTCCTCAGGAGCATGGCAACGATCAGCTATCTCGTCCAGTGTCAATGGCTCTACCGGATCTTTACAACTGCACGCAGAGGAAGAAGGTTTAGTATATAAGTGGTCGCTCCTGTCAAGATTTGAAAGAGAAGCAGACATGGTTTGATTCTTACCTGGCTTCATTAAGAACTGACAACACACGCTTTTGCAGGGCCAGAACCTCTGCTGCTGCCTTTTTCCCGGCTTCCACACCTGAAATCGGTTTTTTTTTTCAGATTCAATAAGAAATTTCAAAACACGAGTTTTTAGATTTGTGCCGAATATCTCTACCGGGTTGGTGGTAAGCGTTTATGTTGACAAGTGAGGCATATAACCCGACCGCTCTTTCGTAAAGAGCTATAAGAGCCCCAACAGATCTTGGTGTCACTTCCTCAATAGTAACACTAATGGACTCTCTACCGTTTGCATATAAAGCAGATCTAGTTCCCTGCAGAAATTCAAACCAGCTCATCAGTTGGGAAAAAAATCCAAACACGGTGTGTAAAGAGTGAACATGAACATCATCTTCGACTAAGTTGTGCGAAAAGAGATTCTTAAATCAGACCTGTAGCATCCCAAAGAGGTAGTCTCCACAAGTAACACCTGGCTCAAGATCCCAATCATGACCTGGAGGTCTGTCCCGTAGCACTTCTATGAAGGTTGCAAAGAAATTGTGCACACCCTCTCTCAGCTGTTGAATGTAGCTAATAATATTCAAAAAATTAAATACTGTTGCATAAAGGGCTCCATTTTGCTTTGTCCTCAATAAGAAAACTATATAAATAAAGGAAACTCACGCGTGCTGATCTGTGCTCCCTTTGTTCCCATATACAGTTAACCCTTGATTAACCTGCAAATTCACATCACCACTCCTTGGGATCACACTCGTAACAATATGGTTGAAGAAGCAGTACACAGATTTCAATTCTTCCACGAAGGAGCGGTAGCAAATTGAACTCAATCATGCGCACAAGTAATTAAGTAAGTAACCGCGATTTTCTGATTTTTTAGAGTGGGCATTAATTGCAAGACCAAGTTACACTTCTCAGGACATCTTAAATGCTCATGAACTCTCATTCGGAGTACTACAGTGAAAATTGAAGAAAGAATATGCTTACAGTGTTACCGTCAAGATCAAACTCCTTTCCTAGTGATTCCATGACCAGCTGCTGCAGATACCGACTAAATAGTAATAAGCTATCCTTGTAAGGAAGAATAACCATATCCTGTAAAAGAAAGGAATAAGAAGTAAAAAGGTCAATAAGAACACAATCCCCTTCCTTGTCATACAGACTCCCAAAAACAAATTGAGAAAAAATACCTTGGAACCAACGCCATCGGAAGCCCAGTACCAACACATTGCTAAGAGCGCTGCAGGGTTATTTTTGAGCTGAAAGAAGAAAGAAATTTACAGGCTAGAGTGAGTCATGGTAGACTATCTAAAGTGTATGAGTCAAGAAACCCAACCGTGTGATATGACATTCCACTAAAACCCTGGTAAGTAACAAAACTAGAATGAAGCGTTTCCTACACAAGCTGCAACAAGTAAGACTTACCGAAGTTGTCCTAGTAGCCTCATCCATTATTGCAGCACCAGCAAGCATCTCTCTAATATCAATCCCCTATACGATTACAGTGCATTAATATGGATAAAAGCAACAAAATGATCGTACTAAGTTTAAGTTTATGTTCCAGTTACCTGTAGTGCTGCTGGAAGCAGACCAACTGCAGACATTACTGATGTTCTTCCACCCACCCAGTCGTACATGGGAAATCTAGCTAACCAACCTTCAATTCTTGCCGTGTTATCCAGCAACGAGTTTTCTTGTGTTATTGCAACACCCTGCATAAGCATACATCGCGAATTTGCTGCTGAGGAACTACAGTTGGGCAGAAGTTGAAACAAAATCATATGAAATACATCTGAAGGTATCTAATCATCCATGGGAAGCCAGTTTTTTTATTGGGACAAAATACACTTGTCTCAGATATTTTCCAGCTGTAAACCAGATTTGCCATTATATTACAGCATTTTTCCCATGTTCGTAGAGACATGGATTTCAGCAAAAAGCATAAACAAAAACCTGAGATAAAGACCTGTTTTGCGAAATTCAGACCAGCGTCACGGAATGCTTTCTGCACTTCCAACAGTCCATTTCTAGTTTCAGGAGTACCTCCACTCTGGGAAACACGTAAGAAACTAAGTCATGCTCGCCAATATCAGGATCAACCATCATATAAACAACCAGTGCACACAGCTGAATAAAGGACACACCTTTGAGATGACAATGACTAAAGTGGAGGCAAGCTCTGGCCCAAGTTGTGCGATCTGATGATCGATTCCAGCAGGGTCGGTATTGTCAATGAATCTTATCTATCAACAGCCAAATGGGAAAAAGGTCATAAAAAGCACGTGGAACCCAAAAAGAACGTCCAATATAGTACACAACAAATTAGACTCTTTCAATCAGAAGAACCTAAGACAAGAGATTCTTCCATGAGGCAAACATAAAAGAACACCCATTTGTTAAAAGGGGCTGGCTAAGAGTCTTAACAGCAAATGAATGTAATGTTGACCGCAATTAGAACGGTGCCAGATACCTTCAACGGAGGATTATCAGGTGCCAAGGCCTCAGCAACAAACTGAGGTCCAAGAGCTGAACCTCCAATGCCTACAGAAAGTATCTGAGTAAAACGACCCGCAGGAGAAGATGGTGGCTTTATCTGCAATGTAAAAGCAAAATTGAGTGCGAATAGCAAAGCAAACAAGATTCAGATGGTGATCTAAGCAAGACTCTGCATTCCAATAATCAGAAATGCGATCCAAAATGATCAAAATTCCAAAAAAGGTGGGATCGAAATACTGACCTTGCCAGCGATAATGTCGTCGGCGAAACTGCAGATAGAATCAAGCGTGTTCTCGATCAGGGTCTTCAACGTCGGCTTGGGTGCGAGCTTGGAGTTCCTGAGCCAGTAGTGTCCAACCATCCTTCCTTCATCTGGATTCGCTATAGACCCTTTTTCGAGATCATCCATGGCCTTGAACGCTGCTTTGAATCGGTGCTCCATATCGACCACGAAATCATCGGTGAATCCGACGCGGCTGACATCAAGATACAGCCCGAGCTCTTTCTGCTGATACAGCCAATCGAGGTACCGGTTCCACAGCGCATCGGGATCCTTGAGAAGCTCTTTCTTGGCATCAGCGTGAGAAATGTCGCGAGCCACGGAGCGAGACGCGGAGAGAGTCAACGGTAGATGGGATGGTTTGGAGGTATGTGGGAAAGAGAAGGAGTCTCTGGTCGGCGCCGTCAATGCTTTAATGAAACGGGTTTTGGCAGGTTTGAGAGAAGAAGAAGAAGAAGAGGAGTAGAGGCCGGAGAAGGAAGCCATCTTGGAGACAGCGATGTTTACGAGAGAAGAGTGAACAATGGAGAGAGAGAGAAAGAGAAAGAGAAAGGGTCGGGCTTTAAATCAGGATTCGTTTTGTTTTTGTATTTCCGAATCGATATTTGGAATTGGAGGAACCAATGAACAGAAATGAGTCGGGAAAGAGTTTTGTCCTTTGGTGGAAGCGAACGGCCCTGTTTAGATTACGATTTACGAGCTTTATCACTCTTACGACTATATCTCTACCTTTGGCATCGTATTGTATTCTGTTTCACATGTGGCCCGCCATTTCAAGTATTTTGTTCTCTATTGAGAATATGTTATATTAATCAACTAAATAACTAAGCTTGAATTCCACATAAAAAAAATGTGCAAATGGTAGACCAAATGATTACTGATGAAATTTTATTGTTTTAGAGAATACCAATTATTTTTGTAGATTAATAGAAAGACTCGAGCATGCTACATGTAAAAATCATTCGTCATTCGTCGCAAGTCGTGCCAATAAAGATCTCGAAGGAGACAAAAAAAACCCTTCCTACCTAACCAAATAGCTACACACACGAGAGACATCATGCCAAAGTATTTTGATACCAAAAGTCAAGTGATACTAGGCATTTTTTTTCATATTTGAGTCTTGAAATAGGTTTAGGTTTACTATGTTGTGATTTGTGAACTGGTCAATTATTTTAAGTGAAAAAAATATTCTAGTACTAGCTTAGCGGTCTAAAAGACTTTGTGTCTTAGGCATTCGACCAAGGTTTATAAACTTTTTGTTGAAAATCCTAACTCAAGTGTTTTTTTTTTATAAAAACTAATTTGCTATGGCCTATGGGACAAGCAAAAGTTACGCCTAGAAGAGTTGAAAAACACGAATTTAAACATACATATTTTACTCTTGGTTTAGAATTATATGTCCATAGACATTAGGTTTAGGTGTCATGCATTGATTTTGCATATTTCCGCATTTTATAGCTTAATAGAGTAAAAAAAAATGAAATTGGAACAAAAATGATGCAATTCAGAAACAAAGGATGTACTTGATATTTCTGAATTTTTTTTAACATAAAATGTAGTATGAATTCTCATAACCGAGGCCTAATATTTGAATCATAAAAATCCAAAACCACCAACTAAAATTTGTATAGTTTGCACGAGGAAGGGATCTTGACACAAAATGCGCAGAAAAAACGAGATGACGTCATAAAAGCAAGGGAAAGGGGAAAACGAAAGAGAAGCAAAAAAAAGAAAAAGGGTATCGTTGGTCGCAGGACGAAGAACAAAACAACACCGCCCGTTGAGGGAGGTCAGACCAGAAGTCGCTCGCGAGCCTTATTATTGTGTAATCCTTTGCGGGGGTTTTTGCTAGCGATCTCTGGTACTGTTAGGTTTGACATCGATTTCTTCTGGCGTTTTCATCGGAAGAAAACCCCTTCTTCTTCGCCGGAGAGAGAGCACCGGAGGTTGTGGTGAATTTTTAAATGAAATAGAAACAGTGTGACATATACGCTATCCTCGAATTCGTCTGCTGGGTAGCTAGGATTTTCTGATTTCTGTCGCTTATTCTTCTTCTCTCCATGACACAACGGGTCTTCGAAGCCTGGAAAGGAAGTAATGTAAGGCTTTTATCATCCAACGATTGAGCCTCGATTCTTTTTAGTTTTTTAAAATTTTTTGGGCTGGAAGATGGATATTCTCTGAATTATGTTCCCTCGGTTTTAGTTGATTTTGTGGTGTTTCTTGAGTTTTTTACAGGGAAATGGTTTGGAATTAGGTTTAAGTTCGTTGAGTACATTTTGTTTTTCTGATCATTACGTGGGGAAATTGTTACTATTTGTGCTTCAGATACGAAAAGGACGAAATCGTAATGGCTCGATGAGTTTACAACCATTTTGAATTAATCTACATTGGAGAATTAGTGGTTATGGGACTCATTAGCTGTGTATGTTGGTTTAAATTAGACCTGCATTTTAGATAATCTTATTATCAATCTTTTGGTCCATGCAGCTGTGATCTCTATATCTACCGAACTTATTATACATCATTGGGTTTCTTGATTCATTTTTTAAAGCATGACCATGCATTTTGGCATAACCTTTTTTTGCAAGTGAAATGTTCCTAGGAATTCATCAGCAATTGCAAGTATCCCCGAATGCTTGACTCCACACATGTTTTAAACTCATAGTGGTAATACCAAAAATGGTCTATATGATCTTCATTTGCTCTATCCGTGCTGTTTTGCAGAAGTTCATCCTTGGTGGGAGATTAATATTTGGTCCAGATGCTAGATCAGTGCCTGTTACTGTGCTACTGATCATAGTTCCAGTTATTTTATTCTGTGTATTTGTAGCAAGGCATCTTCGCCATGAGTTCTCGCCCTACAATGCGGGATATGCTATCTTCGTGGTCGCAATTCTGTTCACTATTTATGTAAGTTTCTCCGATGCTCATCTGATAGCCCTATATCTTTTATTGCTCTAAATATTTGATGTCTTGTTTTAAGTTTGTTTCTTGTTTGCTTGCTGTTTAAGCGGGTTATCAACAACATTGATCAGCTGTTTTGTGGTGGTTAAATGTTATGTTTTATCAAGCATCAGAGTTTGATTTGTTGGGATGGACCTTGATTAGTTAAAAGTATTTAGTTTGAAAAATGACTTGACTACAGGTTGTTCATGTAGCATAAGATGTTCTGTCACTTGTTGCGTGGGATTCAGATTTTGATTTTTTTTTTTTTTTTGCTTTGCTGAATCAAGTAGTTGGTTTTGATAGGTATTGATCCTCCTCTTCTTCACTTCTGCAAGAGATCCTGGTATTGTTCCACGGAATTCACATCCACCAGAGGAAGAACTACGCTATGAGACAACAGTATCAGCTGATGGAAGACAAACACCAAGTGTTCAAATTCCTAGGACGAAAGAAGTCATGGTTAATGGCGTTTCTGTTAGAGTGAAATACTGCGATACGTGCATGCTTTACAGGCCTCCTCGTTGCTCTCATTGTTCCATTTGCAACAACTGTGTTGAGCGCTTTGATCATCATTGCCCGTGGGTGGGCCAATGCATTGGACTGGTAAGCTCATTCAAAAGCATATTGACCTTTGAAAAGAATATTGTTTACAAATATCGCCAGAAAATGTGTGAGGTTTCCTTTTCTCCTATCTGAAAAGGCCAATATCTGTTTTAGCTGATTGCCCAATCTATATTCTGCTATCTTGTCTTGTTACGTGGGTAGACTCTGACTTAGAAAGTCTGTCCATTGGCAGAGAAACTATAGGTATTTCTTTATGTTTGTGTCTTCGGCAACGCTTCTCTGCATCTATGTGTTTGCGATGTCGGCTTTATACATCAAGATTCTGATGGATGATGAACGCGGAACTGTATGGAGAGCAATGAGAGCATCACCTTTCTCGGTTGTGCTGTTGATATATTGCTTTATCGCCCTGTGGTTTGTTGGAGGGCTCACAGGGTTTCACTTGTACCTCATAAGTACGAACCAGGTCAGTTGGTCCCTTTAGTTTTAGAATTCTGATTTCTACTTGCAATCACTGGTACTTTCTTCTCGTACTAGTCCGCACTATTAATCCTGTGCAAATTGTGAGTCAACTGATAGCAATATTATGGAAGTTTTGCAGACAACCTATGAGAATTTCCGGTACAGACCAAACAGCAGAACCGTAGTCTATAACCGTGGCTGTGTAAACAATTTTCTGGAGGTATTTTGCTCGAAGGTTAAGCCCTCGAGGAACAACTTTAGAGCCTTCATCCAAGAAGAACCTCCGAGAGTCTTTACTCTGCCAACCACCACCAGGGAATCAGCCGAAGCGGAGGATGAAATTGGGACCCGGCGACAGAAAGTGGAAGACGATCTAGACATTGGGGACGATCTTATGAATATCTCACAGCGATGTAATGCAGCAGAGGCCAGCAACGACCAACCTCATCACACTTTGGACATTGACCAATCGATTCTTGGGTCTGCTGAGAGAGCAGCCACGATAAGGACAGAAACAAGGCATGGAAGCTGGGGAAGAAGAAGTGGGAGCTGGGATATAGCAGCAGATGTAGCTAATTCTAAAGTCAAGGAGAGCCGAAGCTACGCAACGGAAAAGGAAGGAAGGGGATGATGAGTTTATTACTTTGTTTTAATTGTAACAGATGTCGGAAGATCTGATTTGGTTTCGGGGATTTGCCAATCAGTTCATGTAATCTTGAGTAGATACAATACCAAGAGTAGTAGTGTATTCCCTTTTCGTTTCCTTAATGTGTATTGTGCTATTTTGTTGATATTATGTGGAATTCCATTCTGTATTTGCGTTGATAAAATCTGGCGTCTCTACCATAAAATTGTCATGCAGTGTTTAGCTCAGCCAAAATCCAATTTATCATTTTCTCCTACATACGGTATGCAAATTATATAATATTAAATCTCCATCTATATGATTGATTCTCAAGTCTTAATTGCAAAATGTAAATAAAGTACAAAAATGTGTTAGCAACAGATAAACATGTAAAAAATATTTATAATGATTTGAACTCGATCCTTTGCTTTTCTATGTAAAATGTATCATGTCAAATAGAAATATGTTAATGTTTAGCCAAATTTATATTTTTAGATATTTTGACCTTTTAGGCTCTTCTTCAACCCCAGCTAATATATTGATTGGATTAGAAATTTAGATAACTTTTTTTAATTATCCTCAACATTTGTAGTTGTCACGACGTATCCAGTTTTCTAAACAAAGAAAGACGATAATGGACTGTCTTTGACTAAATTTGGACAAACACGACATGGTTCTCCAAATTTAGCAAGTAAATTTTAGAAAACTTTGACGTATTTGATATCAATCATAATATAGTACTTTCTAAAATTATCCAACCCTGATCAAACCCTAAGTGTACATATATATATCCGCCCTCAAACTAAAAGCCAAACAACGTATAAAACTGAATAACAACCGGAAATCTGAGAAAAGAAAACTGCCGACGCTAAGAAATGGCAACATTCTCCTCCGTTCTGTCCAGCTTCGCCGCGGCGGCAATCACGTTGCAACTACTCCTAATTCCAGCTTCAGCCTCCCCTCACATGAAATACATTGACGCCATCTGCGACCGCGCTCACGACCAAGCTTTCTGCATTAAAACATTGACTTCAAATCCCCCTACGGCTGCTCCCATTAGCCTGGTACTCATCTTTAAACCTAATTACATGTCTCGATTCTTTGTTTGCGTTTGGTTTTCGTTTTTTAAAATATATGTAGTGTAAATGAGAATGATCATTATTCATTACTAGTTATGCTAAATAAATACGTTTATTATTACTCGAAAAGCATCCATTGGCCGAGGCCGTGATCGGGCTCGCGGTAGCCCACGCCGAGAAGACAGCGGTTTTCGTAGATGAGACGGCGAAGAAAGATCCAACGCTAAAGACCTCGTTCACGGAGTGCCACAAGGCCTACCTGGCCGTGGTGGCTGCTCTCAAGAGCGCAAATGTGAAGCTCAAGCAATCCCCGGACACGGCTAACTACGACGTCAGGGCTTCGAGCGACCACATGAGGCGCGTGACGGAATTGGTTGGGAAAAACAGTGATAAGGCTTCCACCACCCTCAAGGAAATGACTCTTCAGATGGAGAAACTCCTCGATCTTGCCGCTGGAGCCGCCGATGCCGTTGACGACGACGATGAGAACATCCACCGTCGCGTCTGATTTTAAACCGGTCGGGTTTCGTTTTTTTTTTTGGTTCACAATACAAATGAAAATAAATAAATGAATACATGCATATACATATACACACAAACTGTGTTACGATATATTAGTAATTCAGTTTTTGATATTTTTGCAGAACTAATGTGTGGTAAGGTTTTTTGCATAGAAAGTTTGCAGTATATATGATCTCTTACAAAATGAAATATGGATTTGATTTCTAGAACAAAAACGACTGTAGGTTTTTGTAAAGAAAAAAATGATACGCGAAGAGAGTAGCGTTCTCTGTGTAAATTGTTAGAAAAGCCAAGACATGAAAGAGAATCCAATAACAAACTACAAACATATTGACTTTTGAACCTTTTGTCCACACAAAAAATACAGTTGACTTTTGGCAAAAACCACAAGAAACAAAAATGGTCTTATAAATTAATCACAAAGAAGGCGTAGAAAGATAGAAAACCAAATGTTCTGATTGAAACAAAGTCATGTTTGTTGTTGTGAATGTGAGCGAATCGAATAAGAAAGAAAGCCATCATAGAACTGCATTTTGTTGTTGTACACAAAATGCTTTAATAAATGTTTGACAAAAAAATTTATTTTTATTTTAAAATAAAAAGTGTTTCGAAACAGATTCTAAAAGTGTTTCTGTTTTAATAGTATAAATGAATTTATACGACATGTTAGTTCGTTATGTACTGTATAAGAGGCGAGATTACTTTTCGGGTTTATTCTTTAGATAGAGTATGCAATTAATTTAGGATCTTAAAAAATTTATGCAAACATGATATTTATTTTTTTATGAATGTATTTGTTTTTAAATTTGTATCTTTTAAAATTATATAAAATTATTAAATTTTTGGCAAGTAAATAACTATAAATAGATTAGATACTTAAGACATGATGTTATTAGACCAAATCTCTTAATTTATCTCTGTTTCTCTATTAGTAATATTAAAGATATCATTTTTTTTTAGTTAAAATTTCTACAAAATGCTAACTTTAATAATCAAAATAAAATACAGTACGTATAAAATCCATAAAACTCTATTGATAATAGTATTTTCATAAATAAATATATCTTATATTGGTGATTGTTTATGTAATCAATTTTAAAGTGTATATTTAATCATAAATGTTTGTTCATTAGTATTTACTAACCAAATATCAATTAGATGTAGTAATATTAAATAAATCATAATGAAAAATTTATTTATTTTAAAAGTTGTACATCGAATGTGTTTTATCATCCAAAATGTATAAGTATATATATGTATGGGGTAACCAAAATGTGATATCAGCAACATTGTTTGTCTATTCTTGTTACTGAATTTACAACATGAAGTGTAAAGATAAAATCATTGTGATCATGGGTGCCACTGGTTCGGGCAAATCATCACTCTCCGTTGA
Source organism: Eutrema heterophyllum (assembly GCA_002933915.1). Classification (NCBI taxonomy): domain Eukaryota; kingdom Viridiplantae; phylum Streptophyta; class Magnoliopsida; order Brassicales; family Brassicaceae; genus Eutrema; species Eutrema heterophyllum. The sequence goes on along the minus strand of PKMM01032061.1, from coordinate 661,791 downwards.
TCTGGCTTTACGTTTCAAAGCCGAGATCATCAATTCTGACAAAATGCAGTTCTATGATGGCTTGAAGATAACTACTAACCAATCGACCATGGCGGAACGACGTGGAGTGCCACATCACCTTCTCGGTGAACTAGACCCGAAGGAGGGAGAAGTCACAGCAGCAAAATTTCGCAATATGGCGGCTCAAGCCATCTCCGGGATTACTCACCGTAAGAAGCTCCCAATCCTTGCCGGTGGATCCAACTCCTACATTCATGCTCTCCTTGCAAAGTCGTCTTATGACCTTGGAAACTACCCGTTCTCTCAAAATGGCTCAATCTGCTCCGAGTTGAATTATGATTGTTGTTTCATTTGGATAGATGTGGATCAGCCTGTGTTATTTGAGTATCTTTCTTTACGTTTGGATAAGATGATGAAGACAGGTATGTTCGAGGAGATCGCTGAGTTCCACCGCTCCAAGAAGGCCCTGAAAGAGCCAGTGGGGATATGGAAGTCTATAGGGGTGCAAGAGTTTGATGACTACCTTAAAACGTACAAGTGGGGCAATGACATGGAGAAATGGGACCCTGTGAGGAAAGAGGCTTATGAGAAGGCGGTGAGAGCGGTCAAAGAGAACACATTTCAGCTCACAAAAGGTCAAATCAAGAAGATCAAGAAGTTGATAACTGCCGGGTGGGATATCAGAAAGGTGGATGCTACAGCAACGTTTCGGGAGGCAATTAGGGCAGCCAAAGAAGGTGACAGTCGAGATGAGATGCAGAGAAAGATATGGAACAAGGAAGTGGTGGAACCGTGTGTGGAGATTGTGAAGAGACATTTGGAGCAGCCGATGAGTAAGAATAAGAAGATGAGATTGATCTAGGTTTTCCTTTTTCTTTTTAATAATATGGAGTTGTGTTTCTGGTCTTAACTAGAACTCATAGCCATGTGATATATATTTATTTTTCCGTCATATCAACTTTATTTTTATTTAATATGTTATATTTTATCATAAGAACAAGCATATGTTGAAATCATTCTCCTACTATTCTAACGACCAATCTAATCTATAATTGGCTCAGATTTAAGGACATAAAGAGAAACTATACATATGTAAATTAAATTGCAGGAAATAAATTAGAGTTACTAAGTCATTCTCTTCCGCTTTCTTTCTGATTTCGTCGGTAATTTAAGCTCTCCTTTCGTTTTTTGTGCAAATCAAGTACGACTAATCGTCAGCGAACAAAACTTTGTTGAAATCATTAATTAAACTTCCGAATCATGTCAAGGTAATGTTGTCGATCGGCTGATTCTTGCAATAACTTTGTATAAATTCTGGATACAAGGATAATAAGATTTTCTTTTTCGATTATTTCAATCTCCTTCTCCGATCATCAATTCTTCGGTTTTTCACCGGAAATCTTTCTCTTCTGCTTTTCTCTCTGATTTCGCTGGTCAATTTTAGCTCTATCTTCGTTTTTCTGTGCAAATTTTGTTCGACTAATCATCGGCATGCATTATCGGCGAACATAACTTTGTTGAAATCATTTAAACCTCCGAGCAATGTCAGGTAATCTTGTCGATCGGCTAAGACTTTGTATAAATTCTGGATACGATGATTAACTTTATGGATCTCTATGGTGGAATTAAGGTTTTTCGTTTTTTTTTTTTCTTCTGAATTTCTTATAAAGGCGTTTGTTTAAACGATTTAGAGTTAAACTTCAAGCATATGAAACATTAGTGGCTTTAGTCGACGACAGTGACATTTAATATTTATCGGTGAGGTTCTGATTGTCAAATTAACATTTAAGACTTTGAAAACTTAAAAACAAAAAGACTTTAAAATATTTTATTACCTGTTAAAAATAGGGTTTTACCCCTATTAAGTTTTTTTTTTAAAAAGGTTTTCACTATGTTAAAATAGGTTTTTATCCCTAACTCTAATTAACTACGTGAATATCCTCATTAGCACATATTTATTTTTAATAATTTATTGGTTTCTATTTTAACACAATATTTTATTAGGAGTTTACATCATCAAAAGGAGAGAAGATTCAAAACATGGAATTCAGTTCAAATGATCAAACTGATGCAATCAATGATGCGTACATATATATACAACTTACTTCATGCGGCTAAATCAAATTTATTATTTTCAATTATTTCTTAATTATATAATTTAGTTAGTAATTATGAAACTATCGATCATCCGATACATTAATTGATTTGTTAGTATAATATCTGGAAGATAAATTATTCACTAAAGTAAATTTGTGGATTTTAGGTTAGGTGCTCATCTAGTTTTTTTTTTCTCTCTTAAATTCTTGGAAAATTTATTAAATCTCGAAAATACTATGGAGAGAAAGAACCACATGGAGTAATTTGATATCATGTTTACATCAAGCCGTTACAGCAATTAAATGATGGTCTATTAATGGGGCTGTGTCGTGATGTGAAAGAGACAAAAGAGTGAGAGGTTTCGAAGGAAATGCTCAATACTAAAGTGAACAAGTAAAAGGAAAAAAGAGAGAAGACGAGTTAATGTGATCATAAGCGGTGAGTTTTTGTAAGATAGCGAGAAGAAGGTGACAAATGTGAGAATTCATGCCTCTCTCGTCATTTTCTGCATCAAGATGGATTCTATCATCTCCATCCGAAATCATTATTGGTTAATTTCAAGCGTATTCGATTCCGGATTGATGTTCGAACTATATATGTATTCAATTTAGATTTTTATTTAATCTTTTAACTATAGTTCAGTTTCAAGAATTTACTAGAATTTAAATTATTATTATTTTATTTAAGTATCAAGAAAATATACTAAGAAATTTTAATTTTAAAGGAATTAGTAACAGGATTATGTGAAGACCTTATACAAAAAAGCTAGTTTAATTAATTTCATGCATCTTTTGGATCACTTTTTGGTTGAAAACCCTGCTTATATATTCACATCATTTGATATATTATCTTTAATATAACTAAAACATTTCAGATCTTATGATCCATAATCTCTTTGACAAAATCGAGAAAAAAAAATCAAATAATTTTTTTTTAACCGCCAAGAAGGTAGAAATATTATTTAGAATATAGGCAAATCTAGCTCGAATCTCTCCATATCATCTAGTCGACATGAGAATATAGTAATGCTAATAGAATGAACTACAAACAAACGCTTGCCAGAATTAGAAATGAATTTTTGTGTGTATATGTGCGAATATTTATCTAGTACTAGCTAGGTACTAATAAAGTGATATATAAAAATGAATTAGAAACGTTTGGTAGAATTAGAAATTAAAAAGAGCTATTATTATATTAAAACAAAAAGGGAATGTACGTTTTTCGATATATTGATTACCATAGTTGGTCTGTGTTTACAAAGACACAAACATCTGAAGAGCCTAAGACAGCTAGCTGAGTGTGAAATTCCTTGGTCTACAACTCTAGCAACTTTAGACTAGAAACACCTTACTTTAAATTTGGATCATTTGGTCCATTATTCAATTGCATCATATATAAGTGAACCAAAGTTAAAGATAGTTAATCACACAATGGGTCCTAAAACGTCCCAAAGTACTAGATTAACTTATTAACTAAAATAAGAATCCAGAAGTACAAGTAGTTACAAAAGAGTCATACCAACAAAAAAAAAAAAGCAATGATGATCTCTTGTCCTTGAATCATATGTCGGAGAAAAATTAGGGTTTCTTACCAAGAGAGTTCTTGTTGTTATGCATCCAGATTTTAAGTACTTGTCTCCTAACACCAGTCTCCGCACAGAACTGCTCAACCGCCACGTCATCGTGCTTCTGAATCCGCCACCCCAACCTCTCCGCGAAGGCCAACATCTTCTCTTTCTGCTCCGCCGTGAATTTCGTTCTAAACCTCTTAGCCGTGGTTCCGCCGCTGCTGCTCGGATTCGACGTATCCTCTTGGTCCGCCGAGGCAGCCGGTGGCCTGTAAGGCTGCCCTGCCGCTGCCGGAGATGTTAGATGAAGGTATCCTGGCGGCGGCAGCTGAGGCGGGCGGTTGTAGTACGTTGGAACTCTGTGAGCCCTGCCGCCGATGATTTCAGTTTCCTTGCGGTGGAAGTTGCGGTGGCAGCCACAAGCTGCACACTTGAGAGCGTCGAGCGAACCATCTTCACCGGAAGGCATGAACTCGCAGCAGCCGTCCACGGCGTGGCCACCGATGTTGACGGCATGGTTCTTTAAGCACTCTCTATACCTTATCTTCGCTCCAACGCTTTTTCTCCTTCCTCCTCCGCCACCGCCGCTCGAGGTGGCTCCCTCGCCGCTCAGAGATTCGTAACCGCCGGGGGGGTTGACACCCGACATCTCCATCTCTTCTTCTTGCTCCTCAAAATTCATTTTTCTTCTCTCTCTCTCTTTGATTCTTAATTCTTTAACATCACAAGAGACATCCGTACACAGTTGAATTGTAACTTAAAAACTATTCCGGAGACCAATAATTCATGAGGGTTAAGAGTACAAATAATGAAAAGAAAATATAAAGTATATATAGATGTATATTTTAATTTAATCTGAATGAAAAGATGAAACAGTGAAGATAAGAGAGAGATGATGAGAGTGTGGTCAACAATTCCCAAGCCAACCGCTTAGTAAAAGGGGGGCCTCAACTTTTTAATCTTTTTTTTTTTGTTTTAGCATATTTCTCATATATATAGTTTCATCACACAAAAAAAATAAAACCCACAATGTTTCCAGGGTTTAATGAAAAGTATAGTTTATACGATAAATAAACAAAAGTTTGTTCCATTAATGTAAGATTTAATTAAGTGGGTGGGTTTGATATCGATTAGTGATTAAAGAAAAAAAAAAATTGATTAGTGATTAGAATGGCGCTTAGGGTTTTGTTCAAGGTATGTCTGACTTTGGGGACTTCACTGCCAAAAACAGGATCAAAGTGAAACTGTGGTGAAAGCAAAAGTGTCTCTGGGAGCTTACTGATCACAGCAAAATGGCAAGAGCATATATGGGACGTAGAGATAACGTGTCGAGAGTATAATTAAATCCGGCGTTAATTTTGCCCTTTTTTTTTATAGTGTTCATTATTAAAAAAAGTCTTAAATCAGGCATCAACTCATCGACAATTTATATATATAATATAAATATGGACTATTTTACAAAATAACACCTACAAACTAAAAATTCATAAATTTAGCATCCTCATTTGGAAGCGGCATAAAATAACATTTATTAAAACACAAATGACTCATTTACCCTTTGATCAAAAGACGATTAAAAAAGAGAAACCCTACCTCTGATTAAAAACACTTCACACGTTTTTTCACCTCACCGGAAAAATTTCTCATCGGAGATATCGTCGCTGGATCGCCGACAAATCTTTCCCGGAGCTAGATATTCCTTCATCGGATTTTGACGGAATCAATTTCTCTCATCTCGAAGTTTCTCATAGCCCAAATCTGAGGTATTTTATCTTCTTCGATCCAAAATCTCAAATCCTCTTCCTCTAGACCTTCCTCGTATTTCATCAGCTCAAAAGCTTCGATTGAGAGATTTTGTCTTTTAAGAGCTTCGATTTTATCAAAGCATTTTGTCTTGAAGAGCTTCGATTCAGAGATTTTGTCTAGCTTCGATTGAAGAGATTTTATCAAAGTTTTTTTGGCTCTTCAAGACAAAATTGAAGCTTGGGGGTTTTGAAATTTAGGTTTTCTTGCGAAAATCTAGGTTTCCTTGTATCTTTAATCATTTTGGAAGTATTTCCTAGTTTAGCTGCTTATTTTGATGTGTTTGCACTTGAATCAAAGAAAATGATATTGCAATTCTGGAGTTTCCTGTGTCAATTCATGTTAAGGTTTGGAAACGGTATGATTTGGGAATTAGGAGATGGGGTTTAATCTTTAATCATCATGTCTATCATTCTGATTGTTCTTGAGCTTTCAGATGACCGTAAATACGACGGTTCTTTTGTATGTGGGAAATGAAGGGACAAGCTTGAGCTTAAAGCAGTTAAAGACAAAGCTGTTAGCTACGCCGCGTTGGAGAAAAAAACTCTTTTATATGAAAAGCTTGCAAGGGGAGAGCTTTCAGATGAAAAAGCATACACTACAAGAAAACATGTCGTTTATAACGGACATAATCGATGTAAAATAGATGTAAAACAGGCTTTGGGACAGATTAGTGACGATTGCCAAATTGTCGTAAAATGATCGTCGTTACTCAAAAATCGTCGTAAATCCGTCGTAAAATCTAGGACGAATACAAATCTTCGTAAATAATCCGTCGTAAAATCGATCCAAATTTACAACGACATTACGACGAAAGTTTACCGCGTTGATATTTTGTTGTAAAGACGTCGCAACATTACATCGAGTTTACATCGATATCTCGATTTTTTGAATCGGTAATCCGTCATAATATCGTCGTAATATAAGGATGTACATTCGTTGGTAAACCGATGTAAAATTAAATCGATGTAAATTCGTCGTAAACTATAGATCGATGTAAAATCGATGTAAGTTCTAATTCAATGTAAAATCGATGTATNATTAAAAAATTATAAATTAAAATTTTATAAATAAAATTCAAAATACAAATTAAAATTCAAAATACAAATTAAAATTCTAAATACTAATTATCATTTAGGTCAATACCTAAATCACTAAAAAGCTCCTCGTCCGATCTCCGCTCCAATGCTGCTCGGTGTTGCGCGAGCGGATCAATCTGGGCCGATGTCGATGCTTGATGCTGCTCCTGCTGCTCTTGCTGCTGCAGCTGCTGCTGGTTCCTCAGTGCAGCCGCCAAAGTGGGGTTACTCGCGGCAAGAATATCGAAGAGCGAGTTGTACGAGTTGATCGTCTTATCGTAGACTTGGATCTTCTCATCGTATACCACCTGTTTCGCCCGCAAAGTGTTGATCTCGGAGTGGGCGGTGTTCAACTCGTTCCGCAACTCAACCGGATCGTCAAACGGAAGACGTGAGGAAGACGAGGCGACGACACTTTCTCTGATCGATCTCATCCCTAAAATTCTGCTTTTTTTCTTCGGGGCAACCTTAAAAAAAGAAACGTTAAATTTAATAAATTAAATACAAAATAATTCAGTAAAAATATAATTTGATTATTATTACCTCTACGTATATCTCGTCCATTTGGGCTGTGGTCAAAGCCGCAGTGGATTAGACCGAGCTACCGCCAGGTGATAGTTGCTGAGAGAATTGAGTTTGACGCTCGGCGATCCTTTCCTAGACGTCATTGTAGACCTTCTCCGCTCGAGGATCCACAAAAGAGCCGTCTTTATTTTTGTGAGTTTCCTCAAAAACTCTGGTCATTGGAGGAAGTTCGCCTCCGTTTGCCTAACCAAACGACATTCAAAAAAAAATAAACAGTTAATGGTTAATTTTAATTAATAATAATTAAAATCACAAAAATAGAAATTAACGGAAAACAATTACCATTTGAAGGCGCTTTCCAGCAAAAGACGTTTGACCCGAAGTATGCGACATAACCGCTGGAAGACCGTCTGGACCGACAGTGTTCCGAGAAGCCGAACACTTATCAGCCACTTCCTGCGAATGCGGATTCATCCAGTAGGTTTTCAGGCCGTTCCAAACTTCGGAAGACATGTATGGGGGTTTCGCCTCATCGCCATTAACCTCCCACTTCCTCTTCCAATCGGAGACAGTATTGTCGAGCCGCAATTTTCCCTTCTTCTTAAACTGCGTCTTCACCATCTCGTTGATCCCAATGTCCCAGTGCTATTTTTGCTATAAAAAACCGACAAAAAAATTAGAAACGATATCATTAAATAAAAATAATTAATTCGCAAAAAAATATAGAAGCAAATAAATTACCGCAAAACATTTGAACCACGTTTCGATAACGTCATCTGGAACTGCATACCAGTTGTGGTGAGGCTCCTCGAAATAGGCTTTAATGGTGTCAGACACACTCCGGCCGACTTTGTTATATTTCTTAAACCTGAGAAATAAAACTACAATTATCAGTAAAAAAAATAATTACAAAAAAAGAAAAAAAATATAATATTACGTACCAAAAAGTGTTAGGCGGCCATCGCGGATCTAACCGGGGTAAACCATCATGACACGGCGACTGCAAAATATCCCCGATCGTCAATTCCGCATATAACAACGGATGTCGAGGTGCTGGTGCCGGTGCTGGTGCAGGTGGAGGTGGCGGCGGCGCCGCTGGTGCGGACCCAGAATCTGGAACCGCGGACGGTGTGACAGAAGATGACAAGACCTCCGACGGTCCCGAATCACCCCCCATAAATTGGCGATAGTGAGTTCTACGTGGCCCCATTTATATCTACAAAATTATATAAAATTAATTAACGAATATTAAAAATATAATCTAATAATTTCCGCAACTATCTAATTTCAATCCCATCTAATTCCAATTCTATCTATAATAATTACAATTCTAAATATAATTAAAAAAAAATTACCTTAGAAAGAGAGAGAGGGCTTGTAGAGAGAGATGGAGATTGAGAGATTATGAGCGAGGAAGAGAAATCTGTAATCGTATATATAGAGTTTGTTGCCGTCGTAAATTCGATGGTAATTTACAACGATTTTACGACGGATCCGTCGTAAAATCGTCGTAATATTTCCCCATACGCGGTAAAATTAATTTTTCATTATGACAATTTTACGACGGATCCATCGTAAAATCGTCGTAAATTACCATAAGAAATCTAAACCCTAAACCCTAAATTACAATATACAAATCCGTCGTGTATTAACGAAGTATATTTGTGCATCCAAGATTTTTCAAACTAAACAAAAAACTTAATAAAGACGATTAAATCTAATTTATTAAAAAATTTCTTATCTTACATAATAATGTATAGCGATTGTTCTTATAAGTTTATTCGAAACATGAATAAAGTATATAATGTAATTGATTTTTATTATAACTCAAATATTTTTATACAATAAGTAGATAACTTAGGTAAAACAAGCTAAACGATGAAAAACAAAACCTATACAACATATTTCAACGCTAAACCCTAAAATTTAGGGTTTGGGGTTTACGACGACATTACGACGAATTAGTCCTAAATTGTCGTAATGTCGTCGTAAACCTTTAACCAGAAAATTTTAATTCCTGGTTAAGGGTTTACGACAACATTACGACGAATTAGTCTTAAATCGTCGTAATGTCGTCGTAAACCCTTAACCGGGAATTAATTTTTTCTGGTTAAGGGTTTACGACGATATTACGACGATTTAAGACTAATTCATCGTAATGTCGTCGTAATACTGATAATCCGGAGATAATCGGAGATGAGATCGAAAGGACTCCCGGAGGTCTAATATTACCCAAACCATAAAATTTCAGGGTTTGGGTAATATTTGACCTCTGAGAATCTTTACGATCCCATCTCCGATTATCTCTGGTCATTTTCCGATTATCCCATATTCGATATTTTTATTATACAAATTAAGAAAGTACAAAAAGTAAATCAATCAGATTAATCATCATCTTCGTCGGGTTCATCATCTTCAGGTTCATCATCATCGTCACTCTCTTCAAACTCATCGGAATCACTTTCTTCTTCTGTGTCGTCAGGTAGATATTCAAGTTACCTGTTTCGGGGATCAATTAGAAGAACGTTGTCCGTAATCTCTGGTTCTGTAATGTGGCGGCAAAAATCTTGTTGCATTGGAAGATCGTCAACACCAACAATTTTACCCCTTGGAGTTATTTTAATAACCGATAACCATGTGGGCCCAGTGGTTCGAACTCGCGGATATGGAACGAACGTTACTTGTTCTGCTTGTGATGCTAGGATAAATGGTTCAAACTTGTTGTATCGTCGTGATTTGTTGACGCCGACCACACCAAATTTGTTAATTCGCACCCCTCGACCGACTGTTGGATCGAACCAATCACATTTGAAGAGAACGCATTTCATACTAACCAAGCCAGGGTACTCCACTTCGATTATTTCCTGCAACACCCCATAAAAATCTATTTCACCCCTAATACATACTCCGTAGTTGGTAGTTGCCCGACGAACGCCGTACTTGTATGTATGAAACACATAACCACGGGTGAAATACATGGGTGCAGTCGTTATCTTCCCGAGGGGGCCTTGGAGTAACTCATGAAACCATATTGGATATGCGGGGTCGCCATGATCCACCTATAAAAGGCATATCAATAAGTGTGCATGTTAGATTGAGTATCAATATAATTAAATGAAATATTTATAACTATATATATATTACTTACTTGCGTCTTCAACCACTTAGCAAAGTGACGATCTTTACGATCGTTTATTTCATCATCTGAAACGCTTTCAATGCATTCTCGCACTTGAGTAACAAATAAGCTGCAAAATACATTATAATTAATATATAATGAAGTATATATAATTGATTATTAATTAGTGGATAATTAAATAGTTACGTTACGTACCTCTCGTAAGGACTCACTTCCTCGCAGTTTAGGAGGATGTACGTATGTGCGCTGTGCCTATCATTCTCGTTAGACCACTAAACTTCCTTCAATTTTCCACTAAGACGACCGATTGGTGATGAAACGACTGCACTTTTTTTTTGCATTTAAACTTCTGGAAATAATTAAACAATACAAGAACAAGTTCTACAGCTTACACACGCTAACAGTTATATAACAGCAAAAGCAACAACAACAACAAAAACCCAGAGTCCTAGTCATCCCCTCTTCACTGCCTCGATTCCACGATCACGCCTTATCTTTACCTGCATCGACAAAAGTGATGCATCAACATTTGGCTAACCAAACGCTGAGTGAGATTGATCCTCCCAACAACAGGCTACCAACAAGCACAACAATTAGCAATTTACAACACGAAGGATTAATTAACACCAATTAAAACTTCCAGCACAATTAGCAATTCAATCCCATGAAAAACTAAACCAACGCCTAGCAATTCTACTCCAGGAAAAGCTAAACACGCCGCCTGAAAAGTATACACACAACACGCTTTCAAGGCACAACCAACGACTGGTATCGATCGATACACCCCTGGTATCGATCGATACTAAAACAACACGCGTCAACCAAAAAGGGACTGGTATCGATCGATACTGAAACAACACGACTGGTATCGATCGATACTGAAACAACACAAGCCCACCGACAAGGGACTGGTATCGATCGATACTGAAACAACACGACTGGTATCGATCGATACTGAAACAACACAAGCCTACCGACAAGGGACTGGTATCGATCGATACACTATGGTATCGATCGATACTCCCCTGCGACTCACAACCTTCCCGAAATCTAAACCCAGAAATCGCCAACACAAGCCACCAAATTCATCAATCAAGCTTAACAAAGCACCACACAAGCTTAATTGCTAACCTTTGGTCACAACTCACCTTAGATAGGATGGATCGAGCTCTAGAAGACCTCCCTCTCTTCCCCCTTAGCTCACGCCAAAACCACGCTCTTCCAACCTCTTCTTCAAGCTTCTCTCCAAGCTCAAACTCTCTTGATCTCGCAAGATCCAAGCTTCACCAAGCTTTTCTTTCCCTCTCTCTCTCTCCCTCTCTCTCTCTCTCACGACCAATTCTGATTTTTCCCAAAAGAATGGTTTTTCCACCGTAAGAAGAGAAGAGGAAGAAGACAATAAGGAAACCCCGACTGGTATCGACCGATACATGCCAATATCGATCGATACTACCCCCGACAGGTATCGATCGATACAAGGCTAGTATCGATCGATACTACCCCGGAACAAACCCGAATTAATTAATTCCCCCAATAATCAATTCTTCCGGAACGCGGGCGTTACATGTGAGAAGATGTCTGTGACACCCTCTACTGCATAAGTTCTTCCCACACCACCATCATCATATCGTCGGGGAGCCCGTTTGCGTGTGCGGACTTTTGTAGCGAAATAGTATGAAATGAAGTGTGAAGTTTCTTCTGTCAAACTTCTTGCCACAATTGATCCTTCAACCCTTGCTAGATTTTTGCCTTTCCCTTTAAATGTTTCATGAAGCGCTCGAATGGGTACATCCACCTAAACTGAACAGGCCCGCCTAGTTCTGCTTCATGAGGGAGATGAATGGGAAGATGTTCCATAACATCAAAAAACGCCGGGGGGAATATCTTCTCCAAATTGCATAACAATCTTGGAATATTAGCAGCCAGCTGTGCAATTACATCTTCTGACAACGTCCGTGTACTAAGATCCCGGAAAAACGCTCCGATGCCTGCACAATCAAAATTATATACTGTAATATTTGAACATATATATAATTATAATATATCAACAATTTTATATGTGATTATACGATGTATCTTACCTACAATTGCTTCATGAACATTTCCTGGAAGGAGTTCGGCAAATGCGAAAGGAAGTAATCGTTGCATAAACACGTGGCAGTCATGGCTCTTCATCCCTGAAAACTTTTGTCCTTTCTCAACAGATTTAGCAAGATTGGATACGTACCCATCAGGAAACTTCTCGTCACATGAAACCCAATTGAACAACGATGCCTTTTCTTCTGCACCCAACAGAAATATAGAAACTAGTGATTTCCCATTGCTCATTATGTGCAACTCATTTATGTTGCAAATATCAGGCAAGTCCAACCTTGACTTTCCTCTGTCTTTGGTTCTTCCTTTCAGTCAAACCAGCATGTTTCTCGACCATGTTTCAGCTGAAACGCATCTGTCCGGTCGAGGCAATAAGGACAAGATAACCTCCCATGCGTTGTCCAACTTGATAGCATTCCGTATGCATGGAATTCGCTTATCGTCCACATAAGCACCGCACGCATTGTAAAAAAAATTTTCCTCGAACAGTCATATGTACGAACTCCTGTATACCACAACTGTTTCAACTCATTTATGAGAGGCTGCAAAAACACATCAAGGGACCTCTTTGGATGATTGGGACCATGGACTAAAATATTCAGGAATAGAAATTCCCTTTGCATGCACATATCTGGGGGAAGGTTATAAAGCGTTACGATAACTGGCCACAAAGAATATGGCCTACCAGACATACCGAATGGACTAAATCCATTAATGCAAAGACCAAAATACACATTTCGCTTAGATTTAGCAAAGTTTGGGTGTACCGTGTTAAAGTGTTTCCAAGCTTTTGCATCTGACGGGTGAGTCACTTCTCCTTCTCTCTGTGAATGTTCTGCATGCCACCTCATCGATGCAGCTGTCCTTTCAGATTGATACAATCTTTTCAACCTATCAGTTATAGGAAGATACCACATCCGTTGGTACGGTATCTTACTACGCCCAGAAGTTTGCGGTCTAAATCTCGGTTTTAGCAAAATCGACATTTTTGCAGCTTATTGTCATCTTTCCAAAAAAGCATACAATTGTCAACACATACATCTATCATCTCAGAAGGCAACCCAAGACTAAACACCAACTTCTGTATCTCATAGTATGTTTCAGCAGCTAAATTATCCTCTGGCAAATACTCTTTAATAAGATCAGCTCAATCATCCATGCAAACCTCAGCTAAGTTATGATCAGTTTTAATTGTCATCATCCTAGCTGCTAACGACAATTTAGACTGACCTTCTCTACATCCATCGTAAAGTGGCTGATTTGCAGCGTCTAGAATATCATAAAATCGCTTCGCATCTACGTTGAGTTCCTCAACACTATTATCAACATTTGTTTCATGAAATGCATCAGTAACCATGTCATGTATCCTATCATGATCTTAACCCTGATCATGTTGACCATGATGATGATAACTACTAGTACCCTGATCATTTGATTCATCAAAATCTACATGACCTTGATAATTACTACTACGATCAGCTTGATTCCTTTCAAAACCCTCTCCATGTTGATACCAAACATAATATTGCGGCATAAATCCTCTATTTAGTAAATGCTTCCACACCGTCTCAATAAAAGCATATCTCGTATTCTTGCATTTACGACAAGGACAGAACATCTTACCGCTTTCCAGGGTTGTTTACATATTTCCGGCCTGATAAATGAATATTTCAAGCCCCTCTTTGAATTCCTTCGTCAACGCTCCCTCCGAATCCTTTTGCGTATATATCCATCTCCGTATATCGTATATAGACATTTTATAAAAAAGATTTTATAGTGTGTTTTTTTATTAGTGTTTGTTTTTTTTTTTGAAATTTTCGTTTGACGTAAAAATGTATTTATAGAAAATTTTCAGAATTACCAACGGATTTACATCGGATTTACGACGTATATTTTTGATGTAAATTGATTAGGTGAACCTATTAAAAAACGTGTTCTACCTAACTGGAAACAATCGACGTCAACTCGTCGTTAATTTACATCGAATTCCGATCGTTGTAATATCGATGTAAAATTACATCGACTTTACAACGTAATTTGCAAAAGTGAGATTCGCCGTAAATCCGTCGTAATGTTACATCGATATTACGACGAATTTCAAAATCGTCGTAATGTCGTCATCAAATTACTACGATATTACGACGACAAATTTGTACGACGAATTTACAACGAATACATAATTCGTCGTAATTTTCATCGATTTGAAATCGTCGTAAAATTTCGTTGGTAATAAGTTGTTTTCTTGTAGTGAGAAGAGCTGTACTGTGTGGATTTCTTCAGGTGAGGAATTGAACCTGAAGAAGATTTACGACCATCAAATACCCGCGACAGTTCCATTTTAGCACCACACGAAGATTTAAAAGCAGATGGGGAAGACGATGATTCTCTGTTTAGCACAAAATTTGCTGGACTCGGACGCGCAATTGGGACAGCTTATATAAGTCAACACCTGCGTATGGTCAGGTAAATTACACTGTGGTCTCCTTTTCTCCATTAGTCATATGTCTGATACGTAGCACATAGAGGGAGAGAAGGAAGCAAGCCCATCGTTATAGATTTTACTCAGCTTTTATTAAGTGAATCAACATATCTCTCTCTCTGATCTTCTCTTTTGTAATGAAAAATCTGTGCAGAGAGGTTCATGAAGAAGTGAATCAAGCGAGAGAAAAGGCAACAGAGTTGAAATTTGATGTTTACACAGCTCGTGTTGTATGTTTTATTTTGCTTATTGTGTCTAATTGTATTATCTATCTAAAAAAAAAGTAGGATCATTAACCACTTAGGAGTATTCAGGAAGGATGTGTATACTTTTAGGAAGGGTTTCCTGAATAGCTTTTTCAAAATTCTTGAAATTTGTTTCCTACACAATCAAATTAAGCTTATCTTACCTTGATAGCACACTTCACACTAATAAGAATGTTCAATGGTATCATGTCACAACGAATAGGGTTTTGAATGCAAGTAATGATTGGTTTAAATTTGAAGCAGAAAGATGTTTCAAACGATTTAGGAAGCTTTTTAAAAAATTTAGGAATGAATTCTAATAGTTAAGGAAGGCCTTCATAGTTTAAGAAAAGCTTTATATTGGCTCAGTAATATTGGGTGGATGTTTGTACTTCCATGTTGATTTTGTGCTTCTGATTCTGTGGAAGTAATTTAGCTTCTTGGGTTTAAATTTTCGTAGCATTGATACTTCTAGTTAGTTCTATGCCTCATCTTGACGCGTCTTATTTTCTTATGTGTTCGAGACTAAAACATCTCTGAAAAGATGAGCTTGAAAAGAGGTTGGCTTCATGATGTATGAAGAACCGAGAAAAAAAAACGTAGCTTCCTTTTTTTTTTTTTTTTGCTTGTGATCTCTGTATAAATCTGCTGAAACTCAAACTGCTTTGATAAGATTTTGGTCATCATAAAACGAAATGCTTATTTACATTATATATATTTCATTACCTTGTTCAAAGGCATGAATTTAATTGTGCTTACTATTTTTGACAAATTGTGTCATAAGTCAGTGTTATGATGAATAATTTAATGTGTTGTTGAAACTGTTTAGTAAACACGATAAATTTTTGGTTTTGGTCGTGGTTATGTGTTATTGAAACTAGATATTCGATGAGAATCTGGTTATTCTGTAAAAATATACTAATTCAGTTATCTGTAAATATTTAGGAAACCGTCCTATACATTTAGGAAGGCTTTCCTAAAACGTATAAATGAGAACTTTTGTGTTCATTTATACAACTCCTCAAATTTATGAAGTCGTCCTACACATTTAGGAAGGCCTTCCTAAAACGTATAAATGAGAACTTTTATGTTCATTTATAAAACTCCTCAAATTTAGGAAGTCGTCCTACACATTTAGGAAGGCTTTCCTAAAACGTATAAATGAGAACTGGTGTGTCCATTTATACAAAGCTCAAATTTAAGAAGTAGTAATACACATTTAGGAATGCTTTCGTAAAACGTATAAATAAGAATATTTGTGTTAATTTATACAACAACTTCTAATAATAACTAGATATAAACCCTTAAGCCTAGCCAAAAACTTTAGCATACAAATCATTATCAATGAAAACATATTTTGATGGTGTTTTTAGGGTAATTTTTTATTAATCAAATTCAAGAATTTGAAAATACAAAACAAGTAGAGCACACAAGCATTATCCTTTCTCTCTGATAAAATCATGCTCACGTGACTTAATTGGAAATTGTCAATCTAGCTTTGTCCAACTGGAACATGTTCATGAACCCATCGCTATCAATATTCACAACATGTGACCCTTGACCTTAGATCAGAACCTTTGGATCATATCTTTCTATTTAGGAAGACATTTCTAAATATGTAGGTATCCATCATAAAACGTATATGAATTATGACTTGATCGTATAAACATTTAAGAAGCATTAAAACGAAAATAAAACACTTTATATCACAGTTTTAGGAAACTATTCAAACGTGTTAGGAAGCTTTTCTTATGTTTTAAAAAGTCTTTCCTACATTTTTATTCAGTCAGTCTAAACATAGATAACGACACAAACATCTTCATATCATCATAAAACATATTATAAATCTAAGAATTTGGAAATTAAAATGTAAACAACTCATTATTTTCTAAGAATCATCAGTAAATTGTTCGAAAATCTCGCAAACCAATTTGCTTCTAATGCCAAGTGTAGTTTCATCACTGAACTTTGAAATATCTTTAATTCTCATCGAATGGCATTCAATCATCTTAAGGATAAAAAGATCACAACCCCCCCCCCCTTACACACACACACAATCTTCCATATTTGTACCTACATGAACAAAAAAAAATGTTGAATAAATTTTTAACGATTCAGGACGGTCTTCCTAAAATATTAGCAATTCAAAAACCTTTCATAAATATTTTAGTAAGAATTATTTTACATTTAGGAACGCATTCCTAAAATTTTTAAAAAGCTTCTTAAATATTTAGAAAAGCTTCCTAAAACATTTCACTAACTCTAAGAAAACAAACGTAATTTGGTAAACCCTTGTGATTAAATCAGGATGCATTGTGCAGTTAAAAACTCGATTTCGGAAAGAAAAAAAAGCAAGAGTTTTTCTGAAACTTTAGGAAGTGTTACTACATATTTAGGAAGGCTGTCATGAAACTGTTCAGATCAAAAAATATGCACCTAAAATCATATTCATAAACGAATCAAGAGTTAATCACGAGTTACAAATAAATAGTTACATCTCATCAAGAGTTACAAATCAAGATGGAACATGTGATTAAAAAATCTCGATATCATAAAAAAAAAACAAGAGTTTTCTAAAAGTTTAGAAAGACTTCCAATTTTTTTATTTGATCAAGTAGTAATTAACATACGATTTATGAATACTTTCCTAAATTTTTAAGAATCCTTCATAAGAATTCAAAAAGGTTTTCTAAATTACAAAATTTAGGTCACATTTCTAAATATCTAGGAAAAATTCATACAAATTTTAGTAAGGCTTTCCTAAAAATTAATGTAGAAGGCCTTCCTAAATTTCAGTTGTTGTATAAATAGACACATAAGTTCCGATTACACGTTTTAGAATGAATTACTTGACCATTTAAAAACTTAATAAACATTCAAGTAAACATAAAACGATTTTTAGTTTTCATACTGTGTTGACATATCTGACCAAATTTGAGTTGTTGTATAAATAGACACAAAAGTTCTCGTTTATACGTTTTATGAAGCTCTTCCTAAATGTGTAAGACGGCTTCCTAAATTTAAGTTATTGTATGAATGAACACAAAAGTTCATATTGCACGTTTTAGGATGAATTATTTGAACTTACTAAACATTCGAGTAAACATAAAACGATTATTAATTAGTTGTCATATTGTGTTGACATATGTGACACAAAAGTTCTAATTTATACGTTTTAGGAAAGTCTTCCTAAATGTGTAGGACTGCTTCTTAAATTTGAGTAGTTGTATAAATAAACAAAAAAGTTCCCAATTATTGAGTAAGAAAATTATGTGGACCGTCTACAAAGATCATATGGTTCATATTAATGAGAAACCATAATCCCATTTATTCACCCTTCATCTCATGCTCTTGTGCTGCTTTTGATTTGATCCTAGAAAAAGCTCTCGTTAATTAGCATTACAAAGTAGCATTTTCTTTGTATCCTCCAAATTCTTTCAAAGCTCCCTCTATAGATAAACCTTCTTCTCTTTGTTGTCCAAATGAAGTCATCTCAAAGATATGGTTCGAGTGGAACGAGTATTGTGAATACGGAACTTTGAGGTAGATACAATCGATGTGGATGAAGCTGGTGATATGTTTCTTGAGAGTCCTGCCTTAAGAGAAGATATAAGAGTTCTCTACAAAAAGTAACATCAGTTATGACCAGATCCTCACATAAGTCATCTTTCTCTCTGTTATTATTAAACTTCCTCAATGCTTCTTTTTCAGGTAAACCAAGACAATGCTGCTGACGGAAACTTGTTCATGTGGTTTTGGAAATGCTTAGATTTTAGAAACCTGTCAATAAGATAACCTCTTAATTTCTTATAGATCCTTTTGAACTTTACTTAAGATGGTTAAATGTCAAACTTTTGGCCTCATGTTGCCTCTGACCATAATTATTCTATTATATTATTCAACCAAGAAAAAACAAATGGTATTAAATCTCATATTTTGGTCACCATAATCTCAACTTTTCTGGTTAATCTACAAATTCATTTACTGGTTTACTTTCACAAAAGAATATATTACTACTACACATCTCTATTGTCTTCTTCATCAAGCTACAAAATCATGCAACAATTGTGAAGAGCCACCAGTCATGTATCGAACTCCAGAGCGGTTCCTATAGGCTCAACTAAAGATGATGCTCAAAAGGATAATTAGTCATCACAAGGAACTGAAATTGCGAAACAAAACAGATCATAGACTACTAAAGCACGATAAAGAAATTATCTTTATGCAAAGGGGAATCATTCAGTAACCATCTTGTGTCACGAGAGGTTAGTCAAAGGTACTAAGATTAAGAAACCAATCCCAAGTCTATAACTTATTGTCATAAACCAATTTTGTGGTTCAAGAAGTTCGAGCACTTAGGCAAAATGCGACAAAATGTGAAGAAGCTCTGCAAAATCCAAGTTTAAAATCGGTAAGACAAAACCTTGAAAACTCGAAGAGAATCACACTCAACAAAATCAAAGAAATTGCTTACAAATAAGAACAATCTCTGGTTTTCTTACTCTCATCTCTCTCTGTGAAATCATACAATCCAAACAGAAATTACGAAATCATACACTAAATTCCGATTTTTTTTTTCTATTCTACTACCATTTCCGCCTTGAAATTTCAAACCAAAAGGTACTCTCAGATATGTGACAGAATCGTGCATAGAAAATACCGACCTCGAGCGGAACGGCACCATTTTGTCTCGTCGAGCGTACATAAGAAGGAGGTTCCATTGTTCCATTCAAGGTCGTAGGTGATGCCCCCGAGCTGCTCCGAGATGATACAAAATTACGACCTCGCCGTTTCTGATCTGAGATGATTATGACCTCGCCGTTTCTGATGGAAGATGATTAAGGGGGGTGTTATTGAATTTTGTATTTTAATGTAATTGAGTGTATTTTAAATACATAATAAAATCCAGTGTTATTCAACAGTGTATTTGAAAAAGTACATTAAAACCCATTGTTATTGGATTAAGCATTTGTTTGATGTATTTTAAAATACATTAAAAACATGTGTTATTAAATTTCGACTTGATTTTGTCGGAATTTAGTTAAAATGGATTTTGATGTATTCTTTTTCCTAAAACATAAGTAAAGCAAATACGAGGTTTTTGTTTTGAGTTTTGAAGTACTTCATATAAAAAAATAAAAAATATTTCCAAAACATCTCTCCTTTTCACTTTACGAAAGATACTTCTAAAATTTTTATGGTGAAGAAGCATCTCAATATCAGCTTCAAATGGAGCCTTCCATTTGAAAGAAGAAAGAGATTTCGATAGAGGGGCATCGAGAAGGAGGTACAAAGGCTTCGGCAACTTCGACAGAGGATAACCGGCAACAGCAACAGTCATGGCGAAGGTAAAACAGAGAACTGGAGAGGAAGGAAGAAGGCGAGACGGCGTGAGAGAATGTGGTGCAGTGAGACGACGAGACGGCGAGACAACGAGACGGTGACTGAGGGGGCGAGACGGTGAGATAAGACGGCATGACGGCGTGAAACAGAGGCTGTAGGGGAGGAGAAGCGGAAGAGGAAGAACAATCCGATGAGAGAGAAGGGGAAAATTGATCATAGCAAAAGATGAAGGGAGACGCATAGGGTATTGTGCCCGAGAAAGAATGTTTTTTTTTTCATTTTTGGACTCTTGATTACGATTTATGAATTTTTATATTTCTTCTAATGAATTTTTATGTTTCTTTTTCACCATAAAAATTATGTTTTGAAAATCCATAACAGTTAATCAAAACGCATTACAATAAAAACATCAAATCGATCGTGGGCTGTAGGGAATTCATCAAAACCCAACAAAAAACATCCAAATTAAATTACATTAAAATACATTGAAAACATCAACCAATAACACCCTCTAAGAAGATGATCGGAAATGATTAAGAAGATGATCGGAGATGATAGATGATGATCGTTGATGATTGCTGATGATCGGGAGATATCGACGATGATTGCTGAAATCGCGACAGGAAAGAATGGAAAAATTTTGGGTAAATTTTTTATTTATTTTTATTTTTAATTATGGGTAAAATTATCTTTTACCTCTTTAATGAATGCTATAAACTGAACTTTTTAATATGGATGCTAATTTAGTCAAAAACATTTTATTTAGTGCTATTATAATCAATTTCTCTATAAAAATCCGTAATACTTTTCCAGTCAAAATTTGAACTCGAACGCAAAATTAAATTTTCAACCATATGATCTGTACGGAATTCGTTTTGGTATTATTGTTTTTGGTTAAATTACCTTATGTTTCTAGTTTCTACGTACAAAGTTACAAACCAAATTTTGCATTATGGTTTATCGTGCAGCCCTTTTCAAATTTCAAGTTCAAAATTTAGTACTCAAACCTGGCCATAATTTATCCCCAAATTCATCTACCAATTAAATTTTGGAGAGAGTATATCCAATTCTATCAGAAATAAGCATGTTATGCCCATGTGTGTACATCGTATTCGTCGGGTATTTTAAGTCTTAAGCTAATGTGCTAATAACATGTGCACTTTATAGTTTTGGATAGCTCCATATATATATTTTATCTGTTTTGATATAACAGAGGACTATATGTACTTTCTTAATATATAAAGTTGTTCGAAATTGTTCACTGAAGTTTATAGATCTAATTTAAGTATACTGATTTGAAATGTAACTAATTTTTTTAGATTTTGTATTGTTGTAGATGTTGCAGTGTTTATATGTAGGAGTATTACTGTGAGCCAAAAATCTGTGGACCAACCGGTCTAGTCTTGTTTTGGACCTGTTCAGCAACTGGACTGAAAAAGGAAAAAAGTTTCTTATTTAAAACCAATGCATTTAAGACCGTTCTTGTAACTGGTCTTGCAAAAGAGGCAAGACCACGACGTTCTATGTGTAAGTTATTCGGTGTTTTTGGAGAAAAAAAAAAAAAAAAAAAAAACGTTATTCGGTGTTGGAGTGACTCTCTCACGAGGCGAGCCTATTCACAACAGTTAACTAATATAGAAGATTTTTACTTCAAACAAAAAATAAAAATATCCACAACATCAAAATTTGATGAATGGACTATTCGACAGAGATTAGTCGGGTAGTAAGAACCTGAATTATCTGGTATACCAAAGAAAAAAAAAATCTAAAGCATTATAATATTTATCCTTACAAAAGAATTTTAATTAACACTTTGTTATGTAAAATATATTTACAGCTTATCATTTATTTCAACTATTAATTCTCTTTTCTCTTACGGTATATATTTTTTATTTTTTTCTTTGCACTTGTTTGTTAGTACAAAATTACAAAACAATTTAGACAACTTGTTGGGCTTGTTTATAATAGTGAAAGTGGGAAGCACATATATTGGTTATAACGTTTTCTTTTTTGGTGTGTGAAGAGTTTTTGCCGTTGATGTTTCATGAGATATGCATAATAAGAAAAAGAAAAAAAACAACGAACATGGTGATTTGATCAGTAAGGATGAATAGGTTTGAAAACAAATACAAAATGCTCAAGTTTCAAGAATAGGTGTAACTGAAACTCCACTTCAGATCAATTAGGTATCAAAATAATAATTACAATTCTCCCTCACAACAAAGACTCATGATTTGTGAAGAAGGAAAGTGACAAGAACAGTTATTATGTAGACGATCAAGTTGATAGAGAAGGGAGGATCTGATTGTGCAAAAAGACAAATTACGAACGGCCGTTTTGACGATGGAATAGTTCCACAAAAAGATGTGATGTGGCGTAGTCAGGAGAAAGCTGATGATGAATTTTGCAGAAACATCACGTGAACCTTTGTGTGGTTGTGTCTCCCCTTCCTCTCTTCTCCTCATCCATAAATACTATATTGTGGGTATATAACTATATATACTACATATAAATTTTAATGTTTGTTTCTAGAAGTTTTTAGAGTCAATTAGCTATATAACCATGAAAAAACAAAAAACCATTGATGTGACATATTCCGAAATCATTGTAGTTGTCGGGGATGGTTTTGACGTTTTTGCCCTTGTGCTGAGAAATCCACTCCTGTATGTATCGCTAACTTTATATTTAACAATGGTATATATTTTTGTAACATGCTAACATATTTATTGTAACATCGTTTGTCTCTCCTTTAACATTTTTTATTTTTATTTTCTGGCAACAAAAACAAAATAAATACAAAACGGAGATGAATCTAACAAAATTTCGAACACAAAACATATTAGTTTTACCGATGACAATCTAACGAGATCCATATACCAATGGTTCCGAATTGGCGAGGTCGGAATCGTAATTGGGGTTTGAAACGGAGCAAGAGCTATAAGAGGAAGAGGCCATGCGATCAAGAGACTCGTAGAAGCATTCGCTGTCTCCGTCCTCTTCGTCGTTTTGGTTGCTCATGGTCGCTTTGTTGAGGCCAGCGAAGGTAGATCCGATGAGTGAGAGAGAGAGAGAGAGATGAGTTTGGAGATGTCTGTGTGTAGAAATCAATGAAGAGAGAGATAGATATGAAAGTTTAGATTATCTTTTTTGGTGTGTAATTGTCTAAATTAAAGTTTATATAGAGGTGAGAAATTAGAATTCTTTTCTTTTTAGGGTTAATTTTCTTAATCTAAATGGAAAAACTAAGGAATTGTTTTCATTTTATATTAATTTTGAAATTTATAATATATTTATTTTATTTTTTAGTAAATTTATTTTTTAAGATTATGAATCGGTTATTAAATTTTCTGAATTTTATAATTTTTTATTAATCGATTTTAAAATTTTCCAACTTTGACTTGACATGTGTCGCGATCAGGTGAGTTAGCAACTTTGAAACATTCAGTTTTATACTTATTTTTATTAGAAATACTAATTTTTGAAATTTTTTAAAATAAATTTTAGCCTGTAAGAAAAATTTTCTCAATCTTAAAGCTATTTTAAAATGAAAATGGTATTTAGATTTTTCCTTAATATAACAGTATTTTGTTACTTACTTTTTTTCCTTAAATTTTTTAAAAAATTTATTTGATCTATACGCAACTTTTTTTTATTTAATTTTGGCTTTTTGGAATAACTACTTTTTCCGTTTTTATATTTTAAATGCTAATTTTACTTTTCAAATTAAGTTTAGATTCATTTTGCAATTCTTTTGAAATCTTATTATATTTTTTTTCCGTTTATTGTTAATATTATGTGTCAATATCTAATTGGAAATTTATTAAACATGTGTCAAAATCTAATCGATTAACTTGACACGTGTCACGATCCGGCGAGTTACTATCTTTGAATCATTCTCCTTTATATAATAAGATTTGCGCCGCTATAAATGAAAACCATTTCAAGGCAATATAATTCTACTCGGAAAATTTAAGATAGATGACCAAGAATCTTTCTTTTGTTCTAGGCTCAAATTTTTTCCGGAAAAGGCTAAAGACCAAGATGAAGTCGAAGCAGCATTGATATTGATATGATTATGAGTGATTAGCTGAGGTTGGAGTTACCGAAAGAAAGGTATGAAATGTTAGATCTGATCCTTTGAGCAAGCCTTTCCAGGCGTATAATTGTCACTCATTTGCAATTTGAACCAACACATGATGAGAAGGCTCTTGGTACTTATTTGGAGGTGTGTTTCTTCCTGGTTTTTCAACCAAATGTATAACTATATAATTTCTAACATCGATCCATTATCTGTCCATCATAACTACAATATATATATATATATATATGTCTATTTTTTCCTTTGGTTAAATTGAATAACATTCAGTGAAACACATAATGCACATAATTTTATTGAGCATCATTCAATAACCAGAATAGCCACCGCTAACTTAAACGCAGCTGGAACAATGGTTGAGGTTTTTAAGAAAAAGTTACTGTCGTCATCTTGATCAAGAATACGATGAAATAGAATTTGTAATGGTGGAAAAAGAAAAAAAAAAGAAACCGGACTATTCAAAACTTAAATATTCGACTACGTTGTTGGATGAACGTTGGTTGAACAATGATACCAAACAAACGCTCGGTAGTGAATATATGCACGTTCATTCATCCGAGATGGTTCGACGAATTGAAATCTCGATATTCGCATTATTCTAATTTTCAGTAATATGGAGAAAACACCTGTTACAATGTTATGACATTGATCACCATCACATGTGCACATGTACTTACAAAGTTGAATTGAATGAAGATGAAATCCTGTGAAGGAAAATCTTAAAGTTAGAATCTCTATCTAACATGCTTATTCTCACATAACTCTGATCATCTCCAAAGTACTTTCCACTTTTCGTTAGAATCTTCTTCTTCTCTCTCAGAAACTTTTCACAATCCACAATCCCTTTTTCACACTTTAACCATGCAAAAGCTGCAAAAAAATACACTAAAACAACATCAATTTTTTTTTTTTTTATATAAAAAACTAGTTTTATAATCATTTACTTTGTTCTTCTTTTAACGTACCTGGTTGTGACTCAAAGACCCTGCGAAGGAAATTGCAGCGTTGAGAGGCGAAATCAGGAACGGTGAAACGTTGACTATTTTTGGCTGCTTGTTTCAATAGCTTCCACCTCTCAGACATGGCATCATAGCTGTACTCAAAGAAGGATTTAGCCGTTTCATTGCCACATGTTTCGCAACTGTCTGACACAACCTTCAAAACCTTGGCTGCTCGAAGCTGCGAGTCCTTTGAAACCCCAATCGTGTTGAGTTCTATGTACTCTGTCATTTTCTTCGCCGTCTCTCTGTCTTTCACCAAAGCCCATCTGCAAAAATGTAACGTTTAAGAGACACTTCCTTTTTGTTTTTTTTCCCCCCATCCTCAATTTAAGCAAAAATGTAAAAAGAATATACCCAATGCGCATCCCTGCATGGCCAGTGCTCTTTGAAGCAGTGAAGAGCATTACATCGTGATCAGCTATCGATGTTATCGGCGTATACTGTGGCCAGTAGTACGCCAAATCATGGATCAGTATACCTTTACTACGGTTCAGTACTACCGGTTGTCTCAAGAACCCATCAGGGTTGTTTGGAGATGTAACAAGTTCGATGTATGGACCTTCTTCCTTGTATGTCTTTGCATCTCCGCCCCATCGATATAAACCGGATTTGAGGCAGTCTGTAATCAACGGGTATGACTGCAACCAAACCGGTTATACACGTTAGATTGATATAAATCCTAAAGGATCTCCAATAGAAATCAAGGAAGCTAGTATTACATGGTCTACAAATAGTTTGAGACGGTATATCGAAATGACTCACGCTATAAAAGGGTGCAGCTGAGACGACATTAATGGGACCGGAGTCATCACGTGGGGAGAGAGCATAGAGAGCAGCCTGATACAACTGTGTTGAGCCAGTGCCAACAACAATGAAGCGGTCTTGCGTTACAGCGTTCCCAACAACCTTATGCACCCTCACAATCTCTTTGCCAAGCTCTAGTTCAAGAAACCAACAAAGGTTGTTGTTGTTATCTGAAAGATAGCTGAGAGATTGCCATCCAGGTATCACCATTGTTGTCATCTCCCCCATTTCTTGCCAGTATCTCTCATACACCGTTGGATCGCCACTGCGTATATGTACATGATCAAGGTTAGCATACATTATATCTTATTATGTGACAAGAATCGTTAAGTTAATGAGAGGTGGGTATATATAGAGGTAAAGAATTGCTAGGTCCTGTTTTTTAATGGAGAACATAAAACATCACGTTCCTATTTCTGAAACAGCAACGAACATGGTCAAGTAGATCACCAAAGTAGTCTTTTAGATTCTCTCAAAAGACAAAGAAATATTTATCTATGCATGTATGCAGAATCATGTCCACCAAAATGTGGGTCCTCTTTACTTTTCTCTTCTGCATATTCTTTCCATTGGAATTGGAATTGAGTGAATCAAAAGAGTTTGTCTCAATCTTAATTTTAATATCAACCCATTGGTTATCACTAACTAATTAAATTAATTGCAAGCTTCCAAAAAGGAACATCACTCATTATCCTCCTTCCTCTCACAACATTCCACATACCAAATCCATATATAAACAAAAAACACTCTTCTTTACTTTCATTAACAAGAAGAATGGCCCATTTCAAATTTACATTTATGACCAATATAATATAAATTCCCAAAAAAGAAATCAAATGGACCACCAAGATCAATATGCAAAGTTTTTTTTTTTTTTTTTTTGGTTTTGTTTTATATCCTTTAGGCTTTGGTTTGACGAGTCATAAGAAACTAAGAGCATCTCCAACAAGAATATCTCACATAGGTATCTCAACATTTGGAAAAAAAGAAATAATATTATTTTATTGGATGCGTATCTTAAATAGTTGAGAACCCCACCCAAAAATATCTCAAAGTATATATTTTTGGGTGGGTTATCAACTATTTGAGATATCCACCTAATAAAATAATATATATATATTTTTTTAAGTTTCTACTTTGAGATACTCTCGTGAGATATCCGTCTTGTGAGATATCCGAGTTCTAAATAACAGGACCAAATATTCAAACCAGCGGCGTACGTTAAGGAACGCAAGCATACACAGAACTAAGACAGAATATACAGTAAGTTGCAATATATTTTGTCAGAAAATATAAGCCAGTCAATGAAGACGATCATCACAGCCTTTCGATTGACCATATTACCCCTCTTTTGAAGTTTGCATTTAAAATTGATTGGTGATTATGGCATTAAAGCTTGGAGCTTATTCACTTGCGTGCTCAAAACTTAAAAAGGATTATCTTAGATTCTTTGCTATAAGCCTATAACCAGTGACTTCCAAAGCAATTAATTAAGTATGCGATAAGGGAGAAATTTGCTTATAGATTCTAGATGATAGGCCATTAATGAATGCGCATTTATTAACCTGACAAAACCAAGAAAGAATAAACAAGCAATCAAAATTCCACCATAGTGACAAGGCAATTAAGAGGTTTCTTTACAAAATTTGCAATCAAGAAGAACATCGAGAAGAAAAATAAAGAAATATAAAAAAAAAGAGTAGAAACTTACAGTTTGAGATTGATAATTCTGTTGTCGTCTTCTTCTTCCATCTCGTTATAGTTGCAAGATGCTGAAGACAACGAAGAAGATCCGGAGGCCGTGGTGGAAACCACAGGCAATATGCTAAAATACGCCTTTCTGTACAATGAATTTTCACCGTCGCCCTTCAAAATCCTTAGAACCAAGCTGAAGTTTATAGCCAATGAGAGGACCAACATGTTCCTCCAAGACAGAACCCTCGGAATCTGTTCCATTTTCTCTCCAACCTGAAACACAAAACAAGAAAGAAAACAAAAAAAAACCCAAATTCTTAAAGAAGAAGTCAAGAAGAGAACCCACTCTGTTTCTGAGTTCTCTTCTTCTTTTATTTTTTTTTTTTTTTTTTTTTAATGTTCACAAAAAAAGAAGAAGAGAACTCAGAAACAGAGTGGGTTTTGTAGCTGGAAAAAGACCTCCTTTTTATTTTTAAATTACGGAAAAAAAAAGAAGTGGGTTTTGTAGCTGTACGTCCAACGAGACTGAACTTTTTTTTGGCTGATAAATTTGAAAGAGATTACGATAACCCTTGAAAAATCTCAAGAGATAAAGTTGCAAGCTTTCTTCACAAGGTAATGGCAAAACAAAAATTGAAAGTTTTATATCCTCGCAGACATATTCTAAACCGAAGACTATCTGCCAAAACATAAAAAGACAAACACAACGTACCTGTCAAACTGCAAAACAGAGGATCAAAAGGTCGTAGAACAAACCCGATTTTCCCCACAAATAATGGATCGCGCGCTGGGAGGCTTTTTATTTAAGCAGAAAAAGAAGAATGTGTAATTAGGTCGAAGCTGTCTGTTCCCATTGAGAAGAGTTGGTGTTTGCCTTTTGCGTGAAGAGTTTCAGCTTTTTCGCTTGTAGACCTTGGAAACTACAGTACATGAACCAGAGTGAGACACTGGATTTATCCAGGATCTCTGTTTACTACAAGACTGGTGAATGGTTTGTGTGTAAATTAATTAATACTTTCTAGATTTACGTCATTTCTCAGTTTTCACGTCTAATAATTAGGAGTTTTTTTTTTTTTGTATTTGTTTTTCAAGTATCAAATAAATTAGAAAAATATCATTTCATGATTAAAAATTGTTAATGGAGTTCAATTTGAATTATGATTGGGTTTCAGTTTGAGTTTTTTTAGGATTTTCATTTTATAAATAATAGTATGAATATTTTGGTATAGTTTCGGTTTCGGTCCATAATCATATACGAGTTTTAATGAATTATATCAGTAGCTTTCAAATAAAATAAAAAGGGAAAAATTGTACGGTACACGGTTGATTTGCACAGTACTGTACATGGGTACGATTGGAAAGTCAATGCGTGTACAGTACCATAAGTTTTACTTATTTTTTTCAGTTTTTGTAAAATGTTAGTACACAAACTATGTTTTCATAAAGTGTCCGTGCATGCAATAACCCTTGTAATAATGATATTCTCGGTTGAAGCACGTATAACTTACAAGTAATTGTTTCTTTTTGATGCTTGTTCACATGGCTGGTTAATGTGCTAACTGTTGAGGTAAGATTGATGCTTGTTCACATGGCTGGTTAAAACAATATAAATGTTAGTGGTAAGTTCTGCACCCCTGGTTTAAACCGAGATCGACCCAATTAATTCTGGTCGACGACAATTTATAAACCGACAACGATATAACACACATCGGTTCGATTACCGGCCTCATGGCCGATTAAGCCTGACTCTATTAAGTCGGCGCCGACCTCCAAAATAAACGGAAATTTTCCTTATTTTCTCCTAGAAAAAAAGAAATCTTCCCGATCCAAACTCGCAAAGGAAAAGGAAATCTCCAAGTTTTAGCTGACATATTATTTTATAAATAGGAGAGACCCTACTCATTCGAGGACCATCCTACAATTCATTGACTTACGAAAGCTAAGAGATTGAAAGCTGCGAGATTATCGGCTTTTAGTTTCTTAACTCCTAGTTATTTTTCCGATTAGCTCCCCCCGACGACCTAATCTACCATGTACTTCGCCGAGTTTATACTAAATAAAACGAAATTCCGATCTTTTTTTTTTGTTATTTATTTAACTTAGTTGAGAACCACGTTCAAACTAGGTTAAGCAAAGATGCAAGTAAGCTGGTCATGTAGTTCTATAAAAGTTATTATGTTATGGAAAAGAATTGGCATATATATGTCTGTTAAACATACATATTAGATCAACCAAGGCTAGGCAGGAAGCTGGTCATGCAACTCCAGGTAAACTTCGTGTTTTTCCGCTCTGTCCTCTCGAAAACTTTTCCTTGAAGATATTTAGTGTTGTTTCTATTTTTTGAATGCACGTTTTTTTTTCTGTTTTGTATTTTTAGGGTGGTTAGGGATTGAAAAGATTTGGTCACAAGAGGAGAATGAAAAGAAAATATACAACTGGAGGAATACATACTTAGTCACTCCAAGCGGGTCACTCCATACGTTGTTATTGCCTCCCTTACGGCTTAAGCAACCTTCAAAGTTCAAACTCTTCTATAATGTTTCTTGCACTACAAGAAAACATGCGATTTCCGACAGCAGTTTCCGTCGGAAATCCGTCGGAAAAGGCCTTTTCCGACGGAAAAACGCCGTCAGTTCCAGCTCGTAGGAAAGTGATTTCCGTCGAAAATCCATCGAAAAATTCCACATAACATAAGTTTATAAAACTTGCATAAGTTTAAGTTTATAAGGCAAGAAATCCATCGGAAAACTTGCATAAAAGTACATCAAAAGCATAAGTTTATAAAACTTGCACATAACTAATATATTCCACATAACAAATATCTAGTACAAGTACATATTTTACAATGCAAAATTTATAAAACTACTCTGAATCCGATAATGAGTAATCTGATTCTCCTTAATCGGAAGTTTCCCTAAATTCGTCTAATTTTTCCTCTGAATCCTCAAATACCCGATCGTCTACATGTATGGTGAAATCAACAACAAGGTCGACCTCAAGGGAATGCTCGATTGAACCCAAACCTACATAGCTTTGTTGGAGGGGTTCATGATCAAACATGTCGTCTTCATTACATAATGTAACACCAAATTGGTCGTGTCGTACACCGCTTCCTACTAATGGGTCGTTCCTGTAGTATAAAAATGCAACGCATCTCAAACCGAGCATTCCCGGGTACTGAACATCGAAAATCTCACGTACGACACCATAATATACAAGATCACCGGACTGAGTAGATACAACGTAATCTGAAATTGTGGCACTCCTATCATCCCGAAGAATCTTAAAAGTGTACCCCCGTGTGCTATACATCACATGTGACTGCACGTTTTCTAGTGGAAAGCGCACAATTTCTTCTAACCACGTGGGAAATCTTTGTCCGTTAGCATTCTCTGTCGTGACATGCACAAATAAAATAAAAAATGAGTAAAATAAATCATTCATTATATATGATAGTTAAAAACAAGGTAATTAAAACACTTACATAATCTCTTAACCAACGTCCGAACTCTTCCTGTTTGAGCTCCATTAGCTCGTCATTTGTTTTGTTCTGAAATGCAAAACGTTGATATGCCATATACATCATGTGAGATTGAAGCGATCATCACGTTAACATATATATATAATCAAGGACGCAATAAGTAATTAATAATTTCGCTCAATATATATAATACCTCTCATATCCTTCAATTCCGTCGCAGTTTGTGAGAATATACATATGCAAATGATCCCGTTCATGTGCTGAAAGTCTCCGCTTCTTGCATTTTCCACTAAGTCGTCCAATCTCTAACAATATATGAGGAACATAGACCAGATAGAAAGGTAGTACGCCTCCGTCATCATGTCAAGCTGGTCTACGACTCTTCGTTTTGACTTGTGATGGAAAGTAGAACTCGACAAAATGTGAGGTTTCTTCATTGATGCTCTGTGCGACAATACAACCCTCCACTTGCTCAAAATTTTCACCTTCTTCTTTAGATGAAACATATACCGTTCGAAAAGATACATCCAACGGTACTGAACCGGGCCCCCAAGCTCTGCTTCTCGAGGGAGATGAATTGTTAGATGTTCCATAGCATCAAAGAAGGAAGGCGGAAATATCTTCTTCAAATTGCAAAGGATTACATGTATATTATACGCAAGGTTGCGGATACCGTCTGATGTAAGAGAGCGCGAATATATATCTCGAAAAAGGCATCAATCCCTGCATAATATGCATAAAAAATGAATAAATAAATACTAAAGTATTGTGTAAAGTATTTAAAAATTAATTTAATGATTGTATACCTGCAATTGCTTCGTGGACATTACGTGGTAGAAGATATGCAAAGGCAAATGGAAGGAGGCGCTGCATCACCACATGGCAATCATGACTCTCCATCCCAGTAAACTTCCCTTCTCCATGATCAACGCAGTTCCGAAGGTTAGATGCGTATCCGTCCGAGAATCTAACACTTTTGGTAATCCAGTAAAAAAACTCGGCCTTTGAAGGTTCATCCAACCGAAAAGCCGGGACCGGAGGCTTCCCGTTCCCTGTCACATATAGTGCTCTACGAGAATAAATGTCTGGCAAGTCCAATCTAGACTTTAGATTGTCCTTCGTCTTCCCTTGGACATTGAGAACGGTGTTCATAATGTTGTCGAAAAAATTCTTCTCAATGTGCATGACATCCAGATTATGCCTCAGAAGATGGTTCTTCCAATAAGGCAAATCCCAAAAAGTACTTCTCTTGTGCCAATTATGTACGTTGCCACAACCATCAACATGATGATGCTCGTTACCACCACAATCAACGGTCTTGTCTGCACCAAAATCTCTGAACTTAGTCAACAAATACTCTCCATCTAACTCAGGAGGTGGACCATCAAATACTTCCCGGTTCTTCCTAAACAATGTGGTGCTCCGACGATAAGGATGATCGCCAGGTAGGAATCGCCTATGACAGTCAAACCAAGACGTTTTGCATCCGTGCTTCAATTGGAACGCATCTGTGTTATCTTGACAGTACGGGCATGATAACCTTATGTGCGTTGTCCATCCTTATAACATGACATATGCTGGAAAATCGCTAATGGTCCACATAAGTACCGACCGCATGATGAAATTCTGCTGACAAGAAACATCAAACGCCTCAACACCTTGGTCCCATAACATTCGTAGCTCATAAATCAATGGATGCAAAAACACATCAAGTGATCTCTTCGGATGCTCTGGTCCAGGAACGAGAATGCTAAGGAACAAGAACTCCCTTCGCATGCACAAAGATGGCGGCAAACTGTAAGGTGTTATAATTACTGGCCATAAAGAATATTGTCTGCCGTGCTTCCCAAAAGGGTTGAAACCATCAGTACATAATCCAAGGTATACGTTCCTCACCTAATACGCAAAGCTGAGATACATTGATTGAAAATGTTTTCATGCTCCTGCGTCTGACGGATGAGCGATTTCTCCATCCGTTGTATGCTCTGCATGCCATCTCATTGCTCCCACTGTGCGCTCTGACTGATATAACTTCTTCAATCTCTCTGTTAACGGCAAATACCACATCCGTTTATATGGCACTGACACTCTTCCACATGTTTCCTTATACCGAGGTTTGCGACAAAAACGGCATGTCGAACGGTCTGCGTCCTCTCTCCAGTAGAGCATACAGTTGTCGATGCATACATCTATCATCTGATACGGCAATCCTAGACCTTGAACAAGTTTCTGTATCTCATAGTATGATGCCGGTGCAAGATTTTCTTGTGGCAAAATGTCTTTCACAAAATCAGCGATTGCATCCACGCACTCCTCACTCAAATTGAAATCCGTCTTTATACTCATCATCCTAGTTGCAGTTGATAAAGGGGAATGTCCACCTCTACACTCATCATATAACGGATGTTTAGCAGCGTCTAACATATCAAAGAATCTCCGA
Source organism: Eutrema heterophyllum (assembly GCA_002933915.1). Taxonomy (NCBI): domain Eukaryota; kingdom Viridiplantae; phylum Streptophyta; class Magnoliopsida; order Brassicales; family Brassicaceae; genus Eutrema; species Eutrema heterophyllum. The sequence continues at coordinate 627,903 of PKMM01032061.1, read as the reverse complement.
GCTTCTAAGTTAGGTTCTTCTACTCTATCTCCATACTCAGCAACCGATGGTATACTTTCACGAAATGCATCGTTCACCATCTGAACATGACCTACAATACTTTCTACTTCCATTGCAGGTTCTTCTAAGTTAGCGTTATCCACAATATACTGTTCACTAGTACTAGCATAATTATCCACCATTGTATCATTTTCTCCATGATAATACCAAATCTTGTAACCCGGCACAAACCCATGACAATACAGGTGTGACCATACTTCATCTATCACGATTAATCTACGATTCTGACAATTGTTACAAGGGCAATAGATTTTACCGTTTTTTTTTCTTCCTTCTGTACCCGCAAATGCCATGAATTCCTGAAGACCTTTTTTGAATTCCTCCGTAACTAGGCTCGTGTCCGGAATTTGATGACTTGTTCATCCATGATCGAAAATAATTATAAGGATCTGAAAAAGACATTTTGGTAAAGAATTGTAGATGAGAGGTTTTTTTTTGTAATTGTACATGAGAGGGTGGGTACGTTTTTATAAGGAAATTGTGCGCGATTTCCGACGGATTTAACGGATATATTTAAACGGCTACCGACCATATTCAAACGGCTATGTAACGTCTATATTCTTTCAAACAGCTACATCATCAGTCAGAAATCCGTCGGAAAGATTCCGTCGGAAAAAAGTAATTCATAAACGTAATCTTATTATATAAAGTTGAATGTTTCAAAACTAGTAACTCACATTATCTTGTTGACACGTGATAAAATGACAAAACTCAAAACGAAAAAAAGTGATAAAATGACAAAATTCAAAACGTTTTCCTGATTTGTTAGTGTATGTGGTGGAATAAAGAAGATATGTCAAGAATATTTTTTTTTTTTTAACGTCTGTATTGTAAGATGATTTTTAGTTAAATATATAAATGATGCATATACTCACCTAAAATAAAATTACAGCCTTTTTTTTGTTGAAATAACTTTAATCCTTTATTTTTGTCAGCAGAACTAATTCGCTTTTTTTTTTTTTTTGTTCGCGATTCATTTACAAATTAGAGCACAAAAAAAAAAAAGCTGAGTAAACCGTGCAGCCCTGAACTTCGACGCTGTCTCGTCTTTCAACCAATCCGTTGAACGTAAGCTTCACTTGTATTCGTTTTTCTCCACAGATCCTTCGTTTTTTCCTTCCTCTTCCTTTTTCGTCTTCATCAATCACCCAGGAGAACATCCGATCTGCCCCTCCTTGTTCGATTTTCTCACAATATCTAGGGTTTGCGAGGAGCCCCTCAAAGGATTTTTTTTTTTTTTAATTTTCCCTTTGGTCAGTTATTTCTCTACATCGCTCCCCCTTCTTCTTCGCTTTTATCTTCCAGGGCAATCTCGTGGCATATTGATTGCAACGAGTGACGAATTTATAGAATTATCGACTAAAAAGTCTGTGACCCTTCGTGAAGTAATTGGGTCCTTTTCGTAGAGCCTGATTGACATTGGTCGATACCTTCGTATGTTTAGAAGGTCGTTGATTGATGGAATACTGGCTAAATTCCTAAAATTTTGGGAACACGTAACTTGGTTTTTAGGAATGTGGTCGAGTTTTGCCTACGCAGTTAGGCGTTCTTTGATATTTTTCAGTTTCTCTAGCAATTTGATTGGCAATGGATGGGTCGATTTACTTTGTTTGAGTTTTGTATCCTCTCGTTTATTATGGTAATTTTTAGAAAGTTTTCGACTTTTGGAATTTATATCTCCGGATTCTTCAAGCAGATGATAATTAAACTATGAGCTCGTGTTGAGGAGCTTGTTTAGGCAGTCTGATTCTGCAACGATATATTTTTTCTCAGCAGATCATAGTCCGAGTTCTTCTATCTCTGCATTTAGCTTAGTTTGATATCTTCATCGAATTTATTTGCTTTCTTGTATAAATTAGCACTCGTACCTTCTAATTTATACTAAAGAGAGATGCTAACGGGTCAAATCAATTCCTTTATCATATCAATAGTTCTTCAGAGTCAGTCTTGTTTGAATCTTTCATTTGTGAACCTAATCCTGCACGTTCCTTACAGGTTTCAAAAGGGGTAGCTGGATCCTGTAGCTGCTTAATAATGACCTCTAGCACGACAGGAGATCGAAGGTTTCTATTCTTTTCTTTAAAGTTTATCTTTGTCATAAACTTTTCTTTGTTTTAATACTGGGTTATGTTTTTTTTTTTCCGTAAAAACAGAGTGGCTTTTTTTTTCTTTTAAATCTTTTGGCATCTTTTCGTGATGCTTGCATGATTTCACTTTGATGTGGCCTTTTCCTTCCATACCTCAGGCACATAATCACTATATGTGCCTGAGGTATGGAAGGAAACTCTGTGTTTGGCTTTTCACTCTTTGAAAGAGCTTGCTTGCTCGTCTCGTCTCGCATCATTGCTTTGTAACAAATTACATTTGCTGGATAAATTAGCAGATGGGGTACTACAAGAAGAAGTGGCATGACTATATTGGGAAAGGTTGCTGTTCCAAAACCGATTAACTTACCAAGCCAAAGGTATTTGATGAGTGCATGATCATATTTAGTCATAATATACAGATATAAAATCTCACTCCCTGAACACGTGCCTTCTGAATTCAAGGTTAGAGAATCAAGGCCTTGACCCAAATGTGGAAATTGTTCCAAAGTAAGTTTGTACCTGTTTCAGATGCCATTTCTCATTCTTTTTCGTCCTCAAATTTTAGATATTTCATTTTTCTTCTGGACATCTATTGTAGGGGAACCCTTAGTTGGGGTAGTAAATCATCCCTGAATGCGTGGGGGACATCATCGTTGTCACCACGAACTGAAAGTGGCCCTGGTTCACCAAGCCACCTCAGTAATCGCCCTTCTTCTGGTGGAAGTGTCACTCGACCTTCAACTGCTGATAGTGACAAAGCGCATGATTCTTCTTCTATTGCATGGGATTCGAACTCCCGGCCTTCATCAGCATCCGGGGTGTTTCCATCTAATCAGGTATCAGTTGCACTACAGCGTCCACATAGTGCAGACACAAGACCTGGAAGTTCCCAGTTATCCCGATTTGCTGAAGCCATGCCAGAGACTTCTGCAACATGGAGTCAACATGTACGGTTCTTCCCTTTAATTTAGTTTCTATTATTTATCCGACTCTGCTAAGCATCAGCATTATCCTTTTTTGTATCCTTACATCTGTTGAGCTCCATGTTACTCTCCTCTTACTTCACTTGTGATTTGTTGCAATAAACGCACAGCAAGTTCTTTTGTTTGTGGGACAGTGAATGGTAATAACTTTCTGGATTAATGTACGATATCCATTCTGAATAGAATTGATTGCTGGATATATCATTCGTGTTTGCTGTGGGAACAAGATTAGGATGCTGAATTTATCAATTTTAGGGCACTTATTGTTTCTCTTAGAGAAATGGTTTGTAATGCGAAAGATGATCTGGCAACTTAGTGGCGCATGTTCTCCAATAAGCATGGTTGGGAAAATGGAATTTGATGGAAGGGGTTTCATGATTATTTAGTGTCTGCAAGTTTTTTTTGTAGGATAGCTGTGTACAATTTACCCAACTTTGCATTATCTACGATGAAATTTATATTCACTCTTCGAAATTTCTCACCGTTTTCTACAGGGGGTTCCTCCAACAAAAAATGATGGGTTTTCTTTGACTTCTGGAGATTTTCCTTCCCTTGGTGCTGAAAAAGAAAGTTCTGCAAAGAGCACAAGGCCGCAAGGTATAATCTATTAACAGTAAATATGATTGTGTCATTAAAAAGAAAAAAAAACACAGCATTTTCTATGTAAAGGAGGAAAAATTAAATGTTTCAGTTTGTACAAAATTCAATCTTATACTTCGTCGTTCTTGCCTTCTAGAGTATAACGTTAGCACAGACAGGTTCATTTTGCAAATTGGTACTTCTAAATGCAATTCTGTTGGGAAAGTTTTACTACACAGGTATTCAATAAAGTTAAAACTTTCAGGGACTGGTTTTTCTGGCTTGGTATTGGTTGAACACTTTTATGATCTTAGATGGCCTCCTAATATGTGCCCCTTGAGGGGTTTAGGATTACCTAGATATAGTATGATATGATTCTATGAAGTGGATACGTTAGACATGGCTCTTAGAAACTACGAATTTGCAGATGCTGGACCTCACGCTCGTCCTGCATCTTCGTCTGGAAGATCTGTGGAAGAGCGAGGTGTGGATTGCACAGAAGGTTCTTATTTTCAAACCTCTTTTTTCTTTGTTTTGTGGGTAAACAACAGATGTTGGCATCTCGTTTCCAAGGTTTACTTATGTTTATAGTTGTCTCTTATGAGAGGGCCATGTTACCCTCTCAGGCTTTCATGTGAATTCTTCTTACTGATTTATTTCTGTACATCTTTTTAGCGGATGTTCGCTTGGGAACTATATCTGACCATATCTTGTCTTTTATCTGCAGAAGCTAATGAACGGATTGGAGATGCCAATGCCTGGAAAAGAGATAATCAACCATACAGTGAAGATGCACCTAGACATTATAGAGAGGAAGGGCAATTGGACTCCCATGGTTCACAATCCCATCCCAATGCTAATTTTCCTCATCAATATGATGCTTGGCGTGGTCCTCCAGTAAGTAATCATCAAGGTGGTGGCTGGTACAGAGAGAACCACCCATATGGTTCCCCAATGGGTCCTGGGGTGTTTCACATGGATCCTTTTCCATATTATCCTACGCAAGTTCCACCTGTTCCCGGACATGGGGCTGGTCCTAGGGGTAATCACCCTACTAATGGAAAGATGTTCAGACCTCCAATGCTCGACTCCTATGTCCACCCAAGGATGCAGACTAGGCCTGGGTATTATCTTGGTCCAGTGCCACATGAAGGCTATTATGGTCCTCCCATGGGGTACGGCGGTCCCGGCAACAGAGACCTGCCTTTTGCAGGTAGGCCTGCTGGTCCTCATGCTTATAACAAGCACTCTGGTCAAGGTGGATATGATACTTCTGGAAACTCAGTGGCTTTGGAACAGAATAAGCCCTCACATTCTCAAGAAACACAAAGGTCATTCAAGGTTCTCTTAAAGCCCCAAGATGGGAGGTTTGGGGAAGATGAAGCAAAGCGGGAAGAATTTCTAGGAAACAGGCTCCCGAATGCAGAGAAGGTAGCTCAACAGATGCAAACTTCAAAATACAACAGGAGAGAAAACAGCAATGAGGCAAGTGGTGAGGTACAACCAATTAAGGCAGAAAATGCTTCCCCTGAAGATCCCAGTTTGATTCAGAAAATAGAGGGCTTAAATGCAAAAACTAGAACTATTGATAGTTGGCAAAATGCTTCATCTGTCATCAATAGAGATCAGCAGGAAAGCAAAACACGTGCGGTCAATTCTGGGAACTCTGTAGATAAAGTTTCAACAAGAATGCCTCGAACTGGTCATGCAAGTGATAGTAACGCTGCTATTAGTGGAACTGCCATATCCAGGTCAGTTATCATTTGTCAATAGCGTCTTTCGACCAGTTATGCTATCCTTTATGTTGGGAAAATTTTGATGTTAGTACCTACAGGAGATCTACTCAACAGGCTCAAGGCAGAGCCGATCATCAGACCAAACAAAGAGTGAACAGTGAAGGCAATGATGTTTGGCGGAAGACAATTGTTATGTCAGGCTCCTCCCCTGCAACTTCAGCTGCAAACTCAGAACGCTTTGCTGAGGTAGATGTAGGTGACTCTTTGGATACCGATTACATCGGAAAGCCTGGGTCTGGAATATCAGTAGACCCAAATGACAACCAGGTATAAATTAGTTCATGTGATTCTCATTGTTATTTTTACTTTTATTGTTGTCATCCTTTTTTGGTTTGATTGTTTGACATGTTCTCTTAAAGCGTACTACGATGAGAGAATTAGCCAGGCAGCGCGCTCAACAGAGGCAGAAAGAGGAGGAAGAAAGAGCAAGAGATCAGCGGGCTAAGGCTCTTGCAAAATTAGAAGAGTTGAATAGACGTTCCCAAGTAGCTGGGGAGGGTTCAGTCAAGAACTTGGAAGCTGCATCTAATGCTTCTATCCCTGGCATGCCAGAAGATCCACGGTCTCTTTCACCTGCAATTCTGGCATCAAAACCAGCTGATGTACATGTCCGTTCATCTCTTGAGAAGAAGACCACCGCTGCAGCTGCAAAGTCTTTAGAATCTACTGGAGAATCAAGAAAAACCTCAATGCAAGACGCGGCGACTTCAACAGAATATGCGAATAATGTGGGCCCTACTCAACAGGATAATCTTCCACGTGATCGTGATGGCGCTGCTTCTAAACAGAAGCGCTTGGGTTATAAGCAGAAGCAAAATATCGTATTTGAGAAAAAAATGGCTGGGAACTCTTTCTCTGTTGCTGCTACAGAGGTGTTCGATGTTGTTCCATCTCCTGAGGTATCCAATGAAGGTGTTCTAAGTCATAACTCAGACATGCCAGCAACGTCAAGCGTTTCAACTGAGTCAACTTTCACGAAAAGAAAAAATAACAGGAATGGTAAGAAAAAGCACAAGGTTGAGGAGACAACAACAATGAACCTGACAAGAGTTGCCGCTGGAAAAGAAACAAAATCGGGAGATGAGTCAATTGAGACTGGTAGGGCAAGGGCAGCAGAAATGGAGCTGGGGTCTGTTTCAGTTCCAAGCTTGGAAGTGTCTGGTAATTCGTCTGAACAAATCCGTTCCTTCACTAATGAAGAGTCCCAAAGCAGAGTGAAAAACAACTGGAAATCTCAACATTTGCGTAGAACTCAAAGAAACTCACTGGTAAATAAGCCTGCAGATAAATTTCCTGGCAGCAATGCTGTTATTTGGGCTCCGATACATCCACAGCATAAAGGTGATATCTCCACAGGTGTAGGGAGTCAGAATACTGATCCTGAGTTTGGCACCTCTTCGAAGAGTCTGCATCAAGGGCAGACTAGTTCTAAAAGCAAAAGAGTGGAGATTGAAAGATATGTAGCAAAGCCCATAGTAAAGGAAATGGTTGAGCAAACCGTCGGTAAAAATCTAATACCCGCTGCTCGAGAAATGACAGAGAATGTTTTGCAGAAAGAAAATTGTGGAGGTGAAGGTACAGGAATTCTCCAACCTTCTGGTTCAACTGCGGGGAAATCTGGGTCTCCTTCAAAGTCAAGACATGGGACTGGTAGGCAGGGCAAGCATGGTAGAGAACATGGATCATGGCACCAGCGAGGTTCTGCAGCATCTACCAAAGCTTTGGAAGATGGACAATTTGTAACCTCAAATCAGCCCATTCGAGGAACAGTGAACTATCACACAAGTAATCAAACGGAACAAATTGCTGTAGGCTCTGCCAAGGATCAAACCACATGTAATGATGATGGATGGAAAGATGGCTGGCATATGACTCCTGAAACGCATTACTCTGCTGCTGAAGAAATGGAAGCAAATGCTCCTCAAGCTGTTGTTGTTGGAAAAGATCAGGGAATGAGCATCTACGGTAAGCAGCATGCTTTCAAAAACAATAAGGGTGGAGGAAGTAACTATGGTGACCCTAAAAAAGCGAATAAGAGGGATTTCAGTAAAGCTCATATGCAGCCCGGTAGCCATGGGTTAGGTCAACCAGATCTGCATGTTGCTTCAAAAGAAAGTCATGGCCCTGGGGATCATGTGTCGCACACAGCTGGTGCCCCTAATATTAATAGGACAGGTAAGTATGGTGGTCGTGAAAAGACGAGGGACAAAATTTATGTATCTCAGAAAAGGGATGTTGCTGGATACGAAGATCAAGGGTTTACTTCAGAACAGAAAATGACATCAGCTGATACACCAGCCCAGTCTCAAAATCGATCTACCAGTAAGGAGGTCCAGGTGGAGCAAAATCCGAATAGTATGTTCCAAAAGAAGACAAGCCAAAGTCGACGGTTTGGAAGAGGGCAGGAGTCACAAGGAGGTTGGGGTTCATCGGTGCAAGAGAATATGCACCATCACCATCAGAGGCCACATTCCAACAGAGATAGACAGAAGCAAAACATGCATTACGAATACAAGCCTGTTGGGTCACATACTTATGACGGAGAACACAATCGAGAACAATTGAAAGACAGTTCTCAGACAGAAGGTCCAAGATACAGGGAGAAGGGACAGGGCCACCAAAGGCATGGTGGATACCAACAGCAAAGGGGTACTGCTGGGAGAAACACCGGTCATGGATTAACAGATGAGAGAAACTAAGATTGTTGTCTTTGTTTTTAGGTAGTAAGAGCTGCGATGCTGAGGCTTATTGCATTTGCAGATATGGCCATTGAGGAGGCTATTTCGTAGGCAGACATAGCTTGGGTGATGATTGCCAAAGGAGTAGCATCTGAGGATGTATTGGCAGATAACAAAGTCTTTGCTCGAGGGTTTTTATGTATTTCAGTTAACTTATTTGAATATGCATCTCAACTTTTAGGCTTTTGTATACATTTGGTGGCAGTTGGACTGACCTGTTTTGTTAAGCCTTTGCATTGTTGCTGGTTTCCTTGCTTGCTCTCCCTTTGTTCATGAACCATCTAACATGACCTACTTTGATTCATTTTTCTTCTTAGAATCTGAGACAACTGTGTAGTGTATCACAAACCTGCCATCCCAACTTCGCCCTTTGAGAAGGAAGATATTATTTTCGGCATGATAATCCCACGTTGTATAACTGTCGGACAGAAAACGATTAATAATCTGATTCGATTAGAATACATAATCGTTTTGAACTCTCAACTTTAAATTATGTATTCTAATCGATAACATTTGTTTTCAACTCTGTAAAAGAGACAATACACATAGTTATGCATAATGTATACGCCGCGGATCTCTTCTTCTAGACCCCGCATCGTTGTTTTTTCCTTATTTATTATGGTTTTCGACCAATTCTCGTGGGCATTTAAAAAAAGCTGCACCATTGTTCCCATATATTTTTCGTACTCAAAATATTTTATTTCCAATGGACAGATCAGATCCTAAACAGATTTTCCCTTTAACAATGCTATTTGCCATTGCCTTTTTTTTTTTTTTTTTTTTTTTTTTTTTTTTNTTTTTTTTTTTTTTTTTTTTTGACGTTTTTGCCATTGCCTTAAAGTGCATTTTTAATGTTTTATTTGTTATTTATTTTTTTCTGTATTATTATTGCTATTTTCATCTTTTGAAACACACAAAATCTTGTCAATAAAATAAAAATTTAAACACAGTAGTAAAAACTAGAGTATTACAAAATACAATATAATTAAAGAACGAAATAATCCAATGAGGAATTATGCATTAAAAATCTCCTTTTGAATAATGAGAAATTATTGAATATCCCAACACCTAGTTGGGTAAGTCTATTTGATATATATAGCCGACAAAAAAGTCTATTAATAAATATCACAATATAAAAATGATCAAACATCACACAATATCTAGTTGGGGAAGTCTATTAAATAACGTTAGCAAAAAAAATTAAAAAAAAATTATTAAGTATCACAATATTGAAACTCATTAATTTTTAATGTCATTTTTCATTCTGATAGATTTTTCATATGGGCTTACTTAGCGTTGTTGGTTTGGGTGTCTTTCTGGATAAGCCCAGAACCAGAAAGGTCAATATCTTGTTGGGTAAGTCAAAATCATAATTAAAATAAGCAGTTAATTAATAATCGTCGTGCGATATATATAAACGCGACCGTCTATATTCTTGGGTTGTTCACGATATAAGCGGATTACGGGTACGCTTCCCAAACGATAATTTCCGATTCCCGATTCTCTCTTTTGCATACCTCTTTCGATACTCTTCGTGAATTTTAGGAATTAAGGTTTCTGAGCCCGTGAGCGATGGATTCCACTACTGCGCTCGTCGTCAAGGTTAGAGTCCTTTCTTGATTTGTCAACTGTTTTTATCCTCAGGGTAGTTCTCGGTGATTCTGGGTTTTCGGGGCGATCGTGTCGTTTCTCTCGATTTTCGTATGTCTTTGCTGTTTTTGTTCTATGTTTATGAGATTTATTGTTACTTGTAATCGCTCCTTCCTTTTATGGATCGACTGTCTTTAGTTTCTGCTGGGAGATTGAAGCGTAATTCCGATTTTTTTTTTTTATATTCTGACATACTTATCTGTATCTGCTAGAAGTATACACCCTAAGAGAAAGATTAAAAATTGAAGTTATCCTAAGTTGATTTTCAAATTAGAGTTAAGGTGCTTGATCAGGATCGCTAAGCTTGTTCGAACTTGTTTTGTTCTTTCAGTTTGTTCCTTTGACAAGTTTTCATTAACCACTTGACCAATATGCCACATCTTATATTTTGCTTTATAGTTTGTTTGTTTCATTCAAGTGATCTATTTTTGTTTGTGATCATGCAGGTGAGCTTTGGAGGTGTGCTTAGGCGCTTCAGGGTGCCTGTTAAAGCTAATGGACAGCTTGATCTTGACATGGCTGGTCTTAGGGGGAAGATCGCCGCTCTGTTTAATCTCCCTGTAGATGCTGAATTTTCTCTGACCTACTCTGATGAAGACGGGGATGTGGTGGCCCTGGTTGATGACAATGACCTGTTTGATGTCACGAATCAGCGCCTTAAGTTCTTAAAAATTAATGTGCAGTCGAACACTGGTATGCCCACTAACTCCGTTGCTCCAGAGAGTAGTGGGAGTTCAACAGCTGCGGCTATCCCTGATAGCCAAAACCCAGTTTCCAAAATCCAAAAGGGTATAAATGATGTTCTGATGGCTGTACCTAACCCGATGCGTGATACCATATCGAAGGTTTATATGGACCTTGCATCTAAAGCCGCATCTTCTAGCCCTGTAGTTGGTGAGATGCTTGATTGCATCTCCAAGCTAGGGCAGCTCTCAAGTCCTCAGGAAAGTAGTCCTTGCTCACCTGTTACTAAGCCTGGTTCTTCAGGCCCTTCTCTGAGCAGGGAGGTTCTTTTCGCTGGTGAAAAGCAGGATATCTTTGTGAGGACCCAGACCGGAAAAAAACCTGCTAATCTGAAAGAACCCGCTGGCTTTGCTGATTCAAAGACTTCTGTTCATGTACCAACCTCCTGTGGACTGGGTGCTAGTTTCAACGAGTGTCCCTTCAGTGGCAGTGGCGTCAATGACTCCAGTCCAAATCCAATTAACTTCAACAAGCATGCTCGTCGTTACTCCAAAAAGAGCAGCAATGGTGATTACTGGACCTCACTGGGTGTCTTCCATAAGGGCATCCGTTGTGATGGATGTGGAGTTCTTCCAATAACTGGGCCTAGATTTAAGTCTAAAGTGTAAGGAGGTCTTTACTTGCAAGTGTAGAAACTTTAGCCATCTTGGAACCTATTTTGCTTATTTGTTTCTGTGGTGAATATTTTGCAGGAAAGAAGACTATGATCTTTGCAACATCTGCTTTTCGGTGATGGGTAACGAGGGGGATTATACAAGAATGGATAAGCCCGTATCAGTTCATCATATACATCCCTTTAGAGGACAACTTACTCCAGTATTGCTCTTCTGCTATGTTCAAGATGCCTTTTTTTTTTTCTTCCTAAGCAGTTGCTTTCTGATGGCTATATTGAAATCTTACCTTTCTTTGTTCATGTAGTTTTCAAATCCTTGGTTGAGCCACCCTGTGCCACGGCCACCCCATGGAGGTTTACATTTCAGGTGTACTCGGCCTAAACTAGACAGTCGCTTTGTCCTTGATGTGAATGTACTTGATGGAACAGTTGTTGCTCCATCTGCTCCATTCACTAAGATTTGGAAAATGAGGAACAATGGTTCGTTGGTGTGGCCGCATGGCACACAGATAGTCTGGATTGGTGGGGACAGATTCAGCAACTCATTGTCAGTTGATTTACAGGTTAGAAACTATTTCCTTAGTTTTGCCATTCTTTTGCTCGTTTCCTGCCCTTAAGTTCCACTTATAGATCAATTATGTTGTTTGAATTACACTCAGTGGCTTGACTTAGCTTCTTCTCTGCACAAAGTGGCAATAGTTGTTTATATATATTATAATAATAGTTGTTTATTGGTCTCAACATGGCAGATTCCAGCGGAGGGTGTGCCTATCAACAGTGAGCTTGACGTCAAAGTTGATTTTGTTGCACCAGAGGCACCTGGTCGATACATTTCTTATTGGAGGATGGCTTCCTCTAACGGTGCTAAGTTTGGGCAACGTGTTTGGGTGTTGATACATGTACTTGCTAGATCTTTGCTGCTTTTTTTTCCCTTGAATCTTTGTTTCTCTCTATCAAATGTCTTTGATACCTTTTTTTTGTTGCGTGGTCAGGTTGATGCATCCTTGAAGGGTTCTGTTGTCAATGAGTTTCATGGACTGAACTTGAATGCCTCCCCTGATGAAAATTTTTCAAGAGAATTTACAGGGATCAATGTGAATCATGAGCCAGCTCAAGCTGGCAGCTCCAGTGTTAATCTTGGGACTGTGAAAGTTGCAGATCTAGAACGAGAAGCTGGTGAATCAAAAATCCCGGAAAAAGATGACCTGCTGGTTGATCCTGCTATCCCTCACATTCATACTCCATCTTCATCTTCGTCATCATATGACATGATCGAGTTCCCAACTATGCCTACTGTTGAGGCCTTGTGTGGTGGTTCTTCATCTACGAAGGACACCCCAGTTCCTCTTCAAGAGGATATAGAGAGGAACGACGTTGAGATAACAATGCTCAAGGAGCTCGAAGAAATGGGTTTCAAGGAGATTGATTTGAACAAGGAGATCTTGAGGGACAATGAGTACAACTTAGAGCAGTCTGTTGATGCTCTTTGTGGAGTTAGCGAGTGGGATCCTATCCTAGAGGAGCTTCAGGAAATGGTAAGTGTGTGCAATTTGTAATTTAAGATTTGACAACAGATTTTGAGGGGATGTTGACAAAGTGATTTTGCAGGGCTTCTGTGATGATGTGACGAACAAGAGGCTGCTGAAGAAGAACAATGGAAGCATTAAAGGTGTGGTGATGGATCTCCTCACTGGTGAGAAGGAGGCCTAATGTGGCTTTTGATTCTGGGAACTCTTGTCTATCTATAGGATAAATCATGTTTTTTATAAATAAAACCTGATTATGTATGCGTCGCTAGCAGCGAAACTACTCGGTGTGTTCCTTTGCTTTGTGTTGGATGGATGATGTTACTATCCGAAATAATTATAAGACCTTATGCTTTCTTTCTTGCGTCTTATTTCGATTTATTTTATGTCATCCTATTTTGCCCCATTTATTTAAGGAATGAATGATTTAACCGGTCCTTCTATTGATTTCATTACTTGATGGTCTCCATTTCTCAGTTGAATCTTAGTTACATTTGAGTTTCCGAGAAGTGCTTTCCTTGAAGCAACGTATTAATTACACAGTTTTGCTTTCTAGCCATGTGCGATATAGAACAGAGGATATATAAGACTTTATGTGTGCAGGTGGTCAAGCCTTTATTTTCGATAATTGTTAAGACCCAGCATTGGAGCTAACTAAAACTACAATTGATAAAACTTAGGTTTAGAATGATGACAACGGACAAGGCGGTCCACTAGTATTTTGTTATTTTATTCAATCATGGACAAAAACTTTGTTTATCTATCTGTTCCACTACAAGCTAAAATTTTGTGGAGGGTGAACGAAAAAGGGACTAATTGAAGACACTCATATATTTCAATTCACTTTGCTTTGTAAATTTTTACATGTTTAAAGGAGTAATAGCATCATGAGTTTGTTTAAATCTCCTTTGAAGACGAACGACTAAACAAACTCCTAAGGCTATTTCTGCTGTCCCTTTTCTTCTTCTTGATGTTATTATCCGAAGAGAAGGTATGTTCCTCTAACGTTAGTTCGCGTTCCAGTTTCTTCGAGACCGAAAGAATCTCGTACGGATCCCACAACGACTGTCCAAATTCCCAATCCAAAAACGACGAATGATGATGATGCTTTGTACAAGTAGTGGACAGGGCCTCCATTTTGAAACGTGAAGCTTTACCTCTGACAAAAGCATGCTTTCTTTGCTGCGCCTCCAACTCCAAAACGGGGCGTTTTGAGGTTTGGGAGTGGCTAAGCCAAGCCTGTGCGGCTGCCTTCATCAACTCAACTCTCTTCTTCTTCTCTTCTTCATCCTTTTCATCTTTAGCCTCTCGTTTTTTCCTCATCTGTTTTCTTCTTCTTCTCCATTTGGGACTTTTGGTGCTCGAAGCTATTCTTATGTAAGGTTAAATGTCAGCCTTAAGTTTCTTGTTCGAATCTACTCACCTCTGTCTGTCTGTCTCTTTCTTTTTTTTCTTTTTTTTTTGTTAATGCCTTGTTTTTTCCTAGCCTTTAGATTTTCAGATGAGACTTTGGGTCTTAAACAAAAATAAAAGAGAAAAAAAAATCAGATGACTTGGTTTCTGAGTATTGACTTGTTTATTGTTATTTATCATCCATTTATATATACAAGATTATCTTTATGTATGGGAAGCGTTGGAACAAAAAAAAAAAAATATTTCTCTGGAAGATTATATTGATAGTTGAAACATGGAATTACACAAAGCCGGAAATACAAAAAAAGCAGAATCAATAATTATCATAACACTTTTCTGAATAAATCGTCTCCATTGTTATCTGTTTATGACCTCACAAAAATGGTCATTCAGGCTGTTCAGACTTCTCTCTCTTAGCTGTCTCTATCATTGTACACAAGAAATTACTTGGATCATGACTGTGTGGATCTGCAAGTGCTGCGTGCGCCAAAAACGGAAGCTTCCTCAGTGATCTCCCACTTAAACCCTGCATCAAGAAGCCAAAGATTATTCTCAGCTTTATTGTCAACTTCTCTACAATCAGCACAAAAGTATTCCCAAAGTCTGACCTCACACGATTTTGCAGCTTCTATCAATTGTTTACAGAACCAGGGAACTGTATCTGTATCATGAACCTCAGTTGCATTCACCTTTTCTTTCAAACTTGAAAAGCTTGGAATAGAGAGTCCTTCACATCCCTATAAGATATTATGGAGCTTGTAAGAAATAACTGCTCCTCCTTGAGTAGAGAATTAACAGGAAAATATGGAATGAGAGTGTCCTATATGGGGCGATTTTATGTAGTACCTGGAAACTTGATATGATCCCTTTACTTATTAATTCCTCAACACAGGACCTTAATATTTCATAACGAACATGAAGAGTTGGAGGGCCAACATAAGCTTTTATGTCAGCTCTATCCACGAAAGCAACATCTGCAACAAGAATATTGATCTATGAAATCTCACAAAACCTGAATGGGGAACACAGTTTCAGATACCGAGAAATGAGAATGTCAAGCATATTAAGACAAGTAGCAAGGCGAAATTATATTTCTATTGCGAATTCATTATCATGCAGAGGAATAAGGATATACGGTACAAAAAAAATCATGAGGCTAAGGACAGGATCAAAATAAACCACCAGCTTACCAATAGCAGTAGTTATATTTGATGTTGTAAGGATTATCACATTCGGTGCTGATTTCAATTTGTCCATTTGGGTAAGTAGTGCATTCACAACCTGTGACAAACACAGGGCATATTGGTCTTTGAGGACTAATAATTGATTCCTTCGCAAATCGTAGGTGTATATGAAATTTAGAAGCTAGTTGAACTACCCGGATAGAATCTGAAGGCTCTGAGCCAGACAAGGCAGCTTTTCGTGCAGCAGCAAGACTTTCAACTTCATCTGCAGGAAGAACAATCTCAGGACTAACAGGAGAAACAAGCCTACTATAAAAAGCTATGACAAAATCATAACCCACCGATCAAAACAAATACTAGATTGTTGTCTTCCTCCACCATCTCTTGTATTTTTTGGAAAAGCTTGGCAACCTATATTGTGGAATTAGTAAAAAAAGTGAGAATAACAGGATATTCCAATAGAGCTTTACTTCTAAGATATGTCTGATCACTTTACAACTGTTGGTGAAGTCTGTGGTATCACTACTAGACATGAAATAAGATTCCCAAGTCAGCCTACTATGACATGACAGAAATTTACTGGCTGTGATCAGTGAATAAAGTAGATTGAGAATTTAAGTTCATTGTCAGCGATCAATTAGTTAAGTGGATTAGGCATTTTTCCTTGGAATTGCAGCTGGCAGTTGTAAGTGGTTACTTAATTAAGTTGAGTTGAAGCAACGACAAGGGAGCCACAAATCTGGTTGAAGTCCAATAATCCATGAGTAGAAAGCCAGCTTGTTGAACAAACCAACAGTCTTAAATGCATGCTAAAGGGAAAACTAAAGAGTCAAAGAAAGAACGATTCTGTATCATACCAGCTTGCCACTTTCAGAGAACCATTTACTAAATAGAGAGTGAGCATTGACTTCAATCAATTGGCAATGCGGATATCTGATGAAGGAAACATAAATCAAAATCAAAAATAGACAGACAGACGAGCTAATACAGTCAGAATAGAATATTCTGACAGATAAACAGTTTCTGTCCAGAAGAGGACCTGGAGTTGCACCGAATTGAAAGCTTTTGAGCCAACGCTTTGCAAAGAGATGTTTTGCCAGTCCCTGGTGGTCCGTGCAAAAGAATAATCCTGCAGAAATTTTCGACGAATCATAAAGGCTAATATTTCAGTCTTAAATGGGGCACAAGAATCAGAACAAACAAAACGGCATAAAAGATATTCAGCTTGCTAAGCAACTCGGTTATCTGAAGTTTTTCACAACAATCTCATGCTGTAGTGTAGAATAGAAGCAGATATAGCATGAACTGAAAAACCATACCAATTTCCCTCACCTGTTCCATGAAACGAGATTTGGATTTACACCCTTCTGCGTGAACAGCAAAGCACTCGCGGCGTAACGTAGTAACCGTTGCTTAAGTCCAGATTCATATATCAGACTACACAACAAAAAGATCCAGACCGCTGAATAAATTGTTGTTTGAGAGTCATCACTGCTTTATAACCAGGTCAAGACAGTACTTCCAGACACACCTTTCCCATAAGCCATCAAACTCCTTTGCGGGTAGAATCCATTCGTTAAAGCTAGCAGGTTGTCCATCTGCGCCCAATTCCTCACATGGTCCTTCCTCAGTTAGCTGGATGTAAGAAATGAACAAGTCATGTATAGATGGCACCTAGAGAAAACTTTGTTCACTTCCTATTAAACTTAATCAGGTTTGCATTTACCTGAAATGCATGGACAACTGGCTTCACTTGCCAGAACAAGAGAACATCATTATTTCTCACCCACTCCTCTAGATACAGAGGCAAAAAAAACATCACTTGTCAGAACAACCTCTCTATTGCATTTCTCTTATAGAAGTTTTCCGGAAAACGGATTGAAATCTAACAAAGACCAAAAAAAAAAAAAAAAAAAAAAAACCTGTATCACAAATGCATATACTCTGCACATTTTCAACAAGAAACAAGTCGTCTGCAGGTATCAGAACCAGCCCATCTACATAGCTCATGCTCCTTTGTTCCAGCATCCTACCAGCAAACACATTATCAAAGAGAAAAGAGAGTAAGGCATACGAGCAAATGTATATTACAAACCGTTCTACAGCTCTCTGGACGTCCTCTAGCCGAGCCGTGCTTGAGGGCTTTAAGCAGACCTCCACTAGAATCAGAAGAAACACACACACAGATTACGGAAGAGGAAAGTCATAAAATCGAATCCAGCAGATAAACCCAAAAAAAAAAACGAAAGGAAGGATAATTGTTTGTACCAGAGACGAGGAATTTGTTCTCGTGAAGGCAAGGAGGAGGAGGAGGAGGATCAGTTGTAGCGAGTGGCTCTGCGACGACAGTTTGGTCTGGGATAATCGTTGCATCACTGCAATTTTGGTGAGAGACCTCCATGGAAGCGTTATGAGGATTAATCATATCCTCGACCATAGGGTTTTGCTCGGCAATCTCCATGGGAGTGCTCATGGCGTTCTCGATTGGGGAAACACCAATGCCGAGAAAAGTTGATTTTTCAATTTTTCAGATTTTCCCTTTCTCCGGGAATAGGCGGGATTTTTTCTTTTATTTTTCATTATGTTTTGTTTGGCAATGCACTGGAATTTTTTAGGGAAATTGTAGAAAAGTAACAATAGAAATTCATAGAAATTAGCAGAATAAATAATATATGGGAAGAATTGGAAAAAAACAATAAAGAAATAGAAGAACGGTGTAGAATAGTCCAAAAATGGTTAGATAAGATTATAATAAGATAAAAGAAAATTGTCAGAATGGTGTCTACTTTTTGTTTTTGTTTTAAATAATTTTTCAAGTAAGTCCTTATATAATATATATTCTATTTTTTTATGAATGAAATGTTTTATTACCATTTAACCCTTACAAATATTCTGCAAAGTTTTGTATGTATAATAAGTTTATGAAGGAGAAAGGAGATTTATGTAGAGTGACTAATTGCATATATTATTAGGTAAGAAGGAGAAAGGAGATTTATGTAGACATCGGTGTGAGTAATTTTAGCATTACACCTAACACCAAAATGACTTTTCATAGAGTTGAGGCCTCAACTTGCTGGACTTTAAGTTCATGGCTACCTGGTCATGACTCCAAACCATTTGACTACGATACCTACAGGTTAGGTAGATGAGTTGATTTTAATTTCTTTATAACGTTTTTTACAAATCTAAGACAAACCATATGAAATACATTTTAAATTATCATTCAACAGATGATCAAGTTTTCTTAATTTGTCTAGATATATATAATGTAATGAATATATCGGAAAACTTAGTATTTGTTAACCTCCAATTATTTTCAATCTTAAACTATATGGCGCGGAAGTCTACCGTATATTATTTTCAAACTTGGTATGCCGCGAGTCATCAATCACTTGGTGTCTTTTTCTTTTACCGATCTCGAACCGTCGTCGATCGGGGTCAACTGGGCCGATCTCGGTTCGAGATGAGGACTTGATTTTACGTTTACAATCGATCATGATGAGTTCGGCTTTCACCGAGCTCGATGGTTAGTCGCTTTGTGCATTTCCTTACCGATCTTGAACCGTCGTCGATCGGGACTAATTCACCGATCTCGGTTCAA
This sequence comes from Eutrema heterophyllum, assembly GCA_002933915.1. Classification (NCBI taxonomy): domain Eukaryota; kingdom Viridiplantae; phylum Streptophyta; class Magnoliopsida; order Brassicales; family Brassicaceae; genus Eutrema; species Eutrema heterophyllum. Next base: position 608,929 of record PKMM01032061.1, on the reverse strand, counting down.
AATCAACGTTCAAAGCCGTTCACGATGAGTTCGGCATTCCTTTGGGTTCTTACCGAACTTGTCGGTTTAGCAGTCATTCGTGGACCTTTATTTCGAGTTCGAAGGTCGGCAACCGTTTTGTGGTCTCTCCTTCTGGGTTCGCACCATCGTCAACTGGGATCAATTGGGCCGGTCTCGGTTCAAATCGGACTAAACTGGATAGTGCTAAATTCAATCCCATCAATTATTCTGAGCAGTCATGCTCAATAAAAACCTCTAGATAACCAGAAACTAATCTTAGAAAACACAGCTCATACATATCCTCATTCGTGTGATCAAACACATACTTCAGCTTCTTCATCTCCTCATTTAGGTCTTTGTACCAAATCAACGAAATTGGTGCACCAACATGAACATCATTAAGAAAGACTTCAAATTTCTCCCAAGTAATTTCAGATACTTTCCATTTCATACACAAACAACCCAACTCACCACTGTACTTGTAATCATCGTCTTCTTTCTTACAACTACCACCATAGTGAATTAAGAGTTTGATTGTCCCATTTTTCCTGTTAAAAACAAGCAAACAAAGTAAACAAAAAACAAAACACTAGTCTCTCTTCACACCTTTATTATATGCTCGTGACCCAATACATACAAATTATGTAACTAAATTGAGCAAAGGAATCGCAACTTTTAAGCAAACAACAGAAAATTTTCAGAGTTTTTGACAATTTTCAGAAAACCTGGAAGAGAGTAAGGAGATGGGATTGAAGAAGATTGCAGTGAATCAATCAATCACAGATTGAGAAAGATGAAGCCAAAAAAAAAACACACACATTCCGACTTCAAAATTCAAATCGAATCGACTTGAGTTCTCAGATTTCAAAGTACACACACATTACCCAACACACACGAAATCAAATCGAAAACAGAAGATTAAAAGGACCCTTACCTCATTTCGACTTCAGCTCTCGGGTTGAGCTCGGATTGAGCTTTCGAATCCATGGTTTTTGCAGCGCTCCAGCTCTAAGCCGACCTCGAATTGGGCTGTCTCAGCAAGTGGGATCACGTCTCCGAATTCGCAGAAATCGATCGAATTGGGTGACTGAAATTCAAAATTCCTTTCTTCCCATTTTTTTTTCTGGGTAGCGAAGAACCCTAAATCGATTTGGGATATATGGGTTAAATGTTTTTTTTTTTGTTTTTATTCTATTATTTAATTATTTTTAATATTTATTTAATCACGTTTTTAGAATTTTAGACGGAATTCATATCTCCGTTAACGAAGTTAGGTTTTCCGTTTAAAAAAATGACGGCGCGTACTCAGGATCCACCTTGAAGGTTTTATCTGCTAAAGTTTCCATGTTGAGAGTTTATAATGCTAGTTAAAAACCTTGAAGGTTTAAAGTGTAAATCGCTGCCACCTTGGAAGTTTTTTATGCGATTTTTCCTAAAAATATATGTATATTCCATAAATATTTTATCTTTTGTATAACTTACATAATTGTTTTTTGTTTCGGTTTCAATGCATAATTTTAGGAAAAGAAAAAAAAACTAACATACTCTGTAGTCTCTTCTAATGAATAAATGGCACAAACTAGTTGCTTGACTCCTTTCCAAGGAAGGCCTGGTTAAACTAGATTCACAGATCGATCATTGTTACAGACACAGTAAGGCAATAAGTTTCAGTCCGCAAAAACAAGTCCATTCAAAATCTACATTGGCCCGGTAAACCAAAAACAAAAAACAAAAAAAACATTAACATAACAATTTTCTTTGTACTGTTGTAGATCGACGTAGAAACATTAACACACAATTCTCTCCATGCTGCTGGAGAGTGCCTGTACTCATGTGCCTTTGAAGACGTTTGATATCATTGTCAAGACATTTGTTCTAGTCCATTCAAGGACTTGTGAATATTACAAACCGGATTGCAACTGCATATCAGTCGATTCAATCCCACTAAGAACTTGACTAAATATCTCTCCTAGTGTCGTTCTCAGCACCACAGTTATTTTCCACGAGAGAAGCAGCGATAATTCCCTAGAATTATCTTCAATCTACAGAATTACTAAACTTGGTACCATAATCACTTAGATCTAATGTGTCTTCAGTGACATTATGCAATTGCTTCTTAAAAGGAGCTATTTATTTTGCAACCGAACCCATAAGCCTCGTGGAGATCATTTCATTGCACATTGACCATTAATCCAAATCAAGATGGCTATCTCATTACACATTGACCATTTAGCACCCCTAACATCGTTTTCGCCATGAATTGAAGTTTGTTCTTCTAAATTCCTTGAGCAGTTCCAGAATATAGAACATTATCTAGTATCTGCTGAACACTTGATCTAATCAACATTTCAACACTAACAGTTCTGCTAACCAAGTTCTAACCATTACTAACAGATCTAATATACAATTAACACAAAACATTGTCTATATCTCTTATGTTATCTGCACTGAATTTACTGAAGAAGCATGACTGGAAAATATATGTTCATCATGAACACAGAAGATATCTTTAGCTAGAGATTTCTTTTGAATGCATAACTAAATCCAAAGCTGATTATCTGATATAGATTCCTTTATTAAGGACTTATCCAATCATTAGAACTAGTGTATAGTATTATTTTTGCCTTATTACCAAAGCACCAAAAACATATAAAAATATAAAAAAGTAACCATTGAAAAGTATTCATCGTTTAAAAATGGATTGGTTATTACAATATCTGCATTTAAGATAAATTGATCGTTTAGGAAAACTTAGTTCTCAAAATCTGTGCTTTGCATCCGATCAGTACCAACAAGAAATAACTTGTTCTCATATACATCGATATGTCCAAACGAATACGTACCTGGGGGGCACTCCAAGGCAGCTTCCAGGGACCTATGGTGAACCCCATGAGAATCAAAAAAGTATCCTCCTTTATGGTCGTGTCCCGACAAACAAACTTTAACAGTGTCATACTTGTGTATAACGCTCATCACTTCATCAAAATTCCATAACAAGGCTGCTTTGGATGCCACAGCAGGGCTCATAGGCACATGCCCACATACGATAACTTTCTGGTTCGATTTCGTTGCATCCTGGAGCACACTGTCAAGCCATTGCAGCTGTTTCTCCCCAACACCACCGTTATACTTCACAAACCTCCTCTCGACATCTACAAGCCCGGCCGGGCTGTTTTTGTCTGCGTTTGGGTTCTTTTCTTCAAGTATTTTCAAGGCAGCGATCGTCTTAGGATGGTCTTGCGGCCAACCAACAGCACTGATGTCATACCCATCTAATACCACAACTCTATACTCAGGGGTTGGTGAAAAATCATAATAAGCATTGCCATCACGACCTGGGATCTTCAGTAAGGGAAGCAACTCTTGGCGGGGAAGATTGTACAGGCAGTGATTGCCAATCATGTGATACACAGGACCCTCGAATTTCTCGAATTCACTGACCAGTTTCTTAGTGGCGGCCAAGGATTGATCCTTGGGACAAAAGCCATCAACAATGTCCCCCATGTTGATCACAAATTTGAGGTTTCCATGCTGGTTCCAAGTTTGGACAGCTCTTTGCAGGACAAGGATGCTGTTTCTGTAATACCTAGGAGTACCTAAAAAGGAGCGGCCATCTGGAATATCCGCGTACTGAACATCAGCAATAACACCAAAAGAGAAGAGAGGTTGTCTGGCTGCAGAACCCATCATCAACCTATTGATCTCTAAACATCAAAAGTTACGCAAACACACTTGTTAGAAAACTGTGATAATGAACACACATAATTGAGCTTCACGTATGTGAGAAATGAGAATTAGTGAAAACTTAGATTAGATGCAACGAAAGGAAAGCATGTTCACAGGGCACATGACAACAGGTTTCTGATCTCGCAAATTTGAATAGAACTTTATTTCAACAGTAGTTAAAAATCTGGAACACTGCAATTGCAGATATTTTCGGAAACGACTCAATCTTGAGGGAAAGATTCATTAATCCATCCATTGCAATAGCCAAATCGTGGAGTCAATGCTCGATGTCGGCGTAAATCGTGAAAGGAGACGGAAGTCGTAAGAGAAATTAACAACATTGTGGTAAACGAAGACTTACAACAGTATAGATTTGCGATATCTCTGTTCTGTTTAGGATCAGACAAGTTACGAGCAGAGGTGGTGAATCGGAATCGGAGAGGATAAGCGGAAGAGATTCTGTTTTTTTCTTTTTGTCAGCAGAAAACGAAAACGAAAACGAAAACTCAAAGTGAAATTAGGAATTTATCCCCAAAAAAAAATAAAAAATATTGGGGTTTTTTATTGCAAATCATGTAGTTTTTCTCTCTGCTTAATATATATATAATACTACATGCTGTTTCTTTCCGACGAATAAACACCTTTTAGTTATGATGGAGGAGTTTCTTTGCGTAACGCATCAAATGCTACAAGTTTATTTCTATTTATATATAGTCTTAGCAATTTCCCAACTCTAAAACCTTTTCTTCATTATATTGATATTCCAATGTGAAAACGTTTCTTCCATTTTAAGTTAAAAAATAATACTTTCAATTTGGACGATTTAGCTACACGTTTCTTAGAACAAGATAAGACACAAATAATCGCCTTTCACTTTGATAAAAGAGTGATTTAAGCATTATTTTAATTAATATCATCAGAGAATTCGTAGGGGTTGTCCTTTTGGTAAAAAAGGTTCACTAGTTACTACAAAACATACATATCTCACTATTTACACTCGTCAAATTGAAGGGACACGTCATCTTCTCCTTGTGAAAAAAGGATGTCTCAGTGCTTCACGAGCGGTTAGTCTCTCCGCCGGGTCAAACCGGAGAAGCCCTTGCACCATGTTTATCAACTCCCCCGCCGAGTGGTCCACATGTTGCATTATCAGATTCTGCAACACATCAACATTGTTAACAACACAAACGAGCTAAAACGTAACACTTCATTAAATCAAACTCTAAATACCAAACACTTGACGAACCTGAAGCCGAGGAAGCTTCAATACTGCTTTCAGGCTGTCTCTTGATGTTGCCCCATCCGGCCAATCCAAACGACCTCTTCTCACATATTTCTCTGCATGTCGGCTTTATCACGCCACATTAAAAACAAACTACAGTTAAACACCCAGCCATATATATGCCTTGCGAATATGATCACTTATGTTTGATTCAACTCACTCCACTTTCTTCAGCATTTGTTGAGGAAACGGCCCAAGAACTCGCTCCATCATTGCTAGATGCTCCAGGTTTTCATGTGTTTGGAACAATGCTTCTCCCTACAAATCTCAAATTCAATTTTTTTTTTTTTTAAATGTTCCCATACATTCAACAAAAATCAAGTACTTCAGACACATACCGTGCATAGCTCCACTATGATACATCCAATGCTCCAAATATCACAAGGGTAACTCCAGCCCAGACCTGCACACAAGCCCCCCCCCATCAGTTTGTTATATGATTATCAGAAGCTACAGATTTGAGTGACTTGTTTTACAAGAGCTACTCACCTAAAATGACTTCTGGTGCCCTATAATGTCTTGTTGATACAATGTAGTTTTGGTCCTGACGCTCATAAGTCGTGCTCCCAAAATCAATCACCTTTATTGCACTTGATTTAGGCACTCTTTTATAGCAAACATCCCTTGGTAATCGGGAGCCCTGTATCAAAAAAAAACACAACCGAATTCCTTTAGCACTTAACTAGTTCGCCACACTAAGGTCACACAGAGATACATTCGAGACATACCTTGTACTCAGGAATTTTCACATAATCTGAAGAGACTAACAGAATATTTTCTGGTTTAAGATCCGTATGAATCATGCGCAAGTCATGCATAACTGCAAAATTAGGCCAAAAAAATAATCTTGGGTTAAGAAAATGGAAAGAGCAGAATTTCGAAAACTTATGATGCAACCATCTCAACAACAAGCAAAACTCAGATGAAAATGCAATAGCATGTGGATTGAAAAAACTGCAAAGACTACACACATGCTACACATTCCAAGAGTTGCCAGCCAATCTCACGAACAAGATCAATGGGAAAGGAGCGATAATTGTTTTTCCGAAGAAAATCGTATAAACTTGATCCAAGCTTCTCAAATACCTGTTGCATCCATTTAAATTCATGCACAAAATTTAACCCCAAATATTTCTCAAACTGGGGAAAATCATAGACATCACAAAATTGACTAAATACTTACGATACATATATGGTTACGATAGTCAAACCAGTTCCGAATTTGTACACAACTGCAAAGAATAAAATGATTTAACTTTTGCCAAAAAGAATCTTGAGAACTATGCCTGACCCCATCAGATTTGTGATGCATGATGAAAAGTCAACAGGCAATGCTTACCGATTGCCACCTTTGTCATGTTTACCAAGCTGTTGCAGCATTTCAATTTCAATCATAGCTGCCTCACGGTATTTCTTCACCCCACGAACAATTTTTACTGCCACCATTTCCTTCCTCTCCCTATCCCAACATTCTAACACTTGACCAAAGGTACCTACAAGGACCATTTAAGAAATATATAAAATATGGGTACTACACTGGATCCTATGAAAACCATGAGTAACTAATACAACAAACATTGATTCATACCTTCGCCCATTTTGCTATATATTTTATCTGCAAAAAAAAGAGCATATAGCAATCAGAATAATGAACAATATACACAAGGTCCAGTAATATTCTATTATTTTTTCAAGCACCAGATATAGTAACTGGATACTATTTAACTGGCACGACAATCAAAGTTTGTTCAAAACCATTGAAAGAGAAATCTAGAGATATTTATAAGGTAACTTCACGATCTTTAAAACAGTTTTTGGTAATGGAAAAGTGGGATTACAGCGTGGAGTTAAGTCATCTCCCAGTTCAAACATGTAATGTCCATCCTTGTCATCTTCTCGCCATGGAGGAGAATCATTTCGGGCCACAACCTTAACACAAAGAGGAGTGCTACTAATGTCTGAATGAGCTCCGGACGATGCAAAGCTTGACATATTTCCAATCTCTTGCCCACAAAACATTCCTACCTGAGCCTACACATATTCATGTACCATAACAGACAGATGAATACCTGCCACTATCCTTCTACGCCGACATGTTGAGTTACATACTATCTTAAAACCTTAATAAAAACATCTAAATCCAAACAATTAGGGTATTTTCAAGGTACATCGATTATCTATGGTTTGGAAACAATCATCTTTTTCAAGGTTTAACTGAGAGAACGAACACTAGATTATCCTAAAGTTCTATGAATCGCGAGGGAGAAGCAAATCTACCATGTAAATTCAATTACCAACAAACAGCTACGCAAGAGTCTATGACTTTCGAATCCAACACAAAATCTGGATTAAAATACACAACTAAAGATGCTCGTACTTGCTCAATTTTGCATCAGATGAGATGTTGTTCACTACCTACAAACAAATACTAAAAATAAAGGATAACACAGAAAAAAAAAGTTGAACCTAACACACAGAACATCTAAAAATATTTAAAGGATAGACTAACTTTGAATAGATCTGACTGAAACCGGTGGAAAACCACCTAATTCGCACAGGAAATTCACCAAATCATATAAAAATTGGTATTTTCAAAATGAATAATTGATGAATACTAAGAGAATCGCAGATCCAGAAGAATCAATAAACAAAAAAATAGACCGATCCTAAAGTTTTAATAAAATCGAAGATTCAAAGCAATCAAACAAATAAATTAGATATGGTAATCATGGAGAACAAGGTGAAAAATATCTATAGTTCTATACCTTAGGCACCGGAGGCAACACGTCCCAACCGAGACGCGCCCTCTTTCTGGGACGCCGATCCATGTTAGTATGAGGAAACTCATGCACGCGCTCCATCTCCATAATCTCAGAATCAGAAGATTTTTCAGAAAATCTAATCCGGGTGATTTTTCAGAAAGCCAAACGGCGATGACGAAAGCTTCTGGGTAAACGAATCGCAGCCTAACCCTAGTTTTAAACCAGGGCAATTGCAAATTGCAAAAGAGAAACAGTCAGAAACAAATCTCGACAGTCCACGTGTAAGCACTTGTTGTAACCAGGGTTAGTTAGAACTTGCGCTGGATTTAACCACAGTTGGGTTGGCAAAATAATTGATTGGGGAATATGCTCCCCCCCCCCCCCCCCCCCCCCCCCNCCCCCCCCCCCCCCCCCCCACTTTCCAAACGAAGAAACAACAACAAGTGCTTCATATTTCTCTTAAAACGACACGCAGTGTTAGATGGGTCGAGAGATTTTTTTTTTTTTCTGAGTCGAATATTCCAAACTCCCTTACTTTTTGTCTTAATTTTCTTAAAAGACTTTAAACACAGGAAGTGTGGGATTTTGCAAAAGTGGTCCATTGAGTTTTCAGAATTTTTTTTTTTTTTGGTCAAAAGAGTTTTCAGAATTTAAAAATGTTCTTTTTCACTATTTCAAGTTCAACTACTCTACCTCCAAAACTACAATCTTCAACAGAATAGACAGTTTTTTTTTTTTTTGTGAAGACGAGACCACTTGGAGCTTGGTTATAGTGAGATCCTAATGGCCTCGTAACTCCTGAATATAATGACCAAGTTGCTGGGCACCAACGAACAAGGCATCAGCAGCCAGAACAACTCCAAGCTACAAATATGATGACATAAGTCCACCAGTCAAGACTCAAGAGGAAAACAGATTTGACAAAAGCTACAAGAGAGATTTTTTATTCACAAAACTCACCAGACGAACAGAATATACTAAACGGTACCCCCAACCTTCTTTGGCAGCTTGAGCTCTTTGCTGGTCTGTCCAACTGCAACCAAAAGTGATATATATATATATATATGAGTATAATGCCAAACGCTGCGTATGATGTACAAGGAAACACACAACCCACGATCATTATCATATACTTGCAACAACAAAAAACAACAATTCAAAGGCCTAGGTTTGAAAGGAAAACTGGCAAGGAAAGTGTGTTAGACCACTGACAGGTCACTTAGAATATATAGAAGGGCCTGTCCATTGTTCTCCTCATTGTCTTTGAGACCTTTACTTTTCAAGCAATGAGAAATTTTGAGTAGCAAAAGAGAGAATTACCCGAGGAACTCTGAAAAACCCCCAATCCCAGCAAGCTTCAGTGGCTGAGAACCTTCTGTGACTAAATCCTACTTCAGGATGTATTACATAATGAATGAATTAATTATCCATGTCGACTTTCTAATTCTAAAACGAAACTGAAAAGGCCAAAAGTTCAAAACAGAAAGTTGAAACAAGTGTCTATAACCTCTTCTTCAGCGGACTCTAAACCGCCTTGCACCCAGAAAATATTCTGATACCCCGCATTATATAGTAGCTCGCATGCAGCTAAGGATCTGACAAGAATAAATAATGGTCGAGTGAAGTATATATATGAGGATCATCCAACAGTATGATGAACCCTTTGTACAATTGTACTATCAACATACTAACTTTTCATATAAGACTACTTTTCAATTTCACAAGAACTGAAACCATTTGATAATGGAGCTCCTTCCACTCCCCCTTAGAAAACCAAAACCTAGATAAAACACCGCGCAATTCTCAGAATATAATACATAGGCAGAGAACCTAACTAGCCAATTTTTCATGGTTACATAAAGTAACCACAAATCTAAACCATGGTTAGCTACTCTATTCTACTTGGTGAGCAGCAGTGAGTCCCTTAGGCGTTTTAGCCCATTGCTTGTATCAAATACCTCAATCCTTTTTGGCAAGCAACAATCAGCTCAGCATATTTTGGAAATTTCTCCTCAACCTTTGACAAGAAGAGCCTGCAAACAAAGTAGAAAACCAAGAAGGAAATAAGTACGTCAAAAGGCACACAAGAAGGCCAGCTTACTCTCGCAGACATACTTATTGAAAGATAATGTAGGTGCACCACTCCACCATCCCCCTGTAGAAGTGGAAACATGGTGAAATCAAAACTAGATATCTTTTAGCACCGAAAACAATTTGATAAGATAAGTTTATTCTAGTTCTACTCTCTCCTAGATGGGATTAGAGGATGATATACATTGCAAAAATATAGATAATTGGATAAATGAGTTGATCCAATATAACCAGGATAAATGAGAAGAAGAAGAAGTACCCATAGCAAAACTGGTGACCTTTTTGGAAACAGTTCCCGCGTCAAGGTTGTCTTCATTGTCGAAGATAGGAACCCAGGTGGAGCCTTTAACCCATGCCTTTCGAGAAAAATAGAACAGAAAAAAAAAAGAAGAAAAATCACCTCAGTGAAACACTATAGTCCAAGAGTATTCTGACATCTGACTAACATTGCTGAATAAGATGCATCAAAATGAGAAACAGTGACAGTGGCCAAGGAGCTCAAACTAACTTCAGAACATTCCATGCTAAGGTGAGATACATGAATCATTTCTTTGCATTAGCATGGCAATTCAATGATGAAGGTAGACAATCATCATCTATGGAGTAAGTTCCAAAGAGCATAATAACCCAAGACAAGAATCCACCTTGTTGCGCTCGCTAGAGGGTCGGACATCGAGTAGAGGTTTGTTTGAAAGCTGTATAGCATAGCCTGCTTCTCTTGGTGTAAGAAGCTTCACTCTTCCTTCCCTTAACTATGCAAACAACAATTTTGTAACTCAGATGTTCCAAATTTTATGATGTAGATGAAGAGATTGACCAAACAAAATTTGCATATGTGATTTTACCAGACCATCCCAACGCTTTTTAGCAGCAGCCATGTCTCTCATTTGCTTCAGATCAATATCTTCATCAACAGCTTGCATCCTAACAACACTTACTCCCTAACATTCAACAAACAATGTGCAGACATAAAGAGAGTAAGATTTTACTTTCGCATTCCCATCAACCAAATCGAATGGAGGCAATCAAAGCAATGGAGAATCAACTTACAAAGCGACGAACAGTGGAAAGGGATGTGCTTTTTATGGGGAAATTAGGTGAAGATGCCATTGAAGAGGTCATCCTCGAGCTCTGTTTTCTGTAAAGATTAGAACCAGAAGCTAATAAAGGATTTAGAATGGGAAGGGATAGAGACTCCATGTTTTAGAGCTTTTTCAGCGAGAGGGGAACAGAGAAAGGATGAAAATTAGACAAATTTTGTTGTTTATCCAGGGAATCGGAACTTCGGGTAGTAACTAAAAAGATAATCTTCACGTTTGCGCTTGAAACAAAAAAAAAGGAAAAAGAGGTAGTCAGTTTCGAGTTATTGGACCGATGATCAATTTTGGCTTCATTGAAACAGAACCAGACTCGGTTCTCGAACGAAAGATATGTCCGCGACACGGCTCATTTGGTTAAATATAAATTAGATTGATCCACTTTGATAGTTTAAATATTTTAGAAAGAAAAAAACTATTAGACAATTTTAGTTTAAGGGAACTCAAATCACAATTCTTTGGATAACTGACCAATGAAAATGTTATCCGGCAATGTAAACTTTTTCTTGAAACTAATTTCGATCATACATTGAAATTTCATAACACAAGTACTTGTGTTTAGAGTTTGGATGATTTTATCTGAATTACTCGAGCCATCGTCTCATATATCCTTGTTTGAGAAATTATAATCTCTTATATCCCAAACTAATCTTCATATTCCTCTCAACTTTAATCAAATGTATGAAGACGAAAATATTTTTTACTCAACTTTAATATTAAAAAAAAAAACAGAAAATATTTATAAAAAAAAACGAAAAAAAAAAAAAAAATTGGCTCTCACGATACCTCCCTCCATCGTCGACATCGACATCAGCTCGCTCGCTCGCTCTCCATCGCCGTCATTTCCTCCGCCGCCGAGCTCTCCATCGCTGCCGTTTCCTCCATCGACGTTGTTTCCTCCATCACCGCCGTTTCGTTGCCGCTGGCTCGATTTGGTTTGGTTTTAGCAAATTTAATGATTGAATTGGTTTGATTATTATGCACATTGGGTGTTTTGGTCGATTAGGTCTATAAAGAAGTAACAAATGTATTTTAGTGGTTGAATCCTAGTGAATTGGAAGTAGATTAGATCCCCAATTTGTGTTCTTGCGATAGGAGAACTAGGTAAAACTAGTAAAACTGTTAAATATAGTAAAACTAGTAAAACTGAAAACCATGATTTATGTGTAAAATTGGGATAACTGTCGATAACTACTATTACTGAGTGACTTTTTGTATTGTTTTTTACAGGATACGATGAGAAACAACGTCAGCATATATTTTAAATGCCAAAGTCGCATGTATAGTTTAATGTTCAAGACATAAATGGGAGAGATAACTTTGTCGAAGCTGGAAGCTAGGATATTCAAGAAGGTTTTGTTAGATGAAAGTAAAGTTAAATTGCAATTGAGTTACATTCCACTGCTGGTGGGATGTGAGGAACAATTTACTATTTCTAATGATGAGGATCTGTGTGTTTATCTAACGTCCATTGATAAAGAAAAATGGGCAAGGTGTTGGTTTCTGGGAGAAAGATACAACACAGACACAAGCAACTGTGTGGAATCTTTGAACAATGTTTTTAATAATGCAAGGAAGTACTCCTTAATACCCATGTATTGTAAAACATGTATCGGTCGAACTGGTCAAACTGGTAATACTAATTTGTATTGTAAAACAGGTATATGGTCGAACTGATCAAACTGATATTACTAAGCAAAGAACGTATAACTGGTCAAATTGGTATTGCTGATTAAAGTTGAAAATGGAAAAAAATAATTTTGATTTTACAAAACCTAAACCAAAATTACTCAACAGACTTATTGGCGTCGTAAACGTCATAACTAAATATTACAACATGTATTAAGTGGGAAATTGAGTATATCATATTGGGTTGTTATGAAGTAATCTACACAATAGTCCTTATATTTTAATGTCATTTTGTAAATAATAGCCAACTTAGGATGAAAAAGTTACAGAAATCTAGTTTTAAAACATATTAATGCATAAAACACTCAGAATTATTTGTTTATCTACTTAAATCAACTGTAAAACTAAAAAAACAAATTTTAAGGATAGGTAATACTAATTAAAATTGAAAACACTCAAAGTAAAACTATTGAGAACTTTCGTATAACTACTATATTCTGTAAAACTATGTGTAAATTTTTTGGCGCACATGTGACTAAAAGACGGCGCACGTGTGACTACTATACTCGATTTCCCTCCATCATTTCCCTCCATTTTTTGGGTTTCCCTCCATAAAACCAGTAATACGAATTCAAATACAAAACGGACAACATAGTTTTACTTAATAAAACCAGTAATACAAATTCAAATACAAAAATCGACAACATAGTTTTACATAGTAATACAAGTAGTACAAATCCAGATACAAAAACCGACAACATAGTTTTACCTAGTAATATCAGTAGTACAAATCCAAACAACCACCATAATTCTTCACACCGCATTTTTCCTTGACCTTGTCGTTGGCCTACTCACGTGATTGTCTACTCCAGTCCGTTTAACACCCTTTTTTGTTTCGTAAACCATTGTCTTCTTCTTGAGAAAGACCAACATGCTCGGCTGGTGGGTCTGCAGGCGCCTGCAATCGAATACAGTTATACTCCAGTATTACCAAGTATTACCAAGGTATACTACCGAGGTTGTAGTGTTGTCGTTTCCTCCTCGGAATCCTGTAACAAACAGTATTACCAAGGTATATTACCGACTAGTTCTACGTAGTTATACCAGTAAAGTAACAAAAATCCGACTAGTTTTATCTAATTCTACCAGTTTTACAAAATCACACTAGTTTTACCTATTTATACTAGTATTACTTAAAACCCAGAAATTCAAATCACACTAGTTTTCCCTAGTTCTACCTAATTATTCAATCGAATCCAACTACTTACCGTTGACTTGACGGGGTCGCTCACGGTTCGGCTGCTTCTCGAGTGGGTACTTCCTGACTGGGTACTTTCCTCGTCCTTATCTCCTTCTCCTTCATCTTCTTCATCTCCTTCATCTCCTTCTCCTTCTCCTTCATCTCCTTCTCCTTCATCTTCATCTCCTTCATCTTCATATCCTTCATCTTCAACCGGACCGAGTTCCTCACCTATCCGAACCGGATATCGCAAACTCAACCCTTCTTCTTCTACCTCTTCATTCGTTCGGGAGACTTCGACAACCGGATCCGAACCCCTCGTATCTTCTACCTCTTCATTTCGAGCAATCGTCCTCTTCTTTCTCCCCCGTGTCTTTGGTCCCATCTTTGTCCTCTTCGATCGAACTCGATTTGGTTTTGATTTCGACTCAGTTACCCCTAGTTTTACGAAGAGCAGTTACGGGTTTTGATTTCGAAGAGAACTTTGAGTTTTGTCGAGAGTGTCGATTTCAATTTTAAAAAAGAGCAATCGGGTTTCGGGTCAGATCCGATATGTTTTTGGGTTATACCCTGGTATGAGATGTAATTTTTTAATATTGGTTAGGGTAAGAAAATAAAAAACACGTTTTTGGAATTAAAAATAAATCAAAACAAAATTCATTTTAGAAGGGGAAGTTTTCAGACTTGTGTTTTAGATTTAGGGATATATGAGATGATTTCTCGAATTACTCAGTATTCGATCCTCATTTTGAATTTACCCGTCCCATATTTTTTTCCTAGTTTATACATTAGACAGAAGCTTTTAAAATACTTAAATTACCGGTACATCGATTCTAATCCGATATTACCCAATCAATATATGTGAGATGCATAGCCCTACAAGAGATGTGGGGAAGCCTACGTATGACGAGTGGACCAATATGTATGGGCCATGAGAAGCCCATAAAGATCCCCATCCACATAATCTTCAAATCGATGGATACTTCTTACAAATACAACTTCCACCTCGACTAGAGCAAAGAAGATGGAGGGAGGGATATCAACAAGAAAGACATCACAGGAATCTTGTCAAACAGAGCAATATTAAAAACCAGTCAAAAGTGTCGTGTGGGAATCAGTCAGAGGAGTTACCCAATTGGTTAAATCTATTTTAAGTCGTATCTTAACTTGACATACAAAACTACAATGCAAAACACACCCCCAATGAATTAAACGAAACTCAAATACAATCTTTAAACATCAAACCAATTTTTATTCGGTAGTTCGACTTCTGTCCAACCAATCCACGCTCTTACGTGCTCTCTCCATCGGCTGAGACTTATCTCTGTAAATGTCCACACTTCTCCTCGACCTCTCCATTTCTTCGAATGGAATCCTCACCTTCTCGGGTCTCTCTATGTGGCTCAACTTGTATCCCTGAAACCTTAGCCTGTCTATGCTTTTCCTCGGTTTTTCTCGTCCGTCCTTACTCTTCCTTGGGGCATCTACACTATGCCGAGGAGGTTGTTCACACCCTTCCATGCTTCTTCTTGAGAAAGAACTGTTTCTTTTCGATGCGGATTTCTCCACAGCGCACACAAACTTCTTAAGATGGCCAATGTACTCGGGAAAGAGTTCAAGATCACAGTGGTTTCCGCCTTTGAGCCATAGCGGTTCATATTTCTCTTGGCAGAGTTCCCAGAGCTGTTTCCCATGCGAGAAGTCAACTACATCATCTGCTGTTCCCTGCAAATTGAGAAGCTTTCACCATAAAACTGATATTGAGGATTAATAGACAATGGTTTATACAAGAAAGAATGGATCTTGCAAGACAAACTGTTCAGCCTAGAACTTGGAACCCAGTTTTTCCAGTCAATAATGTTTGATCACGGAAACTTACATGAATCACGAGGACCGGACACCTCACCAACGGAATTTTGTCTATGTTCTGAAGAAGATCAAACAAAATGCTGTCAAGGAGGAGAAGTTCTTATAAGCAACATTATGTACAGAAATCAAAATGCTTACCTTGTATATGTCAAACCAATAAGTTCGCTTAACGGGATACATAACTCTAAGCCCAGAAAGAATTGGACTATGAAGAATGGAAGCTTTTAGTCGAGGCAAACGTGCAGCTAAGTCGACGGTTGGACCACTACCGACAGATTGACCATAGAGGATAATGTTCTCCTGCTTTGCCCCATAATTCTCTTCCAGACATTTGTAAGCAGCCTCGATATCAGCATAAGTATTTTGTTCGCTGGGCTGCAAAAAAAACGGAGATTTATGTTCGCAGTGTAGATGGACCAACATTTGAATCAGAGAAATAAGAGAGCTTTAGGATCTGTGGTTACTCACCTTCCCTGATGATTGGCCATACCCTGAATAGTCATACCTGTAAACCACCAGAACATATTAAGAGGATTTTCCCATGTTACAAGATGGAATTTGTAATCTTACGGAAATAAATCCTACTATATTCAGGTCAATTTTAAGACAGACAGAACAAAATTTTGTTCTAATCCATTCTATGCCAGAATCCCAAGTTATAACTGCATGAGCCAAAAAGGTGTTCCATCAAAGAACTACATTTTGGATATTCAATACTTGCCTCCAGAAACAGATACAATAACAGTTCTTAAAGGTCTAGAAATATAAATTTTTGCCCAAGACCACTTGATGTCAACAACACAACCAAAATATGTTTCTCTACCAAAAGAATCAAACTCAAACATCTCAACCTCAAAACTACTTTTTTGTCTCCTTGATAAAGGAGGAGTGGAGATCCAGATTCAGAACAAACCCTAAAGACAAAAAAAAATTCCATAAATAACAAGACTTTTCCAGTAAAAATGTATGAGTCTGCAACCTAAACTTTCAAAAGATTATCAGCTACTACACACTGAAATCCACTTATGTCAACCAAAACTTGAGCAGATTTCAGCGATAAGAGTATCGGCTTTTACACACTGAGAGCAAGTATTGTGCTAAATTGTGCATCTGGGAGCTTCAAATCTACGAGAACTTTTTGAGCAGATCCTGAGCTAAATATAGAAAGAAAAATCTGATCTGGGCAATTGAAATCAACCTCAGTAGAGAATACGAAAAAAGGAGGGACTAACCCCATCAAATTGACGCGGAGGTGAATACTAAGCTCGATGAAGAGCTCGTACATCTGACCGATATCAGCAGCATTCCCGTGCGAATACAGAAGAGTGGTGACGGCCATAGGGTATCTGATGTACATGGCGACGATTTCGGTGCCTCGGCGCGTGGGCAGACGCAGAATGTCGACGTTTTCTCGATGGGGAAAAGGGTCCATGAGCAGAAGCTCCGTAGCTTCATCTCTGATTAGCTTGTACGACGGCGGATTCGGCGGAAAAAACGCCAATTTCGCCGCCATTGAAGAAGTCACACCACCCATCTCTAAGCAGAGTCCACTCTCCAAACTCTCTTTCTCTTAGTCTGTATGTATATGTGAATCGTATTGGTAAGTGTATAAGTGAACCTAGGAAGAAGTCGCTCAAGTTTCAGAGAAGAAGACGAAGCAGCTTGTGATGATTGCGAGGAAACATTCCCTTTCTTTTTCTTTTTCTTTTTCTTTGAGAGAGAGAGAGAGAGCCAATGACCGATTTATTTGAACCTAAACAATATTTTGTTTTCAATGTTTTAAAGTATAAAAATTTACTATCCAATAACGAAAATTGGGATCTTGTCTGTATTGCGTCTATAAACAAAACCCTTATTCGGGGATTTCCAACAAAAAAAAATTGAAATATAGTGGAGTATATGTTGTTGATTACTCGTTAAAATTTTGATTTTTGTTTTACATCTTCATTGCCAATGGGTAATTAAACAAAACAGTTTTAAGAATTGTTTATTGTTTTCTTTTTCAAACATTTATGACAATGTTTTCAACCTATAACATTTATGACTATTTTTTTTATTCATCAATTTTCTTTCTAAAGAAAGGATTAAGGAGAGAGCTAACCCATGGGTATTTTGTATTTATATGACGTTTGATTTTACAATTAGTATATATATCATTTGTATTGAAGAGTTATGTGCTTAGCCTCATAATAAATCATGACAGCATGTGTGATTCACATGGATAACATCATAGAGTCCATTACACAAGTTATAAAAAAAAAATCTAAAATCACAAGTTTGTGTTTTCTGTAATATGGCTTAAGATGGAACTTTTTTTATTAAAAGAAAGATACATCTCATGGATTTACAGGTTGTAGGGTTTGAGGGTACACGTGGATGGTTGGCTGCCCTTGAATGGAATTTACTGGCAGCATCATGGGTTGGGAGGGGACCAATAAATAAATCCCTCCAACCTTTTTTTGCTTCTTTGTCAACTATAAGTCTATATCCCTCCATTTATGTGAACTTCCAAATCATAATCTAGTAGTTGATTCTTAATGTTTATGTAACTTTTCAGAACTAAATAGGCAAGTGACCCACTCCACTTTGCTTGCTATTTATGTGATTATAATTCGACCCTCCTTGAATAAATATGGTTTATGAAATTCGGGGTCTTTGGTCCATAATTTTTTCTTAGCTCAATAAGAAGATGCTTAAAACGTTCGTTGATGATGGATCCAAAATTAATTAATAGAGGAAGGCAAAGAGACAAGTGTGAAAATTAATGGAGGCTTCGATTCAAAAAAAAAAAAAAAAATTAATGGAGATGATGATCTGGTCGAGAAGCTAAGGCTAAGGTTGGGATAAGAGGGATTGGAAGAAAGTTCCAAGACAAGAAATGAATCATCGATGTCGCTCTATTCTCATACACTTTGTTTCCTTTTTTTGTCTTTTGTTTTTGCGTCTATTCATTCTTTCTTATGATGTTAGCCTGTCTACACATGCATGAATATATGGACCATTGTTTTCTTGTATCCCGACAAATATTGCATTTCCATATTCTGATTAAAGCGACTCAACGAGCACGATTTCGACTTTTTGCTTATTGTTTATCTTTTCAATGCATATTTTACTTAAAATCAAATCTGCCATCATGAGTTGAATCTAGTTATTTGTTTTAGAATTTAAATTTACGAGTTTAATTTGCTTGTCTCGACTTCTCATACCGACTAGAATTTTAAGCCCATTGTAAAAGAAGTACAAAAACTAACAATCCCCCAAATTAGTCAAAGAAGGGGAAACCTTGATGTCTTCTTATTTGGTTTGGAGTTATTCATTGATACAAACAAAAGGTTTCAAATCAAGTCCAAGGACGATAAGCTTGAGCATTAGGGTTACAAATGCTTGGGAATGAGAGATTTTTTTTTCTGTTACGCCTGTAAGAGTTAGCTATATATGAGGACTTAATTTCGAATTCAGGTTTTTTCTTTAGGTCATACAAACCATTCAGCTAGCTCAAAGGTGTTCTGCTTTGTATCAGTTATTCGCGTTTACAAAGGCGCAAAAAAGAGATGGCTTCTCGTCTTGCAGAGTAGAGTATGGATCCTGAAATTATTGGTGCAAATTATGAGGTAGAACTATAATCTTTCGACGCGGTTTGTTGTCACAAGGATCAAGGAAAGACTCGGCTGTAA
Source organism: Eutrema heterophyllum (assembly GCA_002933915.1). Lineage (NCBI taxonomy): Eukaryota > Viridiplantae > Streptophyta > Magnoliopsida > Brassicales > Brassicaceae > Eutrema > Eutrema heterophyllum. Next base: position 589,559 of record PKMM01032061.1, on the reverse strand, counting down.
GAGTAGGTTTAGCAACAGTGAGACTGTGAGAGGATAAGATAAACAAAGCAAAAAAAAAAAGTTGTAATTAAGATTTAACGTATTTTAGATACCTTGCACTCTCTCGTTTAGACTTGGCTCATTATAGAAAGAGTCCGAGCGAGTCCAACCTCCGAGGTCCAGAAGAATAACGTGATCACCTTTACTATGATTGCAGGTTCACATCCTAGATATGGCCGGACATGAGCGAGGGGTTAATTAATAGGAACCCAAAACTCAGCCAAATAAACTTGTACAATGTAGGTACTCAGTGTTGGTAGTATTCACCCTCACTGTGAGAGCCATTGAAAAATGCATACGGAATCACCTTGTCTTACTCAGTTTATACTGAAAAGTGAAAAAAACCACGTCTACAGAACGTTGTAGATAGATGGTTACATGAATAAATAATCCCGTTCTCTTTTCTTGTGCAGTAGAAAGAATTGTTGTGAAAAAAAAATGTCAGCTAACACGAAGAGACTAGGAGTAACTCTTGAAGTAATTGTGATTTGTAGCAACAATTTACTGGCCAAGACTCACTAGCCATACCTCACCACCTTTCACTCTTCTTTCCCTTAGGACTCAACCAATTTGTACTTGGCTATATAAGCCTTTCATTTATCTGGCGATTTTGGGGCAAAGCTCATAGTTGCTAATGTTTAAAATCACCGACGAAGGCATTTCACAGAAATGTGTCATACCCCAATGTAATTGACGGAATGGAACGTTAACAATTAGGTAATTCAACTTGGAAACTACGGCATGAATGATATAGACCATCAAAGAGAAGCATTACAAATTACTTTAGAGGAAGCTTCACTTTCGCATTCAGAGTTCAGACAAAAACAAAAATCGTCAAAAGAGTGTAAGAATCTCGTCTAAACAAAATGCAAGAGAGAGACAGAAAGAGAGGGGGATACAGACAGATCTCAGCTTTAAAATCCACGCCTAGGACGCTCCTCTGCGACATTCACCCTGATTGCTCTACCCTCCATATTCTGCAAACAAAGACACAAGGAAAGATTGATTGAGAGATCATCACAAAATCATGTAACCTGCATTAGCATAACCGTAAATGAGGAAGAGGAGGGTACCTGTCCATCAAGAGCAGCGATGGCGTCGTTGAGTTCAGTCTCGTTAGACATTGTGACAAACCCGAATCCACGTGAACGACCTGTCTCACGGTCATAAACCACCCGAGCTTCCACAACTTTACCATGCTCACTGAAAACTTGTTCGAGACGACCATTGTCCACATCCCATGGTAGATTTCCCACATAGACTCTGAATGCAGGTTCATATACCCGAGGTTGGCGTTCTGGACGTGATCCTCTTGGAGCTGCCTTGTTTACTGTCAGAAGCCGTCCATTCAGATCCTGACAAAAATATGAAAAGACAAACACAGATGCTCGGTAAAGTTCTCACAGACAGTGTGCCAAAGTCAAAGGAACAATATCCCACCACAATACATACTAATACTTCAGATATGCTTGAAACATGTAAACTTACATAACGGTTGAACTTCTCGACAGCTGTCTCAGCTTCTTCCACCGTACTCATTGTCACAAATCCAAACCCACGACTCTGGTCGGTTTCCCTATTGTAGATAACCTTCAACCAGAAGAATCCCAAGAATAAGTTAGGATTAACAACGTTATCTGTTGACCAGATAAAAAGTGAGAGCTTCGAATAACATCAGCTATACATATATACTTAAAACCAAAAGCATAAAAATGCATCTTGTTCTCTAGGAACATCTAATGTCAACAAATATGAATTCAATCCACACAATTCTGATCACTTAATTAATTTTCTCAAACCAGAGATGCTCCAAACACTTAAAAAAGCCAAGAACTTCATTTTATCTCATCCATTTGAGTCACATTTGATGCAAATTGCAATGCACAGAACATACATGACCTTAAGCAACGCATAATGAACATATACGCATCATTGAGGCTTATCAAATAAGCACAAGAAGGAAGCAGCAAATCAGAACTACATATACCTCGGCGATTTCAACTGTACCGGCTTGCTCAAAGAGCATAGCCAAGGCTTGGCTGTCAACGTCGTAAGCCAAATTGCCGACGAACAGCTTCGCTTCTTCCGGTGGCTCCGGGAAAACGCCTCCTTCGCTCACATCTCCTTCCCCTTCCGAAAACGTGGCTTCTGGCTCGTTCTCCTCAACGGCGACCGATGCGCTCCCATCCCCACCATCTTCCTCATCTTGCTGAGCCCAATCCGAAGTCTGGGCAACGAAGGAAACAAAGGGGGACTTTTTAAGGTGGGTTTTGGTTTTCAGAGAGAGGGAAACGCGGGAGAAAGAGAGCGGGAGGTTAGTGCGTCCGGTGAGGAGGGAAAAATTGGAGCAGCGAGTTTGGGAGGAATAGATAGTGGACACTGAAGGATGGGAGAAAATGGTAGAAGAAGAGGAATCCGCCATGGCTAAAGGCTTCAAGCTTGAGGTTACTATCGAAGAAGCCATTGCAGAATTGTGAGAGATAGAAGTGTGAAAAAAGAAGAGGAAGGGAGGGTTTTAGAACGGTGGGGAAGATAGGGATAAGGAGGGCCGAGAGAGCAAGAGAAAATTGTTTCGATACCAAAGCGAAAATCATTTAAAGGAAAAATAAGGTGTTCTGAAAAAGAAAAAAAATACAAATTGAAGGACCAAATTGCAAAACAAAAATGTTGTATTGCCGTTTCACCTAAATTTTTATTTAATAAAAACGAGTATATTACAACATTTAATGATTTAAAATGAATTAATTAACTCATGAGAGCTAACATTTAATGATTTAAATGACTAACGAATTATAAAACATACTCCCTCTGTTTCTAATTGTTGAATGTTTTAGAAAAAAAATTTGTTTCAAAAATATAAATTTTTTAAGTTTTCTATGCATTTTTTATTAGTTAATGATTATAAATTGTAAATTTCAAAAAAAATAATTGTCTTTATTGAGATGTTATTGGTTTAGAGTTATAAAAAATTGTTAATCACAAAAATGATGCTTTTAATAACCATATTTAATTTATTTTTTTAATATATATGTTTTTTCTAAACATCTAACAATTAGAAACAGAAAGAATAGTATTTAAATTATCTTTTAAACCACTGCTTTTTTTTCGAGCTCAAAAACGTAAAGAAACTGTTTCAATGAGGGAGAACTATCATCTCCTCGTTAGTAGTTCTCACTTCTCTTTTCATCATATCTTCTCAACAAAAAGGTATGTCACCTTTTCTTGATTCGATTCTTTTTTTTTGTTGTTAAGATTCTTGAGTGTTTGGATTTCTTGCCCCAAAATTTAGGTTTATTTGTTTTACGATTTGAATAATGTGGTTAAACTTGTCGATGAAAGTTTATAATTTAGTGGTTCGGTTTAAGGTTTAAATTTGATTTGCAAGTACTTGAGTTGTTGTATAAGCAATGAGCTACATCTTCTCATATTCTAGTTAGTGGTCACAATTCGTTTGGATTGAAATATTATGTAACAAACCGTGTATCAAAGACAGAATAATTTATATCGTAAATATCGTAGATGCAATAGGTACGACTGTCCAAGCAATAGAATCCATCTTATCATGAGCATCTCGACCAACTGCACTCTATAACGAATCTTCCATACGACATGTGCCTAGAAGCTTTCTTTCATCTATTTCGAACATTAAAAACACATATAACTTCTCAAACATAGTCAAACATTTTACAAAATTGCTTTGTATACTCATCTTCAAGTTTTTAGCGAAAAATTTCACGGGTTCTTTAACGTTTATTTTTCGACATTTTAACTTGATATGTTTATAATCTTGCTTTTATTACATGATTGTTGGAGGTGGGCTTAACACCCCCAGTTTAGCTAGGCCCATCCCAGCTAACAAGTCTCACTCGGTCAAAGCCCAGCTGAAAGTCAACATGTTTGATCAAGGGTGGCCCACCGAGCTCGAGCCGACAGCCCGTCGATCATCACGGAGAGAGCTAGGGATTGACGACACGTGGAGGGCAGATCGTGAACGATACCCCACCCACGTAGTCAACATCAAGTCCATCATAACCTACCCACCGCAGAAACCGGGACGCACATCTCGAGGTACCTCACCCGTAAAAGGCGCTCCCAGCGCCACGTCACCCCGGGATTACGAGAAACAGCTGCACCGCCCCGCTATAAGTACCTCTTAGCAGGCACTTATAGGGAGGGGCCCCGAACTCTCTTCTAGACAGACAACTCTCTCTCGTCACTTGTAACTTTTTAATAACTCTCTATAAAAGTGGCCACCGGCCTGTTCACCATGTTCTCCCGACCTATCGTTTGTCACCCGACCTGTTGCGAACATTAGTTGAATTCGTTCTAAATCACAGAAATCTCGCCCTCTTTCACATATCAATACTCGAATCTCCTCAGTGATCCTTTAGGATCAACAATTGGCGCTTCAGAGAGGGGGGGTTTAGAGATTTTCTACACGCAAAGAGCGGACTCAACGACAAATTCAATGACGGACCCACCAACTTCGAAAGCGCTACCGCCGCATCCGACGATAGACCAACCGCCATCAGGACAAGCTACCCCGGCTCAAGCCCAGCCTCACGAAAAAGCTCCTTCAAGTCAGCCCCACGTGATTCCCTGCCAACAGCCAACTCCGCCCGCAACATCAGAATCCGCCCAGCTCAACAGCTCCGTCACCCAAAGCGCGTCCCAGTTACCGGAAGACCAGCTCGCTCTATCCGCCGTAGTACACACCTTGCTCGCCAAAATGGATAAGTTAACACGCGCCACCAACCGACGATTCGCCGAGCTCGCAGCCCGTAGCGATCGACCAGACAATCCCGGATCCCCGGCTGCTCAAATCCGAGAACCGACTTCGCGAGAGGGAATGCTGCACCTCCAAAGGAACCTATTTGGAGAGTCACCGTCAGAGTCAGGAGTAACCCGACGATTCGCCCCCACGATAGATGGCTCCCCAGGCGCCAGAGATGCCGAACTCGAGACCATGAAAGAAATGATTCGCGCGATGACCTCCAAGGTCCATCAAGCCACCAGCTCGGCCCCAGAAATATACCGTGTTTTAAGAGAAACGCAGAATACGCCGTTCACCCGTCGAATCGCATCCACCCCGTTCCGTCATTTCGGCAAACTCAAGCTCTCACCGTACGCGGGCAGCACGGATCCAACCCAGCATCTAACGGCTTTCACCATCGCCATGGGGCGTGCCCATTTCACCCAAGGAGAACGCGAAGCCGGCTACTGCCAACTTTTCGTGGAAAACCTTACCGGCCCCGCCCTGACATGGTTTTCCAGGCTGGGTACGCATTCCATCGATAACTTCGGGGATCTCTCTACCGCCTTCCTCAAACATTACTCCATGTATATCAAGCAGTCCGCATCCAGCGCCGACCTCTGGGCCCTCCACCAAGGAGCGAAGGAGTCGCTCAAATCTTTCATCGAGCGATTCAAGGCGACGGCCTCGCAGAGCAATGTGACAGACGAATCCGCTCTCCCCGCCCTAAGGAACGGCCTCTGGATTGAATCGGCATTCAAAGACGAAATAACACTCAATAGGCCGCGCTCACTAGAAGATGCCTTGCACCGCGCTGGGCTTTACATCGAGCTCGAGGAGGAAAAAGCAGCGTTCTCAAAAAGACATACCGTGCAAAAGGCTCCGGCCCAGAAGGATAAACCACATGAAGGATATCAAGAACCTCGGCAGCACTACGACGACGAGTATCAAGGCAATAAAGGCAAGCGAACCGCCACGTTCCTCGTCAACGAACCACCGGCCGTATTCCACATGCACGACCCCGCTCGATTATCCGATCCCGAGCCAAAAATGCCATGGAACAAATGGACGCGCGAACTGGATCAAAGGGGGCAGCGGTCCGACGAATCAAAAGCCAAAGAGCCACGAGCAGAAGAGCAACAAGACAAGGCAACCTTCTACGAATTCCACCAGAGAAGAGGACACCCAACCTCGCATTGCCGCAAACTCCAAGAAGCCCTCCTAGACCAATACCAGAAGGGAAAGATCCAGGTGCCCGAGAAGCTGCTCCCGCGAGCACGAGATGGCAATCGACAACAACAGCCTGACAGACGAAGTCGTGAAGATAACCGAGCCAGGACCGACAACCGCGGCCGAAACGATGATCGTCGTCACCGATCTCCCTCTCGAAACCGGGAGGAAGCAAGGTCCCCTCCCCCAGCGCGAACGACGGTCGGAATGATCATGGGAGGACTTCTATCGTGCAACGACTCGGTGCGGTCTATCAAGCTACACGAGAGAAGGACCGCCTCCTCCTTAAAATGGAGTTCCGGTTCTGACAAAAGCGCGCAGGACACAAGCGGAAAAGGGGTTATCTTTACCGAAGCCGATGCTGCCGGGGTCCATCAACCTCACAACGACCCCCTTGTCGTACAGATCCGCGTAGTCGACTGCGACGTCAACCGGGTCCTCATCGACACAGGCAGCTCGGTCGACCTTATCTTCAAGGATACCCTGGCCAGAATGAACCTGCAAGGAGCCGAAGTCAAACCAGCCGTCACCCCGCTGACCGGCTTCGCCGGGGAGACCACCATGGTAATATAACTTGATCCTTGTAGAGAAGAACACAAAACGAATATACAGAGAGAAATTGAAAGTTATATTACTCAAATACTTCAAATTTTTGGATGTTTACAAATGAAGTATTTTAGCCTCTGTATACAAAATTCAATTTCAAAATATACGGTGTAGATTGAATCGAAGGGTGCATATTGATCCCAATTTTTTTCACACTTTTCTACAATATTTACAATACTATAAGTAGGGGTGGACGGATCAGGAAAATTTGGGATATCCAGATCCGTATCCAGGGCTTTCGGATATCCGCCTAGATATTAAGATATCCGCGGATATCCGAATCCGGATCTGTAAAAAATAAAAAATATTAAAATATTAACCGGTTTAGTTCATCCAAATTTGGCCCACATCGGCCCATTACAATCCGATCGATTACACTCGGATTCGGCCCAACACGACTTGATATCCATCTAGTCCACCTCGGCCCATTTATCGGCCTCCGAGCCCATTAAACCCGACCGAGCAATTTCAGCGCCGATCTCCGAAAAGGAAAGAAGGTTTCCGAAAAAAGCAATCTCCCGTGTCGGCTCCAGCAAAAATGGAAGATTTCCTCATCAACACATGCGAAGAAAAAGGAAATAGGACCGACTCAATACCATATAAATAGGGAGCTCACCTCATTCAAAAGGGATCCAAAATTTTCCAAAAGACATAAGACTTAACTCCGAGTTTTCTGGCTTAAGCTTTGAGTTTTGCGGTCCTTTTTCCTGTCACTTCCCGGCGACCTAATTCTTATAACTCGCCGAGTTTACTAATAAAACGAAACTTCCCGATCCTTTTTATTATTTAAATTAACCTAGTTGTTCGACCAAACAAAAAATTAACCTAGTTGAGACCTATATTCAACATTTACAAACGCATTATATATTCGTCACTTATTGTCTTCTTCTACACAAATAGTTGCCACTCCCTTACTTTTAGACTCCTTGAATGCAATGTTGAAGTTTTTCTATCTTGAGTGGCCTAAAGTCATTGCTTCTCATGGTTTAAGGAAGGGTTGGGCTTGATACAAGCATTTGTCTGGTGATAATTAGATCACTCAGTGCTGATCATAGTTGAAATTGGAAAGGGAAAGTAATATGTTCTTACTATAGTATCAGAATTACAATGATGCATTTAGAATTTTGCTTATTTTTTCCTCGAACCAGTCATGCTACCTTAGCATTTCTCGATTTCTTGTGGTTGTGAAACCAGCCTCGTTCCAAAACATACTTGATCCTTGTAGAGAAGAACACAAAACGAATATACAGAGAGAAATTGAAAGTTATATTACTCAAATACTTCAAATTTTTGGATGTTTACAAATGAAGTATTTTAGCCTCTGTATACAAAATTCAATTTCAAAATATACGGTGTAGATTGAATCGAAGGGTGCATATTGATCCCAATTTTTTTCACACTTTTCTACAATATTTACAATACTATAAGTAGGGGTGGACGGATCAGGAAAATTTGGGATATCCAGATCCGTATCCAGGGCTTTCGGATATCCGCCTAGATATTAAGATATCCGCGGATATCCGAATCCGGATCTGTAAAAAATAAAAAATATTAAAATATTAACCGGTTTAGTTCATCCAAATTTGGCCCACATCGGCCCATTACAATCCGATCGATTACACTCGGATTCGGCCCAACACGACTTGATATCCATCTAGTCCACCTCGGCCCATTTATCGGCCTCCGAGCCCATTAAACCCGACCGAGCAATTTCAGCGCCGATCTCCGAAAAGGAAAGAAGGTTTCCGAAAAAAGCAATCTCCCGTGTCGGCTCCAGCAAAAATGGAAGATTTCCTCATCAACACATGCGAAGAAAAAGGAAATAGGACCGACTCAATACCATATAAATAGGGAGCTCACCTCATTCAAAAGGGATCCAAAATTTTCCAAAAGACATAAGACTTAACTCCGAGTTTTCTGGCTTAAGCTTTGAGTTTTGCGGTCCTTTTTCCTGTCACTTCCCGGCGACCTAATTCTTATAACTCGCCGAGTTTACTAATAAAACGAAACTTCCCGATCCTTTTTATTATTTAAATTAACCTAGTTGTTCGACCAAACAAAAAATTAACCTAGTTGAGACCTATATTCAACATTTACAAACGCATTATATATTCGTCACTTATTGTCTTCTTCTACACAAATAGTTGCCACTCCCTTACTTTTAGACTCCTTGAATGCAATGTTGAAGTTTTTCTATCTTGAGTGGCCTAAAGTCATTGCTTCTCATGGTTTAAGGAAGGGTTGGGCTTGATACAAGCATTTGTCTGGTGATAATTAGATCACTCAGTGCTGATCATAGTTGAAATTGGAAAGGGAAAGTAATATGTTCTTACTATAGTATCAGAATTACAATGATGCATTTAGAATTTCCTGTGAAGCCAAATATACATACAAGAAAAAAATAATTGCAAACAAAGTTCAAAAGACATACTATAATATTTAACTAGTCTTGTTTTAACAAGTTCTCAGAGTATATAATTTGATCTCCATCTAAGTTGTAAATACATTCAAACTTCTCACATCGAAACAGAAACAAGTTTTAGGAAGATATAAAAGTTCTCGTCAATAAATTAACTATCAATCATGCGAAAACCATAAGATATTTGCTTGTAATATATCTTATTCAGTTATCCAACAAAAATATTTCAACATATAGATTATTTCTAATGCATTTCATGTCCGGAGCTGAAGATTTATTTAATACCTTAGGAAGAACTTGATCTTCCATACTTTGAGATCAAGAGATTCATGGCTCGAATGTTTCGATAATTTCATTCATATTTGATATACTTTCCTTCTTCTGTTCTTGCTTCATTTTGGGGATAACTCTTGAGATATGTAGCACATAAACTTTGAGCTTCTACCCGGTAGGAAATTTTATTTTCCACAATTCAAAGTCTCATTTTTTGTTTTTGGTCAAAGTCTCATTTTTTAATTTATATTTCTCAACATCAAACCGATCTGAAGCTAAGTCCATTTTCTTCTCCATCGATCAAGTCGCACTCTGAGCTGGATAACTATTTGTTAAGTTTAAACCAAGATTCGAATTGATAACCTTAATATGATCTCTCTAACTCGCTTAGGAGCATTCGACTTGTAAACTACGAAAGAATAGGAAATAAGAAAAAGACTCAAAATACACTGGATGGTTACAATTGTAGAAGCTGAACTCACAACATGACCATGAAAATTGAAAACCTTCTCGCTCGATAGGAGACGAGACTCTATAGCTTCATATGTGTTTGGAATGAAGATAAAGAAAACAACAATAGTAAAATTCTCTAACTAGTTTGATGTTATATATGACCAAAAAAAAATGAAACTATCTATAGTCGCAATCATTTGTTATTTACTGCCTCGCCAATTCGAACCTGCCACACAATAATCACACCATTCGTTGAGACCAGTAACCATAGGATCTTTTTAATTTCTTCTTTTCTTTCCGAAATGTATTAATAATATAGTCCGTCCCTTGCATAAGACATAGCAAGCTTTATGCCACAATTAAATAACTTTTTTTAAAGACCACATTACTGAAGTTTTACCTTGATGTGGTGGCTTTCTAACTCCATGTCTTTCATAGAGAATCCTCAGTCGACCGACTACATTTGTGCATTTTTTAGTTATTATATTTTGTTTCTGTTTTATCTAACTAAATTTCCTTTTTGCCAAATATATTCTTTTGGATTTATTTTCATGTTTAATAACTTATTATTTTATTTATTTTTCAGCCATATTATTAACCTTATTTTATTGTAACGCTATTTTATAGTTCCTTTTTATAATATTTTAGCATTTTACAATAATTAGCATTTTAGTGTTTAATTAAAAAAACTCTAATAAAGTTTAAATAAATAATTCATCTATTATTCCCTTGTTAAATATTGGGTCATTAATTGAAAAAAATTATCCGAAATAATCAAATTTATATTTATATTTTTGTAAAATAAATCACTTATGTGTAAATAAATCTAAAAAGCATGATGTATAATCGTTAAACAAATTTAAAATATAGGGCCACATTTTGCTAATTTGCTTTAAGCCTCTAAATTAGTCGGGCCCGCACTGAATATATTGAACATAACATGCCAAAAAAAAAGTGTATTATATTTGGTTAGTTATATGGAGAAAAACAAATATTATTGGTTAGTTATTTTAGTTGTTATAATTTCAAAATCTTAAAATGTATCCACAATCAGTGGACAGGAGTCAACACGAATAAGAGACCAGGCCATCAAAAGTAGAGACATATAACTGCTCCAATTTTCTTACTTTTGAAATATTTTAACCTTTTACTATTCCAATGTAGTACCAATCTCCGCTTTTCTGTTGTTCTCGCATGGTCACATGTGCATGATGCCTCAACTTTTTCCTATTTTTAAGGGTAGATTTTTTATTTAACAAAAATCTATGCATCGGCCAGAGGGAAAAAAAGTCGCGGCCATGGTCAAACATTGACTGGCTCAAACAACTTTGACCCAAAAAAGTTACCCATTTTACACAACATTCCAAAATTCTGAATAAAAATAGTAATTTATTTGGAAAACCAGAGCATGGCATTGTAAATTTGTAACTTACGTCTCCTCCATCATGTGTACGCAAATTTATATTTCATATTATTTTGCTATGGCTATTTTTTATTTGTAAGGCTACTTGTGTTCCATCACCACCCTAGACATTCATTATTAAAAAAAAAAAGACGTAAAGAGAAGACATAAATTATATTATATGAATATCATGATCAACACATCTGCACTTGTTCCCACACTTAAACCTAATAAAAGATTCCTTAAAACAGAGAATCCTTAGAAGGGTCCTAAGAGAGAGCAAAGCCAGAGGTTGTATTCTCCTTAATTTTACTCCAAAAAAGAAAAAAGAAAAAAGAAAAAAAAAAGAAGAGTAAATCAAGGGGTTAAAGAAAGTATTACACTATTACTTAACCCAACCCCTTAATTGGTGGCTTTAATTGCCTTTTCTATATAATTTTTTTTTAATTGGGTAAAAACTTAAGTGACCACTAAAGGGCCACCCACAATCAGCAACGGGAACCCTTACGGCAATTCAGTGCACCAGAACCCAACGTCAATGGTCCAACAAGAGAAGACGGTCTAGCCCCAAGACTCGAGGCTTTGGCATAGCTAGACGAGGCAGCACCACCAGACGGCGTAAAAAACGCACCGTTTAGCAACAAATCACCAGAAGACCTCCAGTTCCAGCTCTTCCACTCGCTCTCAGGCGCGTCCTCGTGCTTAGTCACTTCTTTGCTAAATCTGATATTCGGGGCCACAAATCGGTTCCCTTGACTATTGATTGTAGGATTAGCACTTCCTCCAATCGCATACATCTCCCAATGTGTATAGTCATTGTTCACCACATGGAAGTACCCATGTCTACACCTACACACACACATCAATGGTCACAAATCACATTAATTTACTATATAAAAAAAAAACAAATCTACCACCCAAAAAAAAAAAACAAATCAAATCTTTTTTACCTGGGCATTCTTTGAACAAGGCCTTCACCAAAATGGTTAAAAGCTATAGTGATTTGCATATTCTTGTCACGAGTGTAAGTGTCACTATGACCAAGCAACATGACCTTATCGTGATGCGTCATGTAATTGTTAGACAGAGTAATCGCCGTCGAGCCCATTATAGCATCAATAAGCCCGTCTTCGCAATTGGAAAGCGAACAATGGTCAACCCAAACATGACTCCCTCCAAAGATGGATACACCGTCACCGTCCGATATCGTTCTCCACCCGTAATGCCGTGGGGAGCTCCGTACCATAGCGTTACCACCTTGCTTGCAATCGTGGATATGAATCCCGTGGATGATGATGTTGGTCACGTACTGGATCGTGATACAAGGCCCACCAGCGATGTGTACGGACGCGCCACGGCCATCGATGGTCTTGAAAGAGTTCATGATCAGCTCTTCTTTCAGCCGAATCGTCATGTCTCGCTGGAAAATGATCCAGAGCGGCTCGTCTTGAACCACCGCGTGTCTCAAGGTTCCCGGTCTGGGACTCACTGGGTCGTCGTTTCCTGAGTCTGTGACCACGTAGATCCGACCGTCTCGGCCGCCGATTGCGTTCTTGCCGAACCCGATGGCGCAATCGGCGAGACGCTGACGGTTTTTCTCCCAGTGTGGGTCGCATCGCCAACAATCGTCGACTGGGTTACCAGTCGTACACGAGAGATAACCTAACTTCCTTCTTCCTGCAACCGACGCATTAATGCTCCTACATAGTGCGCACAACCAACAAAGTCGACTTTTATTGCATTTTTCTTCTTAAATATACAAAAAGCAGAGAGATTATATAAAGTTTGCTGTTTTATGGTCCCATTTGCGATTTACTTAATTCTCCCTTTGAACAGGACGAGCATTTTGTAAAGAGTATGCTGAAATTTGGGGGTTTTTTGGGCTTTGTGAACAAGAAAAAAAAAATATATATATATATATTAAATGAGCATTTTGTAACAGTATGCTGAAAATTTTGGGTTTTCAAGTAAAATGTGGGTGAGAGTTTGAAGAAAAGAAAAAAAGACAAAAAATTCGTACTTGTGAACTTCTTCGACAACAGCTTCTGGGTCTGGAACTGGTGAAGATAAGAGCAATGGAGCATAGAGAAGAAAGGAAACTATGGAGATAAAGAGCTTCTTGGTCTGCATTTTCTTCTCTCTTTTTTTTTGGTATGGTTACAGTATAGACTCAGTCACTCTCTCTCTCTCTCGGATTCTGGTGAGAGAAGAGGGAAGCGAATACAGAGGAAAGAAGTTTTGAGTGGGAATATAGAGAAGATAAAACTTTGGGGGTTTATATAAACATGTAAGGACCTCCCACACTATTTCTTATTGGCATTTTCGGTTTAGGTCCCACTTTCTTATTTCTTCTTTAGTAAACAACTCATATAATAATGGCTAGTATGAAGTATGAACCTAAGCTTACATCCGTTGCAATTCAAATCTTCAATTAGCTAATTGTTGACATTAAACAAATGCCTCCACTCTAATTAGGTCGAAAATGTTATACTTTTCAAATAAGCTTCACTTGATCAGTTTAGCCGAATAAAAACAATAGGAAATTGGTTTTAAGGTAATTATAAGGATCCAAACTTAGAAACCATTCTAGTTGATAACAAATATAGAAAATTTCAACAAAAAGGCTCAATTTATAGGGCACCAAAAAAAAAAAGGTAATCAATTTATAGCAGTTTCACTCAAAAATGAATTTAACAAAAAAAATGAGAGTTTATGTGATTGTGAATCATAACCTATTATAACGATAAAGATAAAAACATAGCATAGATATTGCCTATAATTGCATATTTAATCTAAGATTTAGATATACATGTCCATATCGATTCAGGGCCATATAGTTGCATATATTGCAAAAACTAAATTAAAAAAAAAACATTAGAAATTGTCCGTATCAGAACCGTTATACCTGAACAAAGCCTTTATTATTCAGAGAACTAACTCTCCCAACCATATACTATAGCAACATGTTAGGTAAGATATCAAAGAAAAGCGAAGATAAACCGACATAACATGTCGACTAATCTTTTCATAAAAAAAAAAAACTTGTCAAGTAATCGTGTATCGAAAAACATAAATGACGAGAAAATAAAATCAAAATAGAATGAGATGATGAAAAGAAAATAGAAAAATGAAGTAATAAACCATGTAATTAGTCGAATGATTTCATCAGAGATGAGTTATAGTTTTAGAGTTATACTTAATTTGTTTACGAATATATATATGGTTTTTGTTTCTCTCAAATTCAAGCTCATTTGCTATAGGAATTTCTTCTCCTATTTTACTAGTATTGACTAATTTTTGTTTCTATCTTAAAATGTAGAGGAGATTAATTTCAGCTATTTTCTTCGTGTTTGGTGGTGGTGGTGGTGAAAAAAATGACGTGAAGAACAGATTTTTTAGTACCATATTCCTTTCCACTTCGTAATGCACCAATTACGGCAGGGGGATTTAGATACGAATCAATACACTCTTAAAGTCATTAGTTAATAGGTGTTGGTCATGATAGGTTAATGTGGAAAGCATTGGAGAGATGTAAAAGAAAAGTATAAGTGGGACATGTAATGCCTCTTGATTTGCAGGTTTTACGGGATTCCTTTCAATTGTTAGGTTGTTTTGACAGTTGAGCATGCTAGTCTTTGGACAACGTAATCAAATGATACGGTTGATTTTTTTTAAAAATGAGCACTAAAATTTGAAGTCTAGTAAAAATAATTGTATTTTGTTGACAATAACGAAATGTCATACTTATTTTTTCCCCGAACCAGTCATGCTACCTTAGCATTTCTCGATTTCTTGTGGTTGTGAAACCAGCCTCGTTCCAAAACATACTTGATCCTTGTAGAGAAGAACACAAAACGAATATACAGAGAGAAATTGAAAGTTATATTACTCAAATACTTCAAATTTTTGGATGTTTACAAATGAAGTATTTTAGCCTCTGTATACAAAATTCAATTTCAAAATATACGGTGTAGATTGAATCGAAGGGTGCATATTGATCCCAATTTTGTTCACACTTTTCTACAATATTTACAATACTATAAGTAGGGGTGGACGGATCAGGAAAAATTTGGGATATCCAGATCCGTATCCAGAGCTTTCGGATATCAAAACTTCGGATATCCGCCTAGATATTAAGATATCTGCGGATATCCGAATCCGGATCCGGATCTGTAAAAAATAAAAATAAAATAAAAATATTAAAAATAATGATAAAATTAAACTTTTATATAATATTTTGTAAAAAAATCTGTTATTATAAAAAAAATATTTAAACTTTATTTTAATTATTTATATATATAAATCTCAATAAGATATAAATTTGTAATATATTTAAAAGATCCGAATCCAGATATCCGGACCTTATATATTAACTATCTGGATCTGGATCCAATACCCTCGGATCCTGGATAATAGAGATGTAAAACGACGTCGTTTTTCATAATTTATTGATTTTTTTTAAAAAACCCACATGTACCATAAATTCGATAGGGTAAAATCCGACATGATAAATTGAAAAACACAACCGCCCGTTTTAAACCAGCATTTTTTTAGTAAAATAACCATGGTAATGCACTCAAAAAAATATTTAGGATTTCGGGTACCCATCGAATAAAAACTCAACTTTAACATCCCTAATATTTACCGTTATTCAAAACAAAAATCAAATATAAAAGGTGAGTTACATTAACTAATTTTTTGATGGAATAGTGAGAATCAATCAAGGAGAGAGGCCCGCTCAACAAATCTTCATCTTCACTCCTCCATCAACAAGATTTGATCGGAAAGATAACTTTGACAACGACAATGAAGATTTGAGTAATCACAGCACATGCCTCCCAAAACTTATTATTGTTTCAAAGGGGCAAAGTAGGCAGCTTCTTACATGCGACATATCCTTTTTCTTTTGTTTACTCTTTCTTTTTTGTCCGTAAAGTTCGCCGAGAATTTGAACATAAGTAATCTTATGGTATCCACTCATAAACATAATACGTGGCACATTCATGCTATCCTCTCTTCTTCTTTTTTTTTGTCGTTGTGGACCCAAATGACTTGTATTCAACGGAATCTTGATTGAATCCAAGTTTTGGTGACGTAGAACTCATAAGGATTCCAATGTCATCCTCTCTATATCGAGAAGCGAAAAAGAAG
This sequence comes from Eutrema heterophyllum, assembly GCA_002933915.1. NCBI lineage: Eukaryota > Viridiplantae > Streptophyta > Magnoliopsida > Brassicales > Brassicaceae > Eutrema > Eutrema heterophyllum. The sequence continues at coordinate 573,233 of PKMM01032061.1, read as the reverse complement.
AAGAAAACACGTTGGAAAAAAAAATAAACCAAACCGAAATTCCAGAAAGATCCGGTTTGATAAAATAACCTAACCAACAATGCTACAAAACCGAAAAGAACCGGAGACAGAAAACCCTAGAACGACTATTTAAATTTTAATCGCTGTTATTGTAAAAAAAAAAAAAAAAAAAA
>PKMM01032061.1:415453-572692 GCA_002933915.1 Eutrema heterophyllum | reverse complement strand
TTTTTTTTTTGTTAAAGGGCATTCATTAATATTAAAAACGTCTTTCATGAAACAAAACAACAAAACACAGACTAAAAATAAAAGAAAACAACTTCAAAAAACCAGAAAAGGGAGAATACATTTAAAAACACAAATGACAACAAAAACCAAAAGAGAAAATAAGCGATGAGATAGTCGAGAAAGGCAAAGAAAACAAACCGTTCAAACCGAAGACCATATTCGAAGAAGTCGCTGTCCCGATTCCATACCCGATTTCTTCATAGCAATTGCTTTGTTCTTGACCACACTTCTAATTGTTTTCAAGACTAGATGAGGAGGAAGAGTCTTTCCATGATGGTATCTCCTATTTCTCTCTTTCCAAATTTCATAGACACTTGCCTGCCAGCCTTGAAGGAGTGCTAGTGAATGATCACTTGATGAGCTTGCAATGGGGAGCCAAATCAGAATGAGGTCCCAAGTCGATGGGTAAGATGGAAAGTGAAAGTGAAGCATCAAACCTGTCCAAATTACCGCCGACAAGCAACATTCATAAAATAAATGATTTCTCGATTCATTACCTAAACCGCACAAAAGACAAGTGCTTCCACATCCACACCCCAAGTTACCAATCTATCCAGAGTTGGATTTCTATTAAGGGTGAATAACCAAGAGGTAGTGGAATGTTTAGGAATGCCTGCATTAAACCAGATCGACCTATGCCAAGAAACCACCAGCCTCGCTTCCCTGATCTCATTCCACACCTCTCTCGATGAAAAAGACTTGCAATTTTTTTCTCCAATCATCCATCAAGGAGAATCAGCAGCACATAACAATGGCATGGAAACAATGAATGTGAACAAATGAAGCTGCAAATCTGATCTAGCTGGTGGTAAATTCCAGCCCTCCGGAGTACGATAATCAGACACTAGAGCGTTTAGTGGAATACCTAGAGAAGCAGGACCAGAAGGCCCTAGGTAATGGATCAATGACCCGAAAGGTGTCCAAAGATCCCACCAGAAATAGGTTTCATCTCCACGTCCCAACCTGATCCTGAGAAAGGACACCGCTTTGTGACGTAATTTGAGTATCCTGCGAAACATCCATGAGTATTCACTATTATTCTCATTCAAAGACCAGAAACAAGAACGGGATAAATACTTATTTATGATCCATGCCACCCAATGGAACCAGCACGAAAATATAATAACCATATTAGCTTTAGACCACATGTTTCGTTCCAACTCGCTATTGCTCGCATGCCTAACCCGCCTTCGGGCTTAGGGGAGCAAACTGCCGACCATGCTACTTTAGCACTAGATGACTCATCCAGTTTCCCGTGCCATAAGAAAGCTCCACACAAAGAATTGATTTTCTGTATTACTTTTTTCGGCAAGAAAAATGCCGCTTACCAAAACCCAATGATACCCGAGATTACTGTCTCCAACAGCCTCAAACGACCAGACAGGCTCATATGCCTATACATCCATCCATTGATCTTAGTTCTAATCTTCTGCAGCAATGCATCACAATCAGAAATTGTTAGTTTCTTCGTACATAAAGGTAACCCCAAGTAGCGAACATGTAGAGAATCAGGAGTGAGTGAGAATATGTTTTTTAAATGATCCAAAACCTCATTTGTAACCCCAGAACAGTACATCGATGTCTTGCTCATGTTAACTCCTAGTCCTGACAATTTCTCAAACTGAGACAAGACAGTGAAGACTCCCGCAACGGACTCAGCTGAGCCCTTAACAAAAATAAGAAGATCATCTGCGAAGGACATATGGGTCAGCATAAGTTTTTCACAACCCGTATGATACTTGAAAATTCCATCCTCCGCTGCTTTACTCAACATTAGGGATAAGACATTCATGGCCAACACAAAGAGTGTCGGAGATAAAGGGTCACCTTGACGCAGACATGAACGCCCTTTGAAGTAACCTGAAGTGATGCCATTTATACTCACCGAGAAGGTTGGAGAGCATATGCATGCCCGAATCCAAGAGATAAAATTAGCTGGGACTTGGTAAGCAGCGAGTGTGGAAAGGATGAAGTCCCACCGAATTGTATCGAAGGCCTTTGCAATGTCAATCTTAAGAGTTATTCTGGGTGAATTCAAAGGTTTGTGATAACCCTTGATTACCTCCGCTGCAAGAAGAACATTTTCTAGGAGGAGCATGTCCTTGATGAAAGCTGTCTGGTTTGGTGTCACAACAACAGGTAAAACCCGCTTCAGTCTATCTGAAAGCAATCTCGAGACCAGCTTGTATCATGTATTCAAACAAGAGATAGGTCTAAAGTCCATTAGAACATCTGCACCATTTCTTTTTGGGATAAGAACTAGGGAAGTAGCATTCATGGATGTAGGCATAAAACCAGTGTGGAAGAAATCTTGCACTGCCGCTATCAACTCAGGACCGATTATACCCCAAGTTTCTCTAAAAAATTCAACTGGAAAGCCATCAGGACCAGGAGTTTTATTCAAAGGCATTTTGAAAAGAGAGGATTTTATACTATCCTTCAAAATTGTGGCAGAGAGCGCTGCTTGATGTTGCGATGAACATCTCTATATTATCACCCTCGCTAGAAACTCCTGAAGGAAAGGGCAGTAGTCACCTTTAACCGTACAGAAAATACTCGCATAATACGCTTGAGCCATAAGGTGGACCTCCTTGAGAGAACTTGTTTTGAACCATCACCCTTGCGCAAATACTTGATGGAGTTAACTGCATTTCTCATTCTAGTTATAAGATTGAAAAAATCTCGTATTGAAATCACCTTCCTCCAACCATTTGATTCTAGATCTCTGACGGAAGAAACTCTCCTCAGCTGATCGCAAAATGACCCAAGAGTCTCTTGCCTCTTGCTCAAGAAGGAGCGATGATGGAGATGGAACATTTAAAGAATGTAGCTGAGAATTCTTAAAAATCAAATTAGCTTCGAGAACCCTTTTTTCAATCCCGCTAAATTTCTCCTTACAAAGCGTCTTTAGCGGCCTCTTAAGCGATTTCAATTTTACTCCCAAATCCTTAAGAGTAAGAGCCAACATACCTGTCGATTCCCATTCACATCTCACCACATCCGTGAACTGAGGCAACTTAGACAGAAAGTTGAAAAACTTGAAAGAACGAGTACCAAAAGCTGGCGGAGGTGTAAGCAGCTTTATATGACAAGGAGTATGGTCAGAAAACTCAGGTGGCTCAAAAATGCAATGGCTCGATTGAAAGGTTACCATCCACTTGTCGTTTACTAGACTCTTGTCTATCTTTTTTGCTATTGGAGCTGAAGGTCTTCTGTTGGACCAAGTGAACTTCGGACCTTGAAAAGGCATGTCTACTAGGTTCAAATCAGCTAGACAGTCTCCAAAGCATCTCATATCAGCCGTTGTTGAGAAGATTGACTCATTAGAAGTCTCAGTAGGCCTCAAAATCTCGTTGAAGTCTCCCACAACTAGCCAAGGTTTAGAACTGAGGTCGAAGGAAATGTGAGTATCTCGCAGTGACTGCCATAAGTCCCTCCTTTCCTCCACTTCATTCGAAGCGTACACAGCTGTGAATATAAAAGGTACCCCCTCATCTAATGTAACTTCACACGAAATGGACTGCTTGTCAGAGTAAAGCAGAATTACCGATGTTGGTTGCTTGTAAATTAACCAGATTTTCCCCAGCGAAGAATACTGATAATTCGATAAAACTGACCATCCATGACCAATGGTTGACAAAATATGGGACTTGTTTGATTCGCTTATATATGTCTCAAGAATAGCCCCAAATGTAATTGACCTTGAACTGATCCAATTTGCGAACGTGCGGTGCTTCGAAGGATCATTAATTCCACGCACGTTCCAAAAAAACGAATCAGACATCAGAATATTTATGATAATGACGCCTCTCTAAAGATAGAGGAAAACCAACACCAGTTACCGGAGACTGAATAGCAGAACTCTTTAACTTTTTTTTATTTTAAATGGAGGACAGAGATTCACTCTGAAGAGAAGGTGACGCCTGAAACAAAGCTATCTCCTGGCCTGTTATTTCTAAACAAGATTCATCAACATCATCATCATTCTGTAGCAAGCCAATTGGATTTGCATGAGAAGTTTTAACATGTTTCCTCAAACAATATGTTGTTGAGTTCCGTTTGTGTATGAGACTCGCATCGCATGAAAACACTCGTTTTAGAATACACTTTATTTTTCCAACAATCTTCTTTTTCAGAATCCAAACTTTAACGAGGAATAAAATCTAAAGACCCAAGAGCTAGTTTTGGGAAACAATCGGTCAACGTATTGGTCTTCCATCCCAAAAAAGAAAACGAAACATAAAAATAAGCTTTTATATATGAAATATACCATGAAGTTCAGTAGTTAATTCGTCATCAGAATTAAATAAATAAATTTTAAAAAATCTTAAGACCCTGACTGGACCTGCTGGGCAAACTGATATATAGACTCGGTAAGTGGTAGCAAATCTAAAATTAAAACCCACTAGTTGATAAAATGGAAAAAATAAATAATCAAAAACTCGCCTTTATAGGCTAAACCAATTTCATCCATAAATTTTGGTTTAAGAATCTTTTAGTATATGCAGAAAGTTTGTTAAAATTTTGTTTTGAGATTGTAAAATATATAGTGGTTAAAAAAAAATGTTCACTCACCTTAATTAGTACTGTATCTTCTAGCAAGACTCGGACATACTCATATTTTTTTCTTGCTCTTTGTTTCAGACATTGACCTCCTCTTTCACTGTCCTTTGGGTTCTCCTTGACCTCTCTGTTTCAGAGCTAAGTACATAAAAACTGTGGTACGTCCACATATTTAAGAACTCAACGCTTATTTTTCTCACTTGTTTTGTTGGCACATTCTTCATCAGCTGAGATCATAAGTACAACAAGGGAACAAAAATCAAAAGAGTGCACAAGTAAAAAAATATACTTCATTGCCAGTGAATACCCCCCACTTATTGTTTTGCACGCTTATATCTTCTCGAAATGTGTTATAAACATTCTAAAACTGGCTGTAATTATAATTGCTTATACATTGATACTTAATGTAGTAATTGTTGTTATGTACGATTTGTGGGCACATATTATTTTTGTTATTTGTCTTTGTATCATATTAAAATTGTCATTTCCATACATTTTCCTTCCAGAACGGTAGCATAGCATCTCATTTTTGCAATGAAGGGAAAATCATCTTAAAGGAAAACAAGTGTTATTTCAAAATAGTATTTTTCACAAATGATATCATCTACATTTTTTTATAAAATGTTCGTTCTTATCGTTGTCGGTAAAAGGAGAGGCATGTGAAATTAAATATAAATTTTGCATGTTGCGGATGCAGCCCCGATCCAACAAAAAAATGGTGGTCCGAAGCAAGAATAAAAAATGTGATCCTTTATAAATTAAAAAATTTGCAGTAAAAAAAAACCATCCTTGCATTTCTGAAAAAATACAACAAATCCGGAAAAACAGCAAATTTGGAAGAAAGAAAAACAAAACACTATTTCTATTAAATAACCCTCCTTGCATTTTTTATCCTACGAAAATGTTGAAACTTTTATNATATATATATTTTGGTGAATCCCTTAGATAAATAATTATGTAACATAAACCAATTGTTTTTTAGTTTGAAAATAATATTTTAAATAAAAATATTGGTTTCAAATTTTGTGCCAACTAAATATATGGCTTATAAAAAACTAAAAAAATGATGGTCCTAAGCCATGATCTAACCCGCATACCCTATAGGTTGGGCATGTGCGGATGCAAATGTTTTTTGAACGTTCGGTGTAGTTGGAAACGTTTGTTTGTTTGTTATGTTATTTTTTATTTTTTAATTAATGATGCTAAGAGCGAGGAACAAAATTTGTGGATAGTGTTTTCTTCCATGCCAATGCGTGGTATAAATAAATTATGACTTTTAAGTTGGCTTCGCTAGAAAGAAAGCCAAAAACTAATGGAAAAAAAAAAACTAAAGTCGTTTTTGGAATTTGGACGAAGGACGTTTTCAAACATTTGGGTGCATTTCGATGAAGTGAGTTGGATTATTCATACAATGGCGCAAAGAACTTGAAAGTATGGTATATCCACGAAAGGATGTGGTCAAGAGTTGCTGAGCTGGACTTAATCGAAGATTCAAAGATATTTTTTTCAATGTTTAAAAAAGAAGATAAACTTAAAATAGAAAAAAAAACTTGGAGAATATATGAGTGTATCCAAAATCAAGTGAAGATACTAGGTCAACTGTTTAGGTAGTGAGTATAAATAGGTTCAAATTAAGGTTAAAGCCTAAAAGGGGAAGCGCTTAATACATTCAGAATAGAACCATTGAGATTTTGTTTTAGGTTTTAAATTTTTTTAATCCGTAAGCTTGGAGACGAGTATATGAGTTCTATTGATTCACGTGTGTGAAGTCTTGAGAGTGGAACATTGAATAGAATAGGAATTGGTCGGCAATAATTTGAGTTGTGTCTAAGAGTTGTATTTTTGTTTTTTCGACGATCTAAAAGTTGTATAACTTCAATTAAGTGTAAGGTTCGTATAAATTAACTTAAAAGTTTTTTAGTAAATCATAGAAATATAACGTGTTTCTCTAAATCCTCTGCACTTACATTAGAGATAATTTGTTTGAATCCATGATGATAGTAACCGACACAAAATTCATATATTCAGTACAATGCCAAACACTTGGTGTAGTTGGATGACGATTTTCCATATTAGTTAGAAGCAATTCTTTGTTGATACAGAAGGTTTATAATTGGTTGACCTTCAACCGACAGTTACATATTCTTTTGTTTGTTTTGTCGTTGTCGATAAATCGTGGAAGTTAGAGACTTTTAGTCTAATCTCTCATAATACACGAAGCAGTTTAAGGATAAATCACTGTTTTCAAGTAGGATTGAATCGATTGATCTATCGATCACTAAACCAACAACTATTTATTGTTTAAAGTTTCTCGATGCACTATATATTTTGAAAAAATTGATCATTAACATTTAAACTCCTGAAATAAATTACTTCAAATCACCTAAAAACAAATCTTAAAATCAAGACAATGCATTATAGCTCTCTTATCACTGTTGTAACCGTTGGATATCGGATGGAATCGACGTTTAGTCTCACATTTTAAGTTTTATCTTCATCCGATATCTAACAATCAGTGCACTATTTCGAAAAATTTGCCTGATTGATTTTACAAATTACAAACGAAATCTTTTTCCGTATTTTATAAGTATTTTAATTTCGATTTTGGTCAGATATCTATTTAGCTAAATACCAAAAACTAAAATTTGAAGAGGATCTGGTTAAATAAAATAACATAAATTAAATTGTTTCGTCAAGATGATGAAACTCATTTTGAATTCCAAATAATAAAATAAAGAAAATGATTGTATAGTTGAATTCTGAATTAAATGGAAGAACACGTGAGTAGAGGCAAAAACGTGGCAGAGGAGCGGACCACACGAAGTTAGAGTAGAGAGTGTGTTTTGTTGGTTTCGCCACGAAAGCCAAAGAGACATAACTGAAACCGCCGAACGAATCTTAAATGAAGCGAAAATTAAAACTCTCTCTCTCTCTCTCCTTCTTACTGGTTGGCTCTCTGTCCCAAGACACCACCTTTCTCTGCAAAAATCTCTGCCTCCTACCCTAACATATGTCTCCCTTCTCTCTCTCTCTCTCTCTCCACACAAACAACAACGACCCCTTTGTTATTATCATTATCACCTCTCACCATCACTCTTATTTACCACTTTGCCACCACCTTCTTCTTCTTCTTCTTCCTCTTCTCTTTCAAGGGGTTTTAGGGTTTTGGATTCTCCGCATTGTACGCCACTCCGTTCAATACACCTTGGTATTACCGAATCTTTGACGTTTGGGGTTTTCGGTTTGTCGTTTCCTTTTTTAAAAGCCATTTTAAATCGTTCCCAAGTTTTTGTTTTTTTTCCCCATAGCTTATCTTGGTCTCTGTTTTATGTGTGTTTTCACTTTTTTTGAGCTCTGTGAGTGTTAGTTAATATTTTGTTTTTCCCCATCTGTGTTCGTGTTACCACATGTTCATCGTTTAGCTAGCTTCTTGTTGATTTTTACTTACTAAAATGGCTGTTTGAGTTTGATTTATGCTCTTCGGTGCTGGAGTTGGTTTTGCTTTATATATTGGCTTCTTCACCAATGATAAGGAGCTTAAATGTTGCAGAAAATCACTAAATTTACTGTCTTTATCAGGCAAGAGATGATGGATGTCGAATCTTGAAGTTTCAGGAGAGAGAGAGAGAGAGAGAGAGAGAGAGCTTGGGTCTGACTTCTACGACTGTTTGATCAATTTTAGAAAATGGGGGAGTTTAGGAGGCATTCTGTAGATGTTCCCATCACAAGAACACTTGTGGCTCTTAGAAGGGTTCGGTCACTGAGAGATCCATGTACTAATTCAATGAGCAAGTTTGCTTCTTTGCTTGAAAATGTCAAATGGGAAACTGGTTCCAACAATGGGATCTCACTGCAGTTTGTGAATCATGCGGAACATGATGATTATGCTTGTAAGGTTGACCATGGTGATTGTAAGGCTGATGATGCTCGTGTGGGTTTGATTCCTTTTGGATCATACTCGATAATGGAGGAGCTAGAGAATGGTTGTGATCTTCACAAGTTGAGCAGCAGGGTGCTAAATGTTGACGGAGACGCGTGCTCGAGGAGTAAATCGCCGTCAAGTGAAAGATCGTGTGGTGATTTATCGGTTAAAGGTAGGGATTTGGCATGTAATGTGCCTTCAATTAGTCATGTTGAGCATGCGGCTTCAGGGGGAAGATATAGAACCCATTATTCCACCAACTTAGCTAGCTCGGTTGGTGAATATGGCAGCCATGTAGGTAGTCCAATGACCTCAACAAATCATAGTTACGGGGATGAAGATGTTGATTTTGTTAATGATTGTAACCGCGGTTGTGGAATAACGTATTGCTGGTCAAGAACACCGAGGTACAGAGGATCAAACCATTCCTCAGATGTAGAAGAGTATCCTTTACTATCTGGAAATGGTGAGAGTAATGTGGTGACACCGAGTCACGAAACTGTGTCGAGGAGTCTGAGTCAGAAATTCAGGCCGAGATCTTTCGATGAGTTAGTTGGACAAGAAGTTGTAGTGAAATGTCTCTTGAGCACCATTTTGAGAGGAAGGATTACTTCTGTTTACCTTTTTAACGGTCCTCGTGGGACCGGTAAAACTTCAACATCTAAGATATTTGCTGCTGCTTTAAACTGCCTTTCACAGGCTGCACATAGTAGACCATGTGGCTTGTGTAGTGAATGCAAATCATACTTCTCGGGAAGCATCAGGGACGTGAAGGAAATGGATTCGGTTAAACTAAACCGGCCTAGCTACCTCAGATCTCTCATCAAAAGCGCATGTCTTCCTCCGGTTTCATCTAGATTTAAGGTTTTCATCATTGATGAGTGTCAGTTATTATGTCAAGAAACTTGGGGTACTCTTTTGAACAGTTTGGACAAATTCTCTCAGCATTCAGTTTTTATACTGGTCACATCAGAGCTAGAGAAGCTGCCACGTAACATGCTCTCACGGTCCCAGAAATATCATTTCTCTAAAGTATGCGATGCAGAAATATCAAATAAGCTGGCAAAGATTTGTATGGAAGAAGGTATTGATTTTGATCAAGGTGCAGTTGATTTCATTGCTTCTAAATCTGATGGTTCGCTTCGGGATGCTGAGATAATGCTTGATCAGTTAAGTTTGCTCGGCAAAAGAATAACGACATCTTTGGCCTACAAGCTTGTGAGTTAACACATCTTACTTCATAATTTTTCTGTCTTGTGAATATGTTGTAGCTGAAAATAAAAATCAAACTCTCTTTCATTCTGCAGATTGGGGTTGTTTCTGATGACGAATTGCTTGATCTGCTTGATCTTGCCCTGTCTTCTGATACTTCAAACACGGTTATAAGGGCGAGGGAGCTAATGAGATCCAAGATAGATCCAATGCAGCTGATTTCCCAGCTAGCTAATGTCATTATGGACATCATTACTGGAAAATCTCAAGAAAGTAGTTCAGCAACCAGACATCGGTTTCTTACAAGGCATACCTGTAAGCAAACCAATGATTACTTTCAATAGCAGCTTCAAAGTGAACCTGACCTAACGCTTTTCATCTGTTGTTATATTATCAGCTGAAGAAGAATTGAACAAATTGAGTAATGCATTAAAGATACTATCTGATGCTGAGAAACACTTGAGAGCATCTAAAAACCAGACAACCTGGCTCACTGTGGCACTTCTGCAACTTAGCAACACCGACTCATCTTCTTTCGCAACTAATGAAAATGGAATGTGTTTAGAAAGCCAAAGAAGCAAAGGTCCTTAGTTTGTATATAATGCTTTTTCATTATTCATGTTTCTTTTTGTGGTCTTCTGGTTGCTAGCTATATAACTGACCGTAGTCCTATATGTAGATGTTGACCTCTCCAGCACATCATCGGATTGTCCAGGGGATGTCGTTAAATCAAAAACCGAGGAATATCTAGAGAAAAACTGTAAAGAAACAGTTGAAACTGTGTGGAAAACAGTTGCAGATTTGTGTTGTTCTGATTCGCTAAAGAGCTTTTTGTCGAAACGAGGGAGGCTGGTTTCACTTACTGTTGACAAAGGTAACTTATCTTTTCTAAAATGACTCTAAAGTTGTAGTTTCGTTTGTATCTTGAAAAGCAGCTTTCTAATAAGTAAGTCCATATATATATCTGTTTCAGGTGTGGCAATAGCTGAATTGGAATTCTACACACCTCAACATGTAACAAGAGCCGAGAAATCATGGAAATTGATTGCAGACTCGTTCCAATCCGTGTTAGGATGCAATGTTGAGATCCGAATGAATCTTGTTATCTCTGCAAATTCTCCACCAAAGAGTGCTAAAGCAGCAGCAAGTCTTTTCTTTGGAATTTTCAGCTGTTCTCGTAGAATGCTACAGAAGTCTTATCTGACTAGTAGAACCGGCTCTGATTACGCATCTGAAAAGCACGCAGTTACAAATTCTCTGAGAAGTTGCCAAGGAAATGTCTTGAGGGCTCGAAGTGTACGTTCTTTAGCCAATGCATCGTCGCGAATGAGCAGTGCGAGTGATGAAGGCGATGCAAATTCTGTTATGTGTACTCCACACATGCCTGCGGGTGACAAAGGGTAAAAGATGATACACAGGTTTATTTCAATGTTAAGTTGTTTTGTGCTTTGGATAGCTACTGAAGTATGCTGCTGCCTCTGACTTTGTGCAGGCCAGAAGATGACGCTGATGTGTTGTGTTGGAGGAGGACTCCCTTAGGCAAGGTAAACATTTCTACTAGGCCTAAAATTTTGGTTTGGTTTGGTTCGCTTGCACTTTTGGTTGGTAGAAAAATGTTGTCACCGTTAGGTTTCGGTTTAAAGAATTTTGGTTTGGCTTGGCTTGTACATGCCTCTTAAGTTTCATGAGGGCTTGGGGTTTTGAATATCTCTGTACTGTACGAACCTTTGGTGTTTCTGATTTGTTGTGATGGATGTTTTGTAGGGTCGGGGAGAGACACAGAACAACAAGAGCTCACGGATTATTGGCCGAGTCCTTCCCTGCACTGCAGCTAGTTAAGTGACATTCCCATTTTGTGGAACCATTAGGTTGAGCAAATCCATTGAGACCTGTTTTGGAACAATGGGTCACATCACAAAATGTACAGTTGCAAAATGTTTTTCAAGAACATATTTTAGATTAGCATATTTTTTTGTTCAAACGATCATTTAAGGACATGAATCATTTCACCGTCTAATTTGAACACTTTTATTGTTTGAGCTCAAGCGTCTGATGGGGTCTTTGTCTGGCCGTGATTGTGACCCAAGTCTGTGATTGATCGTAATAGAGTTTTTTTACTACGGTGATTTTGATCAAGTCGGACTCACTAAATCTTGTTGAAGGGTAATTTGGGTCAAAGGTCAATAGTCTAGTCCGCGAGAACACAAGACTGTTCAGAAGAATCGAGATTACAATATTGTACATGAACTAGTTAATAATAAGCAAAACTTCGCTACGTAATGTTAGGTTAAAATTAACAACAAAAAGAGGTATGAGTGATTATGATTATGGGATGACCGGATCGTTATGTCACGGCTAACCTCTTAACATTTTCATGATTAAAATATTTATTACAACCACTGGAAAATAGTCCATAATAGTAGATTAGTCCTTTTTTTTCTTTCTTTTTTTGGGCAAACCCATTAATTGTCTTTATTGTAAAAAAATATATTTTCATTACTTTCACTATTAATCCATAACCCTAGTCCGCTGCCTTTGGCAAGCAACACATGTTAGGAGCAATCTCCACCGTTGAAACAGTAACACGTGGCGACAGTCTTTGTGATGAGCTCTTTGATGAGAAACCGTAGCCGTAGCAGCCTCCATTCGTAAAAGCTTCTTACTTTCCAATCCAATCTTGTACAGCAGATTCCTCAAAACATTTACTACAATCGTCTCTCAAATATCCTATTTTCCAGGAAAGTTTCACCCACCTTGAGACTCGGGTTCTGCTTTTGGATCTAGGCTCCGACCTCGGATCTCGCTTCGTGGAGGGGTTTCTCACTTGGGTATTTTGTCTTGTTTTGGCTCAAGAGTTTGGCCGACGACGAGGGAATAACATTCGCGATTTGATTTCTGGTGTGCCTATCTATTTGAACATTGCATTTACTGGTACTTGGTGTTTCAGTCTTTCTCGAGTGTTATTTGTTTATTTGGAGTTTCAAACTTCTCTCCGGTTTGTTTATGGCATTTGACCATGGGATGATTCATTGATTGATTGGCCGTTGATTGCTGTACAAATATACGAGAATGTTGAAATCATGTATCGTCCTTTGCTTCTTTGGAATTCGCGCTTTTGGATTATGGATTGGCTTAGATTGTCTTGTGGTTTTAGGTTTGGAAGATTCAGAACTGCTTTAGCTCAAATTTGTTCCTCTTGCCTCATAAGATAGCTACCCGTGTTGATAATATCGTATAGTATATATGAGTTTAAAGGATTGATTTAACGATGTTCCAGTATTAGGGTATTCCAAAGATGGAGGGGTTTCTAACAGATGAGCAGAGAGAGATGATGAAGGTTGCAACCCAGAATGCAGAGAATCATCCACCCTCACAAAAACCTCACTCGTCATTGCAGTCAGAGAATCTGCCTAAACCATCTGCTGGTGGGAAAGCTTCTGGTGGGTCCAATGCTGTCAAACATCGAAGGTCTCATGCGGGGAAGTCTGTTCGTCCAAAGAAGGGTGAGTTACTACTGTCGTTGGTCTGGATTTCTAGCTTATGTTTCTAAATCAGGGGATGGCTTTTAGTTATATTTGGAGCTGTTAATTGCATATGTATATTATTCCTTTAGTTCAACTTCCTTTGTTCTGATCGATACATTTTGCTTTAGATGGGTGTGGTGGGAAAGGAACTTGGGGGAAGCTTATTGACATTGATGCAGACTATCAAATTGACCGGAATGATCCAAATTATGACAGCGGAGAGGTAGATTCTACACCTCTATGCACTTTTTTTCTTACTAGATGAAAGTAATCATTTCGATTTTCATGATTAATTACTATGTTGCCAAAGTACTTGAAGCAAAATTGTTTCTATATGTGTCCACTGTAGTTGATGTCTTAAAAGATTTATCAATAGAGTGTTGCATGTAAGATGTTCTTAAGATCAGCTCTCGTTGTGTTTCTTGTTTATATTAGGAACCATTCGAGCTTGTTGGTGCAACAGTTTCAGACCCATTAGATGATTACAAGAAAGCTGTGGCTTCCATCATTGAAGAATACTTCAGCACTGGTGATGTTGATGTGGCAGCATTTGACCTCATTGAACTTGGTTCAAGTGAATATCATCCTTATTTCATCAAGCGGCTTGTTTCTGTAGCTATGGACAGACATGACAAAGAGAAGGAAATGGCCTCAGTGTTGCTTTCCGCATTGTATGCTGATGTCATGAACCCGAACCAGATAAGAGATGGATTTGTACTGCTGCTCGAGTCAGCTGATGACTTTGTGGTGGATATACCTGATGCTGTCAATGTTCTTGCTTTATTCCTTGCACGTGCTGTTGTGGATGACATCCTTCCTCCAGTTTTTCTTCCCCGGGCTACCAAGGCACTTCCAGAATCTTCCAAAGGTTACCAGGTTGTCCAAACTGCAGAGAAGAGCTATCTATCAGCTGCACACCATGCCGAGCTAGTTGAAAGAAGATGGGGTGGAACGACTCGAACCTCTGTTGAGGAAGTCAAGAAGAAAATTGCTGACATTTTGAAGGAATATGTGGAGACTGGAGACACTTATGAGGCATGTCGCTGCATAAGGGAGTTGGGTGTGTCTTTCTTTCATCACGAGGTTGTGAAAAGGGCTTTAATTACTGGCATGGAGAGTAACACAGCAGAACCACTTGTATTGAAACTGCTGAAGGAAGCAGCTTCAGAAAACCTGATAAACTCTAGTCAAATGGTGAAGGGGTTTTCTAGGTTAAGGGAGAGCCTTGATGATCTAGCTCTCGACATTCCCTCGGCTAGAACCAAATTTGATTTGATTGTGCCAATGGCTATCTCAGGCGGTTGGCTCGATGCTTCATTTAGTTACCCCTCTGATGAAGGTGGGCGGCATCAGATCGAGAATGAGAAACTAAAGAGATTCAAGGAAAAGGTTGTGACCATCATTCATGAGTATTTCCACTCCGATGACATACCTGAGCTCATACGCAGTCTTGAGGATTTAGGAGCACCCGAGTACAACCCAATATTTCTAAAGAAGCTGATAACACTTGCTCTAGATAGGAAGAATCGCGAGAAAGAAATGGCATCTGTTCTCCTCTCTTCTCTTCACATAGAGATGTTCACCACAGAAGATGTTGCAGATGGTTTCATCATGCTCCTGGAGTCTGCAGAAGATACAGCTCTTGACATTCTGGATGCTTCCAACGAACTTGCTCTGTTCTTAGCTAGAGCTGTGATCGATGATGTTTTAGCACCTTTTAACCTCGAAGAGATCTGTAGCAAACTACGACCAAACTCAAGCGGAACTGAGACCGTGAAGATGGCTAGGTCACTAATCTTTGCTCGACATGCAGGAGAGAGGCTTCTACGATGCTGGGGAGGTGGGACTGGGTGGGCAGTGGAAGACGCAAAGGACAAGATATTGAATCTCCTGGAGGAATATGAAAGCTCAGGGCTCGTATCAGAGGCGTGCAAATGCATCCGTGAGCTAGGAATGCCTTTCTTCAACCATGAAGTGGTGAAGAAGGGATTAGTCATGGCTATGGAGAAGAAGAACGACAAGATGATGCTGGATCTTCTCCAGGAGAGTTTTGGTGAAGGACTCATAACCATAAACCAGATGATCAAAGGGTTTACTAGAGTCAAAGACGGTCTCGAAGATCTAGCTTTAGACATCCCAAACGCAAAGGAGAAATTCAATGGCTATGTGGAGCTTGGGAAGAAGAATGGTTGGGTTTCATCCTCGTTTGTAACTGAATAAGCTAACCAATACCCCATAGAACGTATCTCTTTAGCATCCCTGTGGTTGTTTTTTTTGCATTTTTAGGCTTTGAGAATTCTGCAAGGGAGCTTATCTTTTCACGAATTTGTTAAACGTTTGATTTCTTCAGGAACCAGTTTTTAATCTTTTTTATTGCTCTCAATTTAATCACAACGTAACTTTGGGGATTTTTTTGTTAGCAGCGGAAACATTGGATCAAGTTTTATTTTAATTAAATCCCAATAAATGAAGCTCCGATGCACAGAGACAAACAAGACGGGAGAGAAGTCTCGAGGCTAAAATCATAAAATGAAATTCGTAATTCCGAAATTACCCTTCACTCTTTCTCTCTTCCTCTCACTCTCTCTCATCGTCTTCTTCTTCGCTTTCCCCTCCTCTTTCCTCCGCCACCATCTCTTCTCCTCCTCCTCCTCCTCCTCCGCCGTCGCCGTCGCGGACGAAGGGATACGGATCCGTCATGGATACGCCTCCTACGAGGCTTACATCCAGCACCAGCTCAACAAAACTCAGAACCCGAAGCTCCGGAAGGTGTGGACCACGCGCGATTGGGACAGGAAGGTTCGCGTGTTCTCCACTTTCTTCCGTCGCCTCAACGAGCGTGGTCTCCTCTCCAATCGATCGAAGGCTCTCTCAATCGGCGCGCGAGTCGGGCAGGAGGTGGCGGCGCTGAGGCTGATCGGCGTGGAGGACTCCGTCGGGATAGATCTGGTGCCGCGTCCGCCTCTCGTGGTGAAAGGTGACTTCCACGCGCAGCCGTTCGACGCGGACACTTTCGATTTCGAATTCTCGAACGTGTTCGATCACGCGCTTTACCCGGAGAAGTTCGTTGGGGAGATTGAACGGACGCTCAAGCCCGGAGGTGTTTGCGTGATACACGTGTCGATTCATGGGAAGACGGATAAGTACTCGGCCAACGATCTGTACAGTGTGAAGCCATTGGTGAATCTCTTCAAGAGATCGAAGGTCGTCGAGGTGAGGAAGATCGATGGGTTTGGGCTTGACACGGAGATTGTTTTTAGGAAGAACAACAACAAAATGATTAAATAGATGTATTATTGTTTCCTTCAATACATAGATTCGTTATTAAGTTAAACGCAAACTGTTTTTTTTTTTGTGTGTGTGTATTTTCATTTACTATTCGTTTTTATCATTATTATTTACTACAAAAGATTTACATCTGGTCGCGACATTAATAAATTATAATTCTGTAATTTTCCTTTTTTGTTCCTTGGGTAAAATTTCGCTAAACTCACAGGAGTGAGTGAAGATTGCAGCAATTTCTCGTCTATTTTTTTTCAAGCAAAGCTAAAGAGGTGTAAAAGGAATATATGAAGAATACGGGTGATGATTGATGAAAACTGTGAGCTTTGACGAGGATGGGAACGTCTATAAGGTTTATGGAGATACACCAGAGGCAAGTGCAAGTGAGGGAGATCACAGTTCTACAAGCGGATCAAACGATGCAAATGCAGATGGTTACAATGAGGTTGAGGATATCAAATATGTGCCCAAGGAGAATGAAGATTTTGACGAAGAAGAAGAAGAAGTTCACTCTGAGAATGAAGATGAGTCGTCTTCAGAGGGCAGTGAAGAGGAAAGCACAAGTTACCGAAAATGTCAGTCACACAGGAAGAAATGAACACAAGCGGGAGTTCCAGCTTCGAAAAGAAAGTTCAATGTTCCCATCCACATCAAAGCTATGGACAATTTTACCTTGACACGACAAACGGCTCTATTAACATCAGAAATCTTATGTATTAAAAATCTGATGTAAAACGGCTCTATTAACATCAGAAATCTTATGTAAAATTGTTTTTATTAATTTGCATTCTCCTCAAACATTTATGAACTCTTAGTCAACCACCGAAAAGTTCCACCTTTATTTACTTTTGAACTGAAAAATAATTAATTCGTTACTGAAAATAAATAATTTCTTTTAATCCATTTCGTTATGTTTCTTTTTTTTTGTTTTTATCAACCAATTTCGTTACGTTTTATTTACTTCTAATCTCCCTTTTTAGATTTGATGTAGTATAATTGAATGTGAAAGTGAGAGCTGGATAGTGTTATGGGTCACTGGATATTTGCGTGTATAGACAAGTAAACCAAAATTTTATTTTCGATCAAAAAAAAAAAAAAAAAGACAAGTAAATTAATTAAGATGGAAGACAACTTGATGCCATAATTGTATTAAGAAAATAATGAAACGATTCAGAATATCAATTGCAAGAGAAAAGAAAAGATCAACTCTGTTCTCTGTTTGTGTTCTTAATCTCCTGGGTATAACCTTCTCAGAGAACTACATCGACGCTTCTGCTTTCTACCTGAAATGTTACCTTCCATTATAAATTTGTAAAACGGATACGGTAAGAAAAAACAGAAACAAAAAACACTAAATAAGAGTCTTTCGTTGTCTTAACCTGTTGAGAGTCTTCCAGATGCAAGCAAAGCCTCTTCTGCAATAGGCTTCCACTGCTGGGCGCACGAGTAATTAAGCCCAATCCCTACGCTGAGTCCTCTTAACAGAATTACCGTGCGAAGAACAGAGAAAAGTTCCTCTGGAAATGCCTACCCACAACAAACAAACACGGTCAATTGTTGTTGCTGTATAACCCCAAAAAAAAGCACACTTTTGTTTGCGGTTTTCGTTCTTTCATTCTTGATGAATAGGGTGCTTGTTTTTTTACCTCAACGGAAATCTTTTTGATCGAAGAGTCTTCTGAGAAAGGTTGCAGAACTGCTATACCAGGAGGCAACTTTGTGTCGAACATTGTTTTTGCTAACTGGAGAAGTTCTTGCTGCTCATTCTCACACTTGGCAACTGTAACTATACCGAGTTCCCTGCAAGATATTCACCACGGAAACAACTAAAGGGATCATATGCTACACTAATCTGACCAGGTGATTCTAACCAGCATAAGTTAACAAAGGCTTATCGCACACTGTTTCCTTATCACTTCCATCACAAGTATCTATCCCATACTAACTCTAAAAAGAGTTTTGAGTAGACCAAAGTAGTCACTTAAAGATAGCGAAACCGGTTCCAGAGACTTAATTGCTCCTTTCTTCACTCAGAAATCAGAGCTAATAACAACCAAGAGATAACTAACAACAACTTAACCCAATACCCCGCCAACCCAAATTTGTTTCTCCTCCCTTTTTATTTATGCTATTCATAATTGCCTATTATATTGAAAGCAAAATCTCCATAGGTATCGATACATCAAACTGTAAGACATGGAATAGAAAACAGAACCCCTCACAACTTCTTCCCAAACTTATCATGGTGGTACACAGTGAACCCATATCAACCAAGCATTTGATGTTCATAAGTCATAACTTATAACCTTATGGACATCCTCACTAACAAACTTAACTTTAATGATGGAGTTTTATTTGTGGGGCAAATGGCAATTCCGTATCCTTTTTATCCACTGGTTCTTACCCAAAATATTTGCCTCTGAGAACATCGCTTTGACTACCGAAACCAATTTCAAGCTCCAATTAAAACCATAATCCTGAAAAGTACAAAGGTGTTGAAGAATTTGGAATTACCTAAAGCTCTGCGATGCCAATGAGGCATTGTTATCAGCGATGGCAATGACTAAATTTGCATAACCAAGTCTCAGGTTGTCAGGTAGTTCCTTCACTTGACCATAGTCCAGCAGTGCAACCTGGTGACGGGAAACAAGATTACAACTCAAAATATATAGACGGTAAAACCTATCAAAAGACCACAGTAAGTCAATTAAGAAACAAAAGATGACTTGCCTCTGAACCTTTACAAATCAAGATATTCCCAGGGTGTGGATCCGCATGAAAGAAACCACTCTTCAGTATCATTTGGCCATATGCTTGGGACAAACTGCTAAGTATGTTACTGTGGGAATACGAAAAAACATTTTCCAGTGCGGCATCAGACAAGATCCAAATGCTAGCCAAGAAATACCGATTAAAAGCAAAGAGAGCTTTATCAGGCATTGGAAAAACAATCTGAGATAATGGAGGAGCTTACAATTTTGCTGCCTCTGCCATTTTACCACGAGGATTTATCCCTCTTTTTGCCATCTCATCACCGAGTCTCAAGATCGGGATTCCGTTAATGTAATCCATAACCAGAACCCTCCTGTGTGTATTATGATTATCCTCTGATCAGCACTAATTTGTTAACCGAACAGAAAATAAAAGAATCTTGAATGAAAGAGAATCTATCTGTCAAAAAGACAGAAACCGTAATTCATGATCAGTGAAACAGGACAACTTAAAAAGCTTATTGAGATAACCGGAATGCTAATATAAGAATAAGTACCTGGTCACCAAATGTCGCAGCACCCTGGGAACCAAAACGGGACTCTTTCTGTTGTTATCATAAAGAAAACGTCGGATCTTTTCCATTGCATTGGCCTCCCTTTTGAAGTCGAATTCATACCCAATCTTGAAAAATGAAACAGAAAGATTTCTAGTGCTTACCAGATATCCTAACAAGACATAAAGAATGATAAATACCTGCTTCTCGATTTCCTTTGTTATAGAGAACAAGTCAAATTTGACATCTGTTTTCTGCATGTATAATGCAAATATTTGCAAGTTCCGTATATCTGTCATCATCAGTTTTTCAACGCCAGGATGTTGGACCTAAACATGTCGTTTCACATTCAGAAACTAATGAAAACGCTAGGAAGCTTTCAGTTGTCTCCTGATTATTCTCACCTTTACAACAACATCCCTCTTCTCACCCTTTAGTCTTGCACGATGAACCTAAATAGAAGCAACACAAAAAAAGTGAAAATGTACGTTTTGCTTGAATTGGTACTCAATTTCTTTCTCGAACCAACTAACCATTAAACAACAGGTACAATTAAGAAATTTATAAGTCGAAAAACAGAAATGAGTTTTTCCCAATAACCCTGATGAACTGAATGATTCATCTTCTTAGACTAAAACTATTTAATTAATTATGTATTAACCTAAGCCTGACAATGCCACTAGAAATTCATGCCCCAATAACAAATCAAAAGATACACCTACTGCAAAGCAGGGCAGGGGTTTAGAGAAATTCAAGAATGATACATATATATTGAAAGTTGAGACTTACTTAACCATACTACAGTCTTAATCTTATTTTATAAGCATGTACAGTAGTACTCTCCATAGGTTCTGAAACTATGAGTGATGAAGAAACTAGTACCTGAGCGATAGAAGCAGACCCAAGAGGCTTATCATCAAATGTTTCAAACGCTTCACCGATGCTTTTACCTAACTCTTTCTCCAGGACAACTCGAATTGCATCGAATGGTGTAGCAGGAGCTTGATCACACAAAGTGACGAGTTTTCTCACCCATGCAGCTGGAGCCAGGTCAGGTTTCCCTAGAATTTGTGCAACCTATTGCGGAAAATGAAAAGAGAGAAAAAAAAACTCATCATCAGCAACAGTGAACAATCCAACAGTAGTAAATGTACATCTTTCTCAGCTAAAAACCAAACCCTCACATTTCACGGTAAAACGAGATTTAAGATCAGAATATCATAAGAACCCCAATGTGAACTCCTCTGATCATCACAAACCTTAACAACAGTCTCAACACACCAAAAAGAAAAAAAATATAAATTGTAATAAAGCGAAACAAAAACAGTAAAAGAAGCAAGAAAATCCAAATTCGAGTAAACAGTAGCAAACCCATAAACCCAAAAAAAAAAAAGCCGAATTGGCAATCAAACAAGAATCCAAAGAAAGGATTTATTGATGCATTACCTTAAGGAAGAACCCACCAAGGTCAGAGCACATAGCGTAAATTTTGTGAGCAGCAAGTTCGTGTTGTCTCTCCCACATTTCCTCCTGCTTCTTCACATCCTTGACGAAGCTCACTCGAAGTTGAAACACCTAAGAAAACAAATTTCGAATTTGCAGGAAACATAAGAAAATGTATACGAAAATGACAAAAAAAAAAAAAAAAAAGAATAACGTCGAAGAGAAACCTTGTATCCGGTGTAGATATCGGTGGCACGAGCCCAGAACTGAAACGACCGTTGCCAGGGCCGGAAACCATCAGAGAGCTTCTCCTGAATCTCTTTGAAATCGATCGCATGCATTTTCTCGCCAAGAAAGTCTCGAAAATTGAGAAAAGTTGGAAGAGTGATCGAGAAGAGATAATGATGAGGATAAAGGAAAAAAGAATTGTGGGTGACAGTGTGTCGCCGTCGAAAGGAGGTTGGGCCAAACACCGCTGCACAGTCTTCGAGAGTTGAGCGTATTTTTTTATATATATTAAATTAGTGTTTTATTAATTTAAAGGGGGAAAAATTGAGTCACCGTTCGTCTTCGGTTTTGAGAAAGTATAAAACCAGAGTTCGTCCGAAAATTGATCACTGTAATATCTGGAACTGGAACTAAAGATCATGAGATTTTAAACATTCCCGCCGAAAATAGTCATTTTAAAAAAAAGGACTGACAAACAAAACAACTAGAGTCAAAAGAGACGAGAACGGATATTGATCTCAAAATCCAAACTCATATCGTTTTCTCAGACATTAGGATTCTCAAGAAAGAGCGAAACAGAAACACGTGACATGCTCACAGATCGATGACTCGAGACAGCTTCTGGATTCGGTTTAGCAAGAAATCCCCTTGCTTGATCGTTGCCTGGTAAAGTGCATTCTTTGCATCCGGACGATTAGTCTCCAGAACACCTGCAACCTTGTCTATCTTGCAGTGAAGCTTCCCAGCAGCAATAAAGCGTGACAGCTCCCTAGATAAACATTTCAAGTCAGTTTTAACTTTGTATAGATCATGTTATGTCACCGCGTCTAAAGAAAGAGCTGATAAATTAACAAATACAGAAGAATGTAATTGAGCGTTTGTTAGTGTGTACTTACTGATCAATGAAATCCACGGAAACGCCAAAGGCCTTTGCCATTGCTTCGACCGTCACACTCTTGTAAGATTCCAAAAACTGAGAGTACACCACCGTTCTAACTTCCCTCATGTAGAACCGGAAATGCGGGTACAAGTAACGGTCAAACTTTATCTGCTCTGCCATTCCAGCTGAAAAAATACGCCAATAATGAACCTATTAATTAACACACAGAGGAAAAGCAAGCAACATGCATCCACAAATAAGACAGTTTAGTAAGCTATTCTGGTCACTGTATTGAACTCACCAAATGCTGAGAAAAACGCCTTGTACTGGCACTCGTACAAGGAGTTCAGGAACTCAGAAAGGAATGGAATCTTCCCAAGCACGGTTAAGATCTCAGGCGCATCAACAACCTGTCAAAATTAGTAACACTTATTTCATTTTCTCAAAAAGAATCACATCCTCCGGAAAGGAACTTCAACAAATAACACGTTTCACATCATTTTAAATGATAAGTTGACCTACTACATGCTATGCCTAACTAAATTTAGAAAACTCAAACTAGAGGACTGAGCCATCAACAAATACCTTTTGCTTAAGCGAAACTCTGTCCAAAGTTATGATGCTTGTCAGGACGGTGTAAAATATGAAAGTCTCATAGGGAAAGATTTCATAAGTCGTGAAGGTTGATATAGAATCCAGAAATAAGCTGGCAGCCTTCTTAAAATTTCTGGTGGACATGCAATACAAACCTTCATAGACCTTCAGTCGGTTCTTCCTCTCCCAGTCCCCACCCTCTTCAAACAATCTGGCATGGGAAAACAGAAAGTTTTAGATCATAGATTCAGTTCCACTATCCATGAAGGGTAGTCACAAAAGATGCAGCTAAAGAGCCTAATCGACACTTACTTTTTTGCTTTGTCAATGCTCTTCGATACCAGATCGAAGTCCATGTAGAAAAAAGCAAGTTGCAATGTATAGAATACCAAGTCCATCTTTTGCCCAACAGCAACAGTTTTCCCTTCAGTGAGTTTTAGTTGCTCCAAAGCTTTCTCCTAGATTCACAAAGCAAAAATTTAGTGACCAAGGAAGTTCTCTGAAGTGCATAATCATTAACTTTGACATGCTCACATACCTTATCGCTAATCCTGATGAAATACAGAGCCTTAGCAAGATGAGCTTCGCGGACTTCACTTTCGCCCAAATTTTCTTCTGCATCTGCAATCCTAAACAAAGGAGAAGGAAACGAACATGTAAGAGAACATCACACAGCATATATGTAAGATAATATGGAATTAACACCACAAAAAAAGGCAGAAAAGGTTTCATACAAAAATGATTTTGTATAATTCCAGCCTTAGATACAGCACAACATTAGATAAGATGGAAAAGCTCCATCCAATCTTAAAATCAGTCC
This sequence comes from Eutrema heterophyllum, assembly GCA_002933915.1. Taxonomy (NCBI): domain Eukaryota; kingdom Viridiplantae; phylum Streptophyta; class Magnoliopsida; order Brassicales; family Brassicaceae; genus Eutrema; species Eutrema heterophyllum. The sequence goes on along the minus strand of PKMM01032061.1, from coordinate 548,899 downwards.
CTCAAAATCATTACATTAGCTACACAGTAAAATCCAATTCAAGACCTAAATCCACCCAATCTGACTCGTGTTCTAAAACGGCACACAATTCAGTAACATCCAAAGCAAGACCCAGTTGATTATAATGCTACGATTTGCCCTGCATCAGTCTAAAACGACACACATTAACACGTGAACTCGAGCTTCAAGGCACTGCCAATTATATCTCTACGCAAGTAAATATTTTTACATCGACCAGTAGAAATCCAGCCTCTATTGGTCAGAAACTATCGGTATATGTATCTAGGAAGCTGAGTGTGGAACACAATTTCCCAGAATCGTCTTTACGGGAAACCAGCAGAAACAAGATGTAGAAGCAAAAGGGAAGAAGGAAACTTACTTCTCATCGAGCTTTTTAAGCTCCTCCTCGTTATTGGCCCGCATAGAATCTAACAAGCTCTGATCCAATTCCAGCACCGAAGACGCCGTTAGGGTTTCGTACAAGGGAGCCATACCTAAAAACAAACCCAATATCAGGAACAGAAAATCTCGAAGATACTCGAGCAATTATGGTCATTGATTAGAGAAACCAAGCTAGTTTACCATCGGATTTGATGGAATCCAAGACCTCAGACTTGAGCTGGACTTTCTCGATGTCTTGCACATCGGGATGAGTGACGAGGAAGAGCTTGTGGGCTAGAATAAGGTGAGGCTGCTGAGATCCTTCGGCTCCACCGTCCATGGTTGCCACACACTCAAATCAGGAAAAACCTTGAGACGGATCTGAGAGAGAGAGACGAATAAAATTGAAAACTGTTTTCTTGAGCAAGGAGGAAGAGCGAACCGGATATTATGGCCGATGAGTTTTGTGTATATATAAAAAAGTAGGTTTCGCAAACCCGTATATCTTCATTTAATTAACACTAATACATAAGAAATTTCTTTACCCCAAAAAGTGTAAAAATAAAATAATTATTAATTTTTTATTTGGACAAAATATTTATTTTTTATATATTTTAAAAACGTTAAAGTAAATTAAAATTCATGTTTATTTGTTCGCTTTACCGTCGTCTTTTGATTTAGAACAATTTACATTTTCGGTTTTTTCCTTTTTGTTTAGTTATTTATATCTTAAAATTATAAATCAATTATAATTTTTTTTTTATTAATAATATTATGTGTCAAAATCTAATAAAAACTATTTTACATGCGTAAAATCTGTTCGATTAACTAGGCACATACCATTAACAATTTTGAAACATTCATAATTATATAATAAGATACTAACTTCCAGGTGAATTAAGAAAAATAGGCGAATTTTATAAATTGTGATCAGCACCGTAAGTTTGGTATTTCACGGAGAAACAGATCATTTGTTTGGGCCACGAGAGAGAATAAAACATTATTCAATTTCTCAAGTTTCTCCAAAAGAAAAACACAGCAAAGAAAAGATAACATAATAATTATTTTGAAAGAAGCTGAAGCTAAACGCATCAAATCTGAAACCAGAATAAGGGATCTTCTAATGCCATATGCAAATAAACTCAATTCCAAGTAGACATGAAGAAACCCTTTCTAGATACCTTTCTCAAGCATCGCTCTAACTCTCATAGGAAGCCCGTAAAGGCGGATAAACCCGGCTGCATCCGCTTGGTTATAGATCTCACTCCCTTCAAACGAAGAAATGTCCTGTCTATAGAGACTGTTCGGACTCCTACGCCCTGTAACCGACACAGATCCTTTGTACAGCTTCAGTGTAACGGATCCCGTGGTTTTCTCAGTTATCTTCTCCATGAAAGCGTCCATGGACTCCCTAAGCGGATCAAACCATCTTCCCGCATAAACCATCTCCGCGTATTTCAGTGCTAATGAGTCTTTCACCTGAATACTCTCTCTGTCTAGAGTGAGGGATTCTAGTTCCTGTACAGCTGCAAAGAGGATGGTGCCTCCGGGGGTTTCATAGACTCCCCGTGATTTCATCCCAACCAGACGGTTCTCAACCATGTCGATCCGCCCAATGCCGTGTTTTCCTCCTATTGTGTTTAACTCAGAGAGAAGGGTAGCTGGAGAGAGAGCCTTCCCGTTGAGAGCCACTGGAAGTCCAGATTCTATCCCGATCTCGATGTATCTGTTTAAGTACAGCATCATTAAGTATCACAAGTTAGGATGCAAATAATTACCATACTTTTGGTACACAAAGTTATTAGGATCTAAATCGGTACTCCTTTATTCAGCAAAAAACTACGCATCACAGAGAGACTTGATTAACGAGATAATTCTCTACTCTAGATCCAATTCCCAAAGTCATTCTGCCTAAACTTCCTTTTAAGCTGTGAGCTCTGTAGCTAACAGAACTCAACAACAGTTACTAAGCTGTCAACAAAGCTACATTCCACTACAAATCACATAGGGTAATTACAATGCTCCGCACTAGACTCTTACAAGGACTTATCAAAATACCAAACAGAGCTTTAGATAAAAGCAACTTACTCAGGCTGATCAGGAGCATCTTCGGGATCTACACTCATCATGTACATATCTTTCTTCGGCTCGTTTGATGGATCTTCCAATATATCACCCTTTCAAACAAAAGATGTTCGGTATCAGAGGGCAGGAGACATAGTATTAGGGACTGAAGCACGTGAGATCATTTGTATCCAAAAAGGGAATGTCTATCAACAGTTGACTTTTATTTTACCTCATGACTAAGGTGCCAGAGGTTCCTGTCCCGGCTGTAAATAGATTTCTTTGTCACGGGGACAGGAATGTTATGCTTCTTCGCATACTCGATAGCATCTTCTCTGCCTTGGATTTCCCATTCTCTCCATGGTGCCACAACTTTAAGTTCAGGGTTTAACGAAAAGAAGGTGAGCTCAAACCGAACCTGGTCAATCAATCAGCAAGAAAAATAATGTAAGAATCGGTACGTGTGTTTTTCCGATGTGACACTCTAGCAATAGCAAGACATTCCAAGTACTTGCCTGGTCATTTCCTTTGCCAGTACACCCATGTGCAACGGCATCAGCTCCAACCTCTGCTGCTACATCTACCATGGCCTAATCATTTAGAAGTTGTATTAGAGATAATAGGAAAATCAAGAGATGTATTTCAGATATCAAAAATATTTGGGTTCCTTCACAACATAATCATATAAGAACCTCTCGAAATGTTACCTTAGCAATGACAGGTCGAGCCATGGAGGTACCAAGCAAGTATTTTCGTTCATAGATGGCACCAGCTCTAACACAAGGGAATATGTAATCTTTCACAAACTCCTCGGTGAGATCCTTAACGACCAACTGAGAAGCACCACTAGCCTTAGCCTTTTGTTCTAAACCCTCCAACTCTTTTATGCCCTTCATATCAAAGCATTAAGAGGTTGAGAAGACATAAGTCGAATGCTACACAAAACTTCATTTCTCAACTAAAATAGTCAACAGTTGGCACTTATGTAGTGTACCTGACCAACATCTGCGGTGAAACACACAACTTCACAGCCATAGTTCTCCCTACGAAAAAAAATAGTTTCATGTAAGAGAAGTGGATGGAGGAAACTTTCATGAAACAAATATAGCATCAAAGCTATCTTAACTGATTGTTTGAAAACCAGAGGATGATTTAAGAAGTTATTCGTGCTATAGGTCAGAAATAAACTCAAGAAAAAGGAAAAAACATACTTTAGCCATGGCACGACGATGGAGGTGTCTAAGCCTCCACTGTAAGCTAGCACAACTTTTTTCAGTTTGCCACGAAGCCCAGCACCCTTTGAATCAGTAGCAACGACAGTTTGTTCATCACCGGAGAGGACTGCTCGAATAACTGTGCAATATTGAAGACCCCAAAGTGTTTAAAATGTAATAATGGAAATAGCATACAAGATGCTCCTTCTAATACATGAAAAATTCATCACAGGAAACAAAGAATATGGTTTTAAGGAAATGTGCAGATTCAGTGTAATGCAAACTTCACCTTGATTCTTGCAGCCGCGGGATACGGGAACATGACCGATACCAACAAGCTGGCTTCGTCTCACAGATAACTGCAATTCAGTCAAAGCAAATAGAGAAAGAGGTCGAAAAAGATCGGAACATGATTTTTGTTTTTGTTTTAATAAGCATCAATTCCAATTGGAAATACCTGTTGAAACAGGGAAGTGGCTATTGGACAAGCTACATTCTGACATCTTAAGGTAGCTGCGAAAACATATCAGATATATCAACTACATTTCGATCATAATCTATTTGAACATGTCAGAGATCAAGAACTCATAGAGCTATTCGCAATTATATCGGATAAAAATAGACATTAGAAACGGTATCTGTCAGAAAACTGGACAAATTATATAATATTCAAAGTAGAAGATTGGTGAAATAAAATAAAACAAGGAAATGAAACGGAGCAGAAAAGATAGAGAACCATTTCGGGGGCTACGAAGCGCGAGAGCAGATGACGAAGAAGAAGGAAACGAAGTCGCCGAGATTTCAGCCATGTAAGATTATTTCCTGGTTTTTGCTTTGTGTTCGACAATGGGGTTTGGGGGCTCTTGTAAGTAAGTGGTAAGATGTCAACAGAGTCCACGTCCTCTAGGGTTTTAACTTTTTTTTTTTCTCTGGCATATCGTTTTTTCATTTCTAAATTAAATTTTCTTTGTTCATCATACATATATAATAAGGGCCCTTTTCATATTTTAATTGTTATATTCGAAAGAACCATAGATAAGATATGAAAACACTATATGCTTAAAATTCAATTTTCTATGTTAATAAAGGATCTAAATTAGAGACCGATGATCGATGATCATTTCTCCGGTTTAATTTATACGAAAACTGATAGACCCTCGGCCATAAAATAAAAGTTTAATTCTAGTATGTGGTATGTTATATACTGAAGATGAAATAGTTCTACAAAAGATTGAATGGCATTATGGCCAAAGCTGGCACTAACTCATAGATCTCTCAATCATAATGCAATTTCGGAAAACACATCTCTCTTTAACAAAACTCTGTTCTTCTTGTCTTCACTGTTAAGCAAACACACACAAATGAAATAATTAAAAAAAAAAAAAAACGAAGAAACGACTTCCTATTATTATAAGATATATGATACCGCAATGTTGTATGCAAATGCAGTTGCGAGTCCTCAAACACTGATTGTGTTTTGCCTATCCGCAGGTGCAACGCATCGCCAGAGGGAACAATAAACCGGGATATCTGCCGGTTTCAACCCCAAAGCAGAAATGTTTCGGCCATACTCCTGATAAGATATTTAACCGAGGATGTAACACTTCTTTCTAAACTACTATTTCCAGATATATTTGATTTGACACAATGAAGCATGACAAGGGTTACCTGAGTATCGAGGAATAACTGCATACACATCTTGTCTGTTTCAGATACATTGTCGTCAGAGACACCTGATGCTGCACCTACTCGTTTCTGTGCCTTTCGACGGAATTGCTGAAGCGATGACTCTGTTTTTCTGGCCTGTAACTTATTACAATCAGTATCTCTACCGCCTTTTACTAAACATAAACTACTGATAATCTCCGGCATTTATATACTAAACCAATAACAGACTGCAACGATTTTAAGGGGAAAAAATGGATGGCCACTAGAGTTTTTTTTTCTTAATATCATTTTGTGAATGGAAATCCTGTTTTTAGTTTCTGGTAATTTTTCATCTATAAATCTTTTTGAAGATATTGAAAAATTGTGCTATTGACATGATACTATTGAAAATATTTAGAAGAGTTTCTCTCCTGGCAGTCTTAAGTTGTACTAATTAATAATCTTCATAAAGTGTTTTAAACAGAATACTTACCACGCTAACAACTTCATCAGCTAATTCGTAATACCGCCTGGTAATTTCAGTGACAGTGCGAAGCAGTAACTCATCCCTTGTTTCCTGCGTCAAGTAATGTGTAGCCTTATCTCCCTCCAAAAAGGCCTATTGATAGAGAAGGTGCAATAATCAGCTCTTCATAATCCATCAATCAAGTAACTACGAACGTTCTTAAAACCGTAACCACAAAGCTAAATTAATACCTTTACAGGACGTAATATGCCAACGACATATGGTGAGTGCCTAACCGGCGGTGGTTTATTAGTCATCCTATATGTTGCCGTTATTCCTTTGACATGCCTTAGGTCCTATAAAAGAGATGAAAGCATTTACCATGTATGATACGTGGAGAATAACACTAACCTATTCAGCTATAAGTCAAATTAGTCAGCACTGTTCTTGCAGGTGCTCATTAAGGCCGTCAAACAAATCTTGAAGTGCATGAATTAGACGATGGACCTAATGTTTCTTCTTCAGGGCTTTACCTCAACAGATTTATCAACAATGACTTCGATAATTGTGTTGGTAAGTAAAGGTACAACTTCCTTTAATTTATCTCCACCCTGTAACATGCTCATCCTCACCACATCACGAACTTCAGTGGAGCATGAAGATAAATAGTGTGATATATGTCCAAGGTAATCGCCACAAACTTCTGAGACTAGATAATTTACATCATGTATAATCTGCAAGGAAAGAGATCTGTAAATATTCCAATAAAAATAAACGATCAACCATATGGTCTATATTGCCTGATTTCATGTATTTATGTGAACAGCAGCTATTTCGAGTTCACTTGTTTTCCACAGCATTTTTTGTCATTCTAATTCTAAAATTAAGGTCACACAAAAAAAAATGGATGCAGTTTTTAAGCTGTCCCACAGAACATAACTGCAGCTGATTTAGTAAACACGAAATTGCAGAAATCCCAAAAAGTCAAAACTAAGAGGAGCTGACAAACAATTCAGATAAAAAGTGACATACATATACAAAATCTTCTGCAGTGGCTGAAACTGCCCAATCACACCCAGCAGGACTTGGGCTGGCATTACCCTTTCTAGTATGCAGCGCAGATGACACCCAAATGCAATATCTACATGTTATCAACACATTGTCAAAATGAGAACTGAAACAAAAACTAATAAGCGATAATTAAGTCAAATTTTACAAACCTCGAGAGAAGCTGCATGGTCAATCGAAGAAATTTATCAGCAGCAGAGAAAACGAGAACATCTTCTTTCCAGCATGAACGCAAGCTCTCCAAAAGAGTAGCGCTCTGTCTGAGCATTAAGTTGGGAAAACTCCGTTTATCTAAATCAGAATCCTGAATGAAAACCAGAGAAGGAGAAGTAAGAGCAGAATCCAAGGCTCCAGCTACCTCCTGAAACCTGCAATTAGGTATTTTCGAGTTAGAGAAGCTGAGAAGCCACTAATCTAACAGTAAGTCAACCGCCTTCTATGATATTTCTCAAATACCTCAGTGAAAAGTAAACTCCCACATTCCATTGCTTCATGAATTCGATACATACCGCTTCAGTACGAAACTTAGTTACAGCAGACCTTGACGGACAATAACCTTCATAAAAAGTATCTGGTATGACTCTACTGAAAAATATCCAAATAATGTCATCACCTAGTATTAAATTAAACTATTTGCTTATATAAGACACACGAAGACAATTAGTTCACAATGCATCTGATAAGCCATGACATCAAGCTCAGAGAAAGATACAGATCAGCTATCCTACCTTCAAGATATGCCAGGAAATCCAAGCTTGCCTTGTAATTCTTCAAGAACTCAGTAGGCCTTCCAGGAGAAAATGCTCCTGGTTTGACCTTCTGGATTGCCGAAAGAACTTCTTTCAGAATTGAATTTGCCAAGAAGTTGAAGACGTGCAAACCCGATTTGTCTGTTTTAGCAACAAGATACCAAGAAAAGAGTACATTAAGTGAAACATAAAGCGACAACACTAAGAAACAACGTCCAATTGTGATTAACAACAAGATTGCTATTACATAATGTTAAGCGTAAAATTCTGCTTAGAATGTTTAACAGGAAAACTATAAAAATGCAATTGGAGATCTACAATAAATAAGATCACAGAGAATTGAGCGGATTACCGGTTGAAGATATTTCTAGGAGCATTTTACAGTCCTTTTCAATAAAATGCTTGATCTGTTTGTAATCGTTATCAAGATCATCTCCCGATGTTCCAGCAGCATCCGCTGATGTTTCATTTGTAATAATTTTATGTATAAATGGAGCCACAATCATTGTACGAAAAATTTCTTCTGCATTCTTGGTGTTATCAATGGCAGCGTATGCACGTAGGCAGTTGTATAGGACGCTTGTGTCGTTGTTGTTTAGCCCGTCAATGAAGCAGTGACCTAGGCTAGCATCTAATAACACACTAGCGCTCTGAATCCTCTTCTCCATGTTCTCAATGAAAGGCAGGTTCTGTACTGCCATAACAGAAAAAAGTAGTGAGCATCTGCAGTAATACTTTCTATTGTGTTCTGAGGCTAACAAGTATAATGGAGTTTTTGCAGAACACCAGAGATTTCACAATATTTTACCAGGTACCATCTCATGTAATCATTTTTAGTCCGCAATCTTATCAAAGACAATGAATTCTTGTAGCAGCCCAGCCACTTCTCAATCCCCATACGCATAACTAGTTTTGATCCCCAAGATACTACTCTTAAATGCAGTATACTCAAACTTCTTTCATTATTATCCTATAAGAGACCCAGTTTTTTGCTATTCTCTTTATAACTTTGACACTCCAGAACAGCTAGGACCGAAAACCGAAATTATTTACCATCAATTGTCTCAATATATTCATTGGAAAACTTGTCCAGATGTTCATACTTTGGACTGTAAAAGGAACAGAGGTGCATTCCTAATGTAATATATATATTGTGACGGACAAGGAATTGTGACTTCGCAAAAAAAAGAAACAAAAAGCCTTAGCAAATAAAAGAAAGAAAGTAAATGCATGATGGAGACCTGTGCATGAGCCATATAGAACTTGAGCCGATTCATTTCACTAGCTATTCTTTCCAAAAGCATGCTCTGGGTTTCTCTCATGGTTGTGCCATCTTGCTGCGTGGAATTTTCAACACTCATAGAGGTCCTTCCCAGTGAATTAGCATCCTCATTTTGCCAATCAGAAGGAGCACTTGGTAGAACTTTTATAAGCTTTTCAACCTACATTCACAATGAACATACATTATTTACGTCAAGCATTCAAATTATATAACCAGGAAGTAAAAGCAATGGAGAAACATCTTTGCTCAGTATCAACGGAACCAATGCAAAACCATTTAAAGGATCACTACCAACAAATGGTTTTGCAATGAGGATATTGAAGAAACTATCTACTCGAGTAAACTATAACGATGGACAAGCTTGCACACGCCCCGTGATCCAGATCCCTAACCAGCAAAGTAAATATCTCCAAACAACTGATCGCTAGAAAATGGAACCAATGACGAGCAAAAGCAGACTCGAGATTTAAACGAGAAAAAACACTTGCTCAGTGGAAAATTAAGATTGAGAAACCAAAATCATGTACCTTGGACACCACATGAAAAGTGTCAAGCAACAATTCTAGAACCTCCCTCGCAGCAGCAGCATGGGAACGCTGCTGCAATCCACTCCTTAGTGCGAATAGTGCGGCCTCCACGGATCCACGAAACCCAGTGATCTTCTCACGGAGGTCAAGGAGCGGGGCGCGCATGCGTACTACAGCCGCATCGATATCGACGAGCTTAGTGCTTAAATTGACGAAATCGGCATAGTCTCGATTGATGAGATCAACAAGTTCGCGATTCAGGGATGCAAGGTGGGAGCGGAGCTCGGATCGGAGAGTGTCAAAGGGAACGAATGTACGGAGCTCTGAGATGTAGGACTCGGAGTCGAAGCCAGGGGAAAGGAAGAGGGAAGGCTTGAACCATAGAGGATGGGAGTCGTAAGGATCGGAGAAGAAGTCTGAGGCGGATCTCGGCGCTGACGACGGCGACGGCAGCGTCGCGACTAGATCTGACATTTCCGATTCGCTGCTTCCTCTGTGCGGGAAGCCTGAGTTGATCCCGTAGATGGAGGAGTTATCAAATTATACATACGGATGTTAAAAAAGTGTTTTTCGACCCGGCCCGGCCCGGCCCTGTACTGTGCAAACTCGACCCACTTGTGATCTTTTCTTATGTTCCAAAGTTTATTGCAACAAATCAACCGACGGGGCAAAAGGAAAGAAATAAATGATTATGTAGTTCCTTCCATTTGTATAATCTCCTATTGAACAAGAATACTGACTTGCATGCTAATCCGGATTAAACTATTATGAAAACAGTTCTGATTATTATTTTCTTTTTTTCTCTCGTTAAGGCTCATATCAAACTCAAGGTGGATATTTCTTGCAATCGAACCTTTGGTTTGGCCAGAAATGTGAGCAGATTGTCGAAACAATTAAAGAGGTTGTAATCTCAGTTAAGATTTTAATAAATCCAAAGATGGTCCAATTGTAGAAGGTTGATCGAAAAAGTTGCAGAGAAAACAAACTATTGGATAGTGACTACAGCACGAAACCCATCCCCGCCAAGATATAAGTCATTTGAAACTAGTGACTGTTTTTATATATATCAAAAAACTGGTTATTCTGTCGGAAGTCCCTTACATTTTTTAAGCACATAACCAGCTATACAAACACAAAGATCGCAAACAAGAAAACATCTCATTCAACTTATTTCACTTATTGTTTTATCTATATTCCCCTGAACAAACTACATACAACACATTGCCTCCAACCGAGAGCTCTTTTCGAGACTAAAATTGAGTTATGGTTTCTGAAGTAGATTCAATCCTACATGAAGTAGCTGAGTGATTTCTTCTTTCTAGATCCACCTTCCCCGTAGAGTTCGTTCCATTGTTGAAGCCCTGTCATGTTCACCGACTCTGACGAGACGCTTGCGCACACCTGATTCAACACCAAGGTACAACGGTTACAGATCCTCTGAGCCTGAGTCTGATATGAAAAAAAAAAAAAAAAAAAAAAAAAAACAGCATAAGTAAATCTTACCTGCTCATGTGCGTATCTGAAATCCTGCATGTTTAAAGCTCGGATATCAGAACTTCCACTTAGAGCTGGAGGAACTTTACCTTCAGCCAGAGCAGCATCTCGCTCCTACCATAATATCCCATCATAAACATATATTATTTTACAGTGAAGTTTACGCATGATAATGAATGTGTATACCGAAAAAAAAAAAACCTCATTGGTTCAATACACATAAAACTCACACTTTTTTCTTTCTCCAATATCTCCTTGATTGGACGGTGGGCAGCAGTAACACATAGATTCTGCGCGCACCAGAAAGAGAATAACAAGGAATATGAGTATCGTTTTGCATTTATTATCATTTTGGCAGATCATAACAAACGATAAAGGATATACTAGGGATTTACCTTAAGATCACTTCCAGAATATCCATCAGTCATACTAGCAACTCCATCAAGATCAATATCAGGGGACAAGTCTTCTTTTGCAAGTATAACCCTTAGTATCTTTGCTCTATTCGGAGCATCTGGTAGTCCAACCATCAACCTGCAGAAGTCAATACCACAAACGTTTCACAACCTATAACTCTCATGTCAATCTGACAAAGAGCTTGGTCCAACAAGGAAGCCATTTATAATTACCTACGGGGCAACCGTCTAATGACAGCCTCATCAAGGTCAAAAGGCCGATTTGTGGCTGCAAGAACCAGAACACGTTCCTTCTCCTTTGTCCTTAGACCGTCCCAATTTATCATGAACTCGTTTTTCATCTTCCGCATGGCCTCATGTTCCCCCGGGTTTTCTCTTCGGCCTAGCATGCTGTCCACCTACAAGACAGTAAAATATTCTAAGACTGCCAGTGCTTTGATTACAAGCAACAATCACTCAAGATTTTTGACCATGAAAAATTACCTCATCTACAAAGATAACGCTTGGGGATATTTTACTGGCCAACGAAAAGACAGCTTTGACATACTTCTCACCCTCGCCAAACCACTGCAATATTGAGAAGAACACAAGTTTGAACATGAGAGTCCCTGTTTAGATCGGTAGAGTCCAACTTTTCAGGTATTCTGTTACCTTAGATGCGATGCTGGACATTGAGATGTTGATGAAGTTAGCACCAGCTTCCGTTGCCACTGCCTTTGCAAGCATAGTCTTTCCCGTTCCAGGAGGTCCAAATAAAAGAATTCCTTTGCAAGGCTGCATAGAGAAGAACAAGAGCAGACTGATTAGGAAACCACCAATGCACATGTCAAAACACAATTATTTTATATTTTCCTAACAACTAAATTTAAGGAGAGAAGACTTTTGAAGAAGCCAAATTATCAGCTAGTATAACTAATATCATCATTTCCAAAAAAATCATGTACATGTACTCAGGCACACTCAAATAAAAGGTGAGCCCTTCATACATCTGTAATAAATTCAAGGCAGGACCAAGTGAAATATTATGGGATCTTTCTGAAACCTAAGGCAGAGAAGAGAACCACCTTTGTTAATTGCCCCTTGCAGAAAAGTTCAGGCCGCTGTAAAGGAAGCATAACCAATTCCTTTAAGGTGTCTTTGACATTCTCAAGTGCCCCAATGTCATTAAATGTAACACCAATGTCACTGGGCGGAATAACATCACTTAAAAGCTTCTTCTCAAACTCATTTTCTGTCACAACGTCCTGAAAGCGACAGAGAAAATTAAACAGTTGTCACATGATAGAACCTATTTCCATAATGTGAGCCAGTAAGCAAATAATTTAATTTATTCCAAGACAATTTGCTAACCTTAAGAGAATTTTTTAAGCTAGTAGATTCATTTAGAAGTGCCTGTAAAACTCCAATTCCAAATTCTATGCTGCAAGTCCAAAGTTCGCACTCAGTACTGAAAAAGATATATAAGAGCAGTAATGCACAGGAACAAGCTGCCAATTACCTATCAAGAGACAAAATAATCCTAGTATCTGGATCAGCATCAGGATTACGCCTTAGATGGTCACTAAGAGCCCATCCAACGATCTTTTCTGCACCTGAAGCAGAAGGTCAAAGTCAACTTTTTAGAAGAGCAATCCATTGTCAATTCCTTCACATTCCAGACCATCGTGCCGAACAAAGGGAAAACATACTGTCGCTTTGAAGTGTGAGATCCTTCATGCACAGCGTCTCAATTCCTTCACATTCCAGACCACATCGTCCCAGCACCTGAATGAAGATGCAATTATCGATTTATTCTTAAAACTTCAGTAAGGCCCCTGTTTTAAAACAGGAAATGGAATTGTGCCTTATGAAAAAACAGATAACCTTGTACACCAGAGAAAAAGAAAGCTATTCTAGAAGGTATGCTATCAATAAAAAATTTCATGTGACTATAGAAACAAGCAATCAAGATTGGAAAGGAGAGAAAAGATAGAGGTAAAGGCTTTCACGAACAGCCAAAATGCCACAGATTTAATAGAGCCAAATATGCAAATGAGTGCACCTAAGAAAATTAAAGATTGCTCACTGGGATTGAAATCCAAGGATTTTCAATCTGATATGTAAAACTTATACTGTGTCCCGACATATAATGCTGTCATGACCTTATTCCAATTACATATTAAATCCAAGAAGACAGTTAAAAGCATATCCCACACCATATATTCAGAGGAAAGACATACCATGCGCAAGTGATTGCCATTAGCCTTCATTTTCAGAGTCTCAGCATCACGATCCAACTGATGGTTCCAGGATATAAGAAGATCCTCATCCTGGGAATTAGCTCCATTAGGTCTAAGGTTTATTTGACAGATAACAGACGAGAATGCTTGTGTCTAGTAGAACATAGTTACAAACCTGTGGCATGTGAATAGTAACTTTATTCCCAAAGAGCTTCGTTAGAAGTTTCGTTGCCTTCGGGACTTCCTTGCCAAGCTCACGTAGTCGTCCAATATCCTGGGAATATTAAGCATAGGTAACATTAGTCCCACCCAATAAGAGAAGGAAATACTCTGTGGATTCTCACTAGCCAGTTGAAATATCAAATATGCTAGAGGCTTATTTCAAAGGAACATGCAGAGCTGAAGTTGGCTAGAAAACAGAACAGATGAGAGTTAATGTAAGGAATATACGAGCATGAACAAAGTCATAACATAAAGGTCATAAAGAAAAACAGCAGAAGAACCCGGAAAACATGCATTAAATGGTAAAAGATAATGGCCATTTGCCTCAAGAATGACTATACTAATCTTGTTATGTTAAATTTTCCTACTTATGAAACAAACAAAGAAAAGAGGAGAGGACGTTGATTTACTGGAAAAGCTAAGTCCAGAAGAGCAGTTTGGCTGCTGCCGAACTTGGTGAAAAATAGACCTCCAGGATGAGACTGCAAAAGAGATGAAAAATAAATGAGCTAGCTATGGACTAGAAACCATAGAGTAACAAGTAACCAAGTTGAAGTAAAATGTGCTCATATTGCGAAGATGATCAAATTTTATATCGATTCTGAGACTTGTTTTATTTGCAATTAACATCTTTTACAATTATAAGAATTTTACAGAGGTACATTCTTAAGATCTTGAAAGACCGACTACCCTAACAAATCTCATAGTGCCTGACACTTACACTCAAAAATATTTGAATGGTTAAAGAGTATTTATCAGGACGAATCAAGTAACAATTTTCGTGAACACACAATATTCAAAGTCTACTTCAACGGTTCAACCTATGAACTACGGAAAATGCAGCAGCTAGAATGGTCACAAACAAAAAATTGGCACTGATATAAATGCCTGTGAAACGCATTAAGAAAAAAGGAATCAAACTTCTTTGCCCTAGGACAAGTTTCTATTTAACTAAATGAGCTCAATGCATGCAACTGGGGCAAAAGCATTGCACAGTAAATACCTTCTCCTTGCGATTATCAGTGTGTGTCTGTGAACCGATCACAATAACGTTTTCTGGGAGATGTTCAAGTCTGCTTTTAAACGCAGAGTACGAATCGGAATTTCCAACAACAAACTTCTCAGCATCTTTCAAAAATAGAATAAACGGACAAGTTCTGCTCTCATCATGGACAACCTGGAAACCGATAAAGATATAAGCACATGGAAAAATATAAGACCCAGAACAAATTTATTACTTTGCAACTGAGAGAACAAGTACCTCAAACAATGTGTTAATAAGTAATTTATCTAGATCCTCAGAACCCGAGCTTTCGAACCGAAGATCAGTAGCTATAGAAAAGAAACAGTTTGTGAGACAAGAGCGGCTGGGGACCAGTAAGCAATGCACTACGGAACAAGAATACCATTGCAGAAGAACCCATGTCCCTTTTCACACAGATCACCAAGATCAACTCCATCTGGTATGGGCTTATCAAATCTAACACCCACTTTAGCTGAAGGATTCTTATCAAAAACTAAAAGAACTTTCCCTTTAATCCCATAAGGAGGTCCCCTGAATAAGATTTAAGTAAAAAAGTGGATCATTGAAATATGGAGTGAATATATGAAGGCAAGAGGAAAAGTTCGGAAGATATTTCCTTAAGCCTAGCTCAAAAAAAAAATCCAGAAATATATTTAGAATAAAATAAAAGATAGGAAACAGATTTATAAACAGATAGATACTTCTTGGATGTAAGTATAGTAATTTCAATAAACTTTGCATTTCTAGTCAAAGAAGATTCATTCTTCACCAGAACCAACAAATATTCAAATTCATACTATATAGAAGCTAATATCAGCTGCCTCAATCAGAACTATCATAAGAAGCAAACCTTGAACTAGATAGCCCCTGATGCAACTTAGCAGCGTAGAACCTTACCCTGTCACCTGCAAGTGTTTTATTCTCATATGAATTATCATCAACCAGAAATCCAAGAATATTGAAAAAGAATCTTCTGTTACAAACAATTTAAAAGGGCATGCCTTTCTTCAAAGTATGATTCACTGGAGTTCCAGATGAACGAGGTAAAGCCCCCGCCTCCAACTTAGGCTGTGAGTCTGGACAAGAAGAAGCCGCAGGAGAAGGGCTAGATGCATCTCCTTCACCTGCTGACAAATCCGAGCTTTTCCCCCGATCAGTGTGCTCAAGACTCTGCCTTGGACGCGTACATGATTTGTCAGAAGCAAGTCCATTCTTCAGTGACTCAATTTCCTTAGCAGTCAGAGCCTGCAGGATATTGCAGAACGGATGCACCAGGAATTACTTCCGGTAATCTCATACCCATAATCAGGGAAACAGACAAATAAGTGTAGATGGAAATATTTCCGTCTTGTTAAATAGCAAGCATATCATCATTCTTTTAATCCAACCAACATTTACTCGTCACAAAAACAGCTTATAATTAAGAAAACACATAACATCTTACCCCCAAAATTGGATGGCTGTCAAATATAAGCAATTTCGCCTCGAAGTAATTGGCAAGTGCTTTAGCTAACATCTCTTGGTATATTTCAGACCCTGAAACAAATCCAGCCAAAAAGCAAAATGATGTTGCCGCCTAGAAGACTACAGGAACCACACACGCAAATACCACAAACCTGCAGGACCAGAAAGCAATATCCTTGGATTCAAAGTGGTCAAGTCGGAGGCATACTTGGCATATTCTTTTTGCTTCAGATTTATATGTGAAGCAGCTATTAAGACATTCTTTGTATTCTCACTGAAAAAATATAACAGAAAGACCTTAATCAGCATACTGAAAACAAGTTACAGTACCCATTGCAAAGCCCAAAATACCAAAGACGAGAGAAATGATTCGTGTGAAAGACTGCAAAGGGAAGATAGATTTCTCAAATTTTCCAACTCAAATACTAATAATTCATGATAATTCAAAGTTCAGAGAAAAGCAAAAAACCAAGAGCAAATTTTGACCTAAAAAGTTTATGATGATGATAAACAGATTCTTAATGTAAGATTCCCATACACATATCTTGACTCTGCATAAGTACCCGAACAAACTTAATATGACTTGGTCCTATACCTCAAATAATAGGGAAATTTTTCGAATGAAACTTCCAAGCTTTTGCCTTCAACAATACCAGCTTGAATGTCTTCTCTGAATATTGTAGATCGTAGACCATTGCCTGATGTTGAAGCTTGTTCCGAATTTCTCGTCAATTCGTTTTTCTCATCTAATATCTGATACCAGCTTTGTTAATATTATGCTACATATTGTTGATGACACCAGGGTCGCAGGGAAACATAGAGTAATTACCTCCATTTTGGAATCTTGGTTCTGGCTGCTGATTGCTCCACTATCTGCAGCTTTATCACTTTGATTATCAACAGAAAAATCCGCTTCCATGCCATCAACTTTAAGCTCTGCGCCATCTTGGACCACAGAAGTAGCAGGTTTCCCTGGCGCTTGGAGGCTCTTACTAGATGCATGACTTGATAATTTCAAACGAGATAAGTCCTGCCTAAAGCTTGAAAGCGATGCCAAAATTGAAGCACCTGTTACAGCTAACGGATCTCCTGCCCTTCTCTCTATCTGTAGAAATTTTCCTGCAGGCTTCTGAAGCCCACCACCTTTTACTGCAACTTCAGACATTTTCTGAAATATCTGGATAGAAATTAAGGGGAAAACTTATGTGTATCCCCACATGACGGAAAATTTTCTTACATTTTGTATACAAAAAAAAGAGTGGGATGACATGAGGATACGAAAGCATAGCTGGCGAGTGAACCAAAAACCACTTCGTCACCAGACTGTAGGAAACGTTTGAAATTCTTCTTGACAACTATTCCGTTATACTGCACAGATCCCTTGCTTCCAGTGATCTCTAGAGCAGCTACACTACTGCTTTCGGGCTGAACATGTCCACAAACAATGAGAATACATACTGCACATACATATTTAAGGAGTTCACGTATCTCCACAAACAACTAAAACGTAGAAAAACCATAAAGAATAGGCAGGCATGGCTAAGCCAGTTTATTACTGAGTTCTCTGCAACAAGAAGAAATCTCAAAATCCAGCAGTGCTAATGTGACGAATCTCAAACAAAATCTTATATGAAATGCGGATGTCTGAGCGTTACTTTTAAGGATAAAAAAATACCTGATGTCTTATGATCTTGCACAGTATTCCACTGGCTGTCGGGTCTCTTATTGTGAAGTTGCAGGTTCTACTAGAACCAATACTGAAGACTGATGTATAAATGCTAAGGTTTGGATGCTGAAAATTCATAAGTAGCTCAGTTGTCAGGATAAAGACAGATAAAGCTCTCTTTTTCTTAACTAGTAGTTTGATCCATGGAGGTTAATCAACCTGTCCAGACTGTGACAGAAGTTTACACCACGGGTTCTGAGAGTTAAATTGCTTCGGATACTTATTCCATCCGGAGAAAGAACCAATTGGCTTCTCTAGCAAATTCGGTGTTGAGCCTAGAAAAAGATATTCAATCCAAGAACAAAGAAGAACTGAGAAAGATCAGACTCCGGAGGTTCACATATTCGAAAAGGAAAAAAATTGAGACGAAGTCCAGAAAGATCTACTAAGAGTTAGAGTGACAGACCCTCGGCAACAGGTGGTAGTGGCGCCGCCGTAGCCGCCGCGGAGGCCTCAATCTTGGCGTCTCCGGAGGTTGGAGCGGCGTCGCATTCACCAGAAACTACCGGAGGCAGCGTGCAGTTGTCCTTCGACGTCTCGTCCGCGACCGTCTGATCACCAGCTGCAGCCGCCGGCTTCTCGACACTGGCGCCGCCGGCTTCCAACTGAAATGAAAAGGGAAATCGCCAAAATTCAAACCAGGTCCTCCAGAAGGCACGGAAAGGGTATTTGATGGAGAAGAAGGGTCTCTGATCAGAAACCTTTTGGCGCTTGGGTGATTGGGGTTTATCTTCGGAAGAAGATGGAGATCGCTTGCTGCTGCTACCGTTGGGCGTGGTGGTGGTATTGTTGCCGGAGAGGTCTCCGCTCCGTCGCGTTGACACCATGACTCTTCTTCTTCGCTGCTTCTAGTCTCTTTTTCCGATTCTTCAATCAGTAGACTTTTCGATTCTTCGAATCAATGCGAGAGAGGTGAATGGGATTTTGAAAGAAAGAAGCAAAGAAATAAGAGAGTATATGTAAATTGTGTATATATATACGGCTTTTCTCGGTGAGAAAAAAATAAAAATAATTAATAATTAGAAGAGAAACTATGATGATGACATGTAAAAAGAAAGGGATAACTGCCTGGATACACCAACTTTCATTATTGGAGACTAACCGGTCAAACATTTGATTTTTTTTTTTTGCTTAGCTACACAAATTAAACATTTAGCAAAATGATAAACGGAAGAATTTGCCGGAAAAGTTGATTACAAACTGTTTTCGAGACAAAAAAAAAGACAGAGACCATTAAATGTTCCTCTTTGTCAAAAGTTGATTACAACCCGGTTAAATGTTCCTCTCTCTCTCTACTGAGAGACACCAGCACCAAAATACCTCTCTATGTACTGAGAGACACCTTCAACCTTCATGCGAAAGAAACAGACGACCAAACCGCGATAGGAAGCAACCCTTGCGAAACCTTCATCACAATATCCATCTTTGAATCTTGGCATTCTATATATGGGATCACACCTTCCATTCCACTCATGTACACAACAAGGATGTGACCCCCAATGGGCTTCAATGTCTTCCTTAGTTTCTTCTTATAATAGTTCTTTTCCTTCCTTGAAGGAAGGTGGATTTGCTGATAAGAATATAAAGTTAGCAACTTAAGAAAATATAAAAAACAGTATAATTCAGTGAATAATCTTACCTTCCCTGTAAACTTGTCATAGCTTGGATAGACTGTAATCCATACTGCTATTGGTCTCTTGATAAATTCTTCTTCGAGGGCAGTCTCAAATTTTTGTCTACCTCTCCCTTCACCGGTGTTTGAATTCCTCTAAAACGCAAGCTTTTGCCACAATGGCCTTGTATCTAATAGATTCTTATGAATTCCGAGAGCAGTGGAGTACAAAAAATGTTTATATGTACAAAAAATGTATGTTTTTTTTATAGTAATAATATTGGTAAAGTTTCTTTAGCAATATTTGTGGACTTTTTTTAATAAACCATTGTTAAAAAACTCGATTATGTAAGTTTAATGTTCAGAGAGTCATTTCAACAATAAAATTTTATATTTACTAGTGTTTTTCTTTTACAAACGATTTATGGTGTTGGGTTGTTTTATAAAAAAATTAAACTGGCTTTTTTATATTACTATTATTTATAATTTTAAATAATATATGAAAAATGCATGTTTTAAAAATTTGCGTAAGGCATCCCAAAACATTGGACCGGCACTGCTTGCACATGATAGCATACTAATATGTTTGAAGAATTACTAAAACCATCTTGGTTTAGTGACTCCAAACCATGATCCTAGTTTCTCAACTCTTTCTTAACCATTCCATAATTTCTCGGCCATAGTATAACTTAGACTGTTATTGGGGATTGCTATTCTTAAAGTCTCCCTATGCTATCATTGATTCTGCTAATTTATTTGGTGAATTTACTAAAGTAACATATGCCTTTGCAAATTTCGCAGGCCTTTCACGAGCCAATAACTAGTTCTCAAAACTCCAGGTTTTATTTAATTATTATTTTCCAACAATTCTTTGGTCTTTGTTAGCTAACAAAGTTATAAACAAAAAAACAAAAAAAAAAACGGTTTAGTTAAATCGTTTTTGATAGTTGATATAAAACAGAACCAAATCAGACCATTTAGTTAATACAATAACCAAAAGCAAACCGGTTTGGTGGCCACCACTGGTTTCAACTTTCAACCGCACTTAGCACTTACCATACCAAGCAAGTCTCGGAGCCTCGTGTCATCAACGCGGCTTTTAGGTCGAGACTGTCCATGTGTCACAAGAGAACCTGGACTAAGCAATAAAGATTCAAAACTCACTACCACTTCGATACAACTTTCTTCTTCCGAAAATGGCGCCGCATGATCTTCGCCGTCCTTTCAAGCGACGACCTATCTCCGATCAACAGAAACGCCGAGAGCTTTCCCTTCTCCGCCAGTCTCAAAATCGCTCCGACGCCCAGCAGCGAGCCCGAAACCTCGCCTCTTCCGTCATCTCGCTCCAGTCCTCCTCGCCTGATGTCGACCCGGAAATACTATCTGAAGCCGTGCCGGACGAATCGGAATCGAGTAGCTTTGATGTCCGCCAAGCATCGCGCCTCAGAGGACCTGAGGCTCGCAAGTGGTTTGCGAGGCAGCTCATGCTACCGGAATGGATGATCGACGTACCTGAGAATCTAAGCCTAGATTGGTACTGCCTCTTTCATTCTTGATCGATCTGTGTGTTTTTTTCTTCTTCTGAAATTGATTTGGTTGCTGTTTTATGGACTTTGGGTGAATGCCTGAAATCTACTCATTTTGTCATCAGAAAAATCCTTGGCGGGTTACCATTTCATAAATTCTTTGGGTCGGTTTTTTAGGTATGTGCTAGCAAGACCAGCTGGGAAAAGATGCTTTGTAGTTTCAGCGGATGGAACAACTGTTAGCAGATTACGCAATGGATCCGTCTTGCACCATTTCCCTTCTGCGTTGCCTGGTGGTGCCAGGAAGAAAGGCACTTCTGGCCCCGCACAGTCATATTCAATACTAGATTGTATATTTCACGAGGTAAAAGATTTTTTTATTTTTCTCTATGATTTATCGGTTTGTCTCCGTTCCTGATCTTACTAAGTGGTTTGTTACTGTTTCATGTAGTCGGATCAGACTTATTACGTGATTGACATGGTTTGTTGGAGGGGTTACTCGCTTTATGAATGTACAGCAGAGTTCAGGTTCTTTTGGTTGCAATCAAAACTTGCTGAGACCGGTGCTTGTGATCCACCCTCCTTTTACCACAAGTTCAGGTTCAGTGCAGTTCCTTTTTATAACTGCGACCAAACCGGACTTCACTCGGCTTATACAGGATCATTACCTTATGTCAAGGATGGATTGTTGTTTTATAACAAGTAAGTGCATCATTTCATCTCTCCTACTTGTAAGATGCCATTTACTTTGCTGCAGTTTCCATCTTTCCTTCTTCTGGTGTCTGTTTGCAAAACAAAACTGTGTGCCTTAAGGCTTGTAGTTGCGAATCAGTTGCTTCTTGTTAATCTAGTTCAGGCCTATTTAACTAGTATAGGTGCTGTGCAGTTAATTGTAGCTTTTCCCACTCAGCAATTGACCTTAAGTCGGTTAGTTGAAAGCGGAAGTTCTAAAGGGGAGTTAGGGAGGTGCGTAGGGGGAATTGGGGTTTTGGTTTGGGAAGTAGGGTCGACAAACAGGGAACCTCTCGTTAAATGCGCTCTTCCAGACTTAACAATTCGTATCAAAACATTTAATTATGATCGACGATTATATTAGAAAGAGGACAGTTTTTTTATCCTATGTTCTATCATCTATGAGTGTTATTATATATGGTTGCTTCATACTCGTGGTATATCATGATGTCAATGTCTTTGACCACGTACTGTCATTAGTCTAGTGCTCTTCTTTGACAAATGCCATTTGTTGAATTGTTTCTGGTCACCTGTTATACGGCAATATATCCCCTTTCCCCACTAAAGTTCAAGTAATACTCGCAGGCATGCACATTATCATACTGGAAATACTCCTCTAGTGTTGATATGGAAGGATGAGAGGTGTAGTCAGTATGTCATTGATACAGACAACAATGGAGAAGTTCCAAACCAACAACATGTAAGTGGACTTGACATACATATACAACTCTTGGTTTTTCATACAAAGTGTTGTTATACTCCCATTAGCGAAAGTTTTTTTAATATATATTCTCTCTGTGCAGATCGTCTTGGAGTTGCAAGATGACGGGAAAATTGTAACATCAGATGATCCACCTGTACCAGTTGGTTGCTTGAACGCAGATTTTGTAAAACAGGTATGTTGAAGATATAATAGAGTGGTTCTATTTTCTGATCAGACTTTTAAACCAGCTTGAAAGATCCGCATTTGGGCTTATTGAAAATTGTAAGAACAGAGAAATCTTCTTGTTTTACTACTAGGAGACCGACGGAGTCTATGAAGTATACTAGTTAGTGATGTTGTTTAGTAATTCCCTCTTTCTAGGCGACTAGGACCTACAGATCCCTCTAGCTTAGTACTGCTTTATTTGCAAATAGACTCCTTGTACTGGTAATGACAGATTGAATTTAAATTAGCTTAAGGATGCTTTCTCACTGTGTGTGCTCATTGCCATGTTGGATATTACAGTCAGGGCTGTCTTCAGGAAGCCTTATTCGCTTTGCCATTGGCGATGGAGGTCTGAGCTGTGTGGATGGTAGATTTGAGAAGGCGGATTTGCAATATATCGGTGTGTCAAATCGAGCCCGAGCTTTTGCTGATAGCTATTCCAAGGTTGGTACTCTCTTTCTTTGCATATTGCATTCGAACTTTAGGGGAATCGTATTTATGAATTGACTCGAGCATTTACAATCCATCTTGCAGATCATGTTTCAATATATTGCCCGACTTTCTCCCCTGAAAGTTGAAGATCTCGCATCAATGATTTCACATGAGAACCAACAAGACAAGTCTCCTGAAGTAGAGATGTCCGATTGAAGTGAAGAGAAGAGAAAGAATGATGTTTGGTCACAGTGTTGTGTTTTATGCAAACAGGGAGGATCAATTTTTTAGAAGTTTAGCCACTTTTTGTCTTCTCTCACGCGATGTTTATGACTAGAGATAATTTGTTCCATTAAAATGTGAAGAAATCCACTACTTATTATATTGTCTAAAGAGCAAATCTCTGCTATTAAAGAAATCAACAAATATTGTCCAAGATAATTGTGTAAAACCTATTTAAAAAAAAAAAAGAACCAAAAACCTAATAATTTTGCAGGAAAACTACGTAAAAAAGAAAAATCATGAAGCTGATGTGGTGGGCTCGCAGCTATCGTGAGTGCAAGCCAAAACATCTCTGTAATCTCTAGAGATGTTGAAGGAGTCGTGCACTTGGCCATTGCTGCTCTTCTTGTACTCAAAGAGAAGCGATGAGTGATCCGACGCAGTCAACTTTACAAACCCAAAGTCATAGTCTCTGACCAAACTCCATTTGGGAGTCAATGAGCTAAAGGGAGACAAGTGACTTCCTGCACCACCAACAACAACGTGAATGGTTCCTTTGAAGGTCCCTGAGTAGTGATCCTTGTCATTGTTCACACATTGGCTCTGCAATAGAAAACAATCTCAGAGACAGGCACATTGATAGGACGGAGATAGAGTATATTAATTTATGATGGGATCGAACCTCGTAAATGGGGCATGTTCGCTCATAGTTATGGACATGGCCGTAGAAAGCAAGGTCTACTTTGTACTTCTGCCACAGTTTCTGCAGGCTCTCTCTTCCCATAGGCTCTTCAAAGGTTCCTTCTTGGCCATACCAATCATTGGTGGAATAACCGAGGACACGATGAGCGATAAAGATGAGCCAAGGCTGAGTCTTTCTGTCAACAGAGGCAAGGCAACGCTCGATGAATTGGTATTGCTCTGTCCCTTCTCTCCAATCGTGTTCAGTGTCTGCTACACAGAAGCGGAACATTCCGTAATCTGCAGAGTACCTGCCCATTCACACCGAAATTTGTAAGATTTTGTTCTAAAACTTGCAAGAATACGCCAATGGTTAACAACTTTACCAAAATTTAGCTCGGTTCTCTGCAGGAAAGTAAAACATGGTCTCTGCAGGAACACCACACTCTCCTCCAGAGTCTTTACCGCCATAGAAAGATCCTGTGTCTGGCCAGTCACGCTCGTGGTTGCCACTGAAGTGAAACAGAAGTAAGTTAACCCACTGTAAGAGTAGAGGAGCTATACAATGATAAAGCTTTACTTGTTGACTAACCTCGCAATCATGTAGGGAACCTTAGAAGCAACGGGCTCAACTTGAGCTGTGAACTGATCCCACTGGGAGATATACCCATTTGAATAAGTGATATCTCCAATGTGGAAAACAATGTCAATGTTCTTTAAGTCCTTGATGAGTTGGTCAGTGGTGTTGAGGGAACCAGGCTGATAATCATTGTATTCATTCGAGCCATCTCGCTCTCCCTGAAACATATTCGATAAAAAAGTGACTATTTGAGATAATAGTCCCGAGGGTACACCAAGACTGCAATGGCCTAAAAAAGACAGTACCTTCCCCATGTCACCAAATATTATGACCCGTTGTAACGAGTCTTGTCCAGGATAAGGAGAGGAAACGAAGGTGTAATTCTTGCTCCAAATTGTCGAACCATTGACCAAGTCATGGCCTAGCCTGTATGTGTATCTGAAAACCAAAGGATTGGAAGTTACAAAGGATTGGTTTAGATGAAAAAATCAGGCAGATTGAAGATGTCATACTCGCGGTTTGGCCATAGTTCTTTCAAGAAAGCAGTATGGAAGAAACCGGGATCGCGCCAACCAACGCCACGAGCAGGATCACCTGTGTAAAAATTGCATGGATCCAAAAATCAAATCTCTAGAGAGATCTAGATGAAGAATCTCAAGACGTTCCAGGATTGTTGCCTTATAAACCACAATGAAATATAAAGAGAAATAAACCAAACAGCACATATATACCACACATGCTGTTTCTGTTGAAGGTTATAGTTCCAGCTGGTGATCTTCTACTTGGAAGTCCCTTCGCACTCCATTCAATGAACGGAACAGCCTCATTTATGTTGTACCCACTCGTCCATGTTACAGTCATCTATCAAAAGCTCAAAAATAAGCATGTTTTAGTGAGAGATACCAAATAAAGCTGCTACGCATTTCAAAGTTTGAATCTTTCTCAATATCCAAGGCCCTTGAGACAAGTTATGGAAAAACTTACTTCGTCCCAATTCTTCCCTAATGCAAGACGTGGGTAGACAGGTGCTTTAGGATTGACGAAAGCTACAGGATTCGAAACCCCGAGAAGTTTTGGCTGTGGTATTCAAAGATCAATAAGTCCATTTGATATTGTATGTACAATATGCTAAACTGAGAAAACTATAGTCAGCCTACATTTGAAAGTCCCCCGGAAAACAGTGCAAAGGAGATATCAGCTCTCTGATTTATAATCTGGAACTTGAAGATCACTTTCCCGGACTTTGTATACTCCGGATCATTCTTCGCATACATGTACTGGCAAATAGAAAAATGGAATGTTATCCGGAGATCAAATCTAGAAATCACAGGTCAATATGTAATAAAAACAAACCTTGATGGGAGATGAGCAAATGTAAGGAGATTTCTCTTTGCCATTTGTTGGCCAACAGGTAGATGAGCTAACAAAAAAGACGAGTTAATTAATGATGCATAAAAGCACATTGGCCCATATTCACAATCAAACAAACACAGTGTATGTAGATGAGAAAATTACTCGAATTTTGCTGGAGAGAAAACTCCGACCCAATCGTCTGAAGTGGGCTTGGGATTGGAGATAGCAACATCTACCCATTCAGTATCTTCACCCTGTAGATGTAGATCAGGATATAAACAAGACTGACATCAAAACCAATCGATTTTGAAAGTTTGGTTCTTGGTGAGATCAAGAACAAATATTCTCTCAGTTAAAACGGCTAAACTCAGACAATCATAAGAAAATCTAGCATTAAGAAAATCGTTTCGTCATCTCTTGAGAGTATAATATACATGTTTACCAATCTCCAGAGGGAAAACTAGAATCAGACAACATATTAAGGAAGAGGAAATTGGATATGAAGCAATCAGTTTTGGAACCTGTAAACCAAGAGCTTGAGGGGAAGCGTGAATGGAGACAGAAGTGTCCAAAGCAAGACTTGTTTGATAAATGTTAATCTGAGCCAGTGGCTGATCTCCGCGTCCATTGTTGGCGTGACCCAAACATAAGCTAGTGCTCAGCAGTCCGATGAAACACAGAAGCGGAAGCAAAACCCTAGCCATCATTGCTTTGTTGTGAATAAGAAGCAAAACCCAGAAGGGGATATTTATAAGAGTAGTATCTGGGAATCTTCCTAGATTGATTCATATCTATCGAATTCTTGTATTAATCTTTTTATCTTGATACTCACCATTTCATCTTATTTGTTTCTTGTATTGATCTTTTTATCTCTCTAAAACTTAAATGGAGCATTAAATAAATTAAAAAACAAACAAAATTATTAGTAAAAGTTAGTATTTTTTTTTTTTTGAATATTGTTAGATGGTGATTCAACGTGAAGATGGCAATTAGGAGAAATAAGAAGCAAATATTACAGTGTGTGGGAAATACTCTAAACAAAGTGGAGACTCTCAAAAGAAGGAGCTTTAGTCATCACACGTCAGACACACGTGCAAGGTCATTTTTGGTTATTAAACCATTCTTTGACTTCGTTCAGTTTCACGCAGAGAGATGAAGCGACCTTCACAAGGTGCTTCAATGGCGAGAGAGATAGAGAAATATGAGAGATGTGAGAGAGCATTGGTGTATGTAATCTTGGGGTCTCTTGGGGTTCTCGGTTTCTCTTCTCCTCTATTCTTCTTCTTCTTGTAAACCGATTGGTTGTAATCGGTGGTTGGTGAGAGTTCTCCGATTGTACGAACCACGCCGGAGGTGATTTCCGGTGATCAATCCAAGTTGGGGATTGAAAGATCCTAACCGGATGTAGCGGTTAGTTAACACCGTGAACCGGGTAAACAATTGATGAGTGTTCTTTGATTCAAGTCTTGGTTCGTGGTTGTCAACGGGAATTGAGGTTTACGATTCTCATCAAATATGTGTGAAAAACCGAAAAAAATCAATCTATTTGGAACACAGAATATATAATTGCAGAGTCAACAAGGGGTTGTGTGTTTCGTGAAGAAATTTCTTTCTGCTACATTTATCAAGAAATATGTAATAACGAGCAGGGATGCGTTCAACTTTGACACAAGCGTGACTTGATTCAAAGTCTATAAAATGTCCGGTCATAATTACGATTTAAAATGTCCTCGACCCACTCAAGATATCATGCTCGGAACCTCTGCCATTATCATAACCAAGTTTTACTTATGAGACCTGAAAACAGAACATAACGTCCGGGACCTTGTGGTCGAGTGGTAAGGGGACGGGCTTTGGGCGCAACCACGCTCCGAGCTCGATCCACATGTTGCGCAAAACAAAATCACATTGCTCCTGCACACCCATACGGATATGGGTTATTACTTATGACCCATTTGAAAACTCGGCTAGGAGCCTATCCGTGGGTTCATGAAACCAGTTAAAATTTTCCTAACAGAACATAACATACTCCGGTTTAAATTTTCCTAACAACTCTGTTCAGACATAAAGAGTTTACTTTTTCATCAAGTAACATATTCCAGTTTTCATGAAAGGGTTTTTTTTCCTATCAACCACACTCTGTTCAGACACAAAGTAGTTACTTTGTCATAAACCATTTGTTCAACGAAACTAAGGGTGTCCTCTACAAAGTACTACGCAAAAGCTTGGGGGAAAGACACAACCATGACACCAACTAACCAAGCACATAATTAAACTAAAAGTTTATGAGAACACAATAACATCAAAAAAACATCATCGAACGAGAGAGGAACATTGGCAACCGAAACATCTGCTTTCTCCTTCTCCATAACACAATAACTAGCAATGTGAGACTTTTTACATGTCTCTCACTTTTCCTTTTTAGGTTTTTTCTTTTTTTTCAAGGCTTTTCCTTTTTACATTCACAAGCCTTTTCCACTTAACCCAAATTTCAATTCACACATACACATATTTATAAAGCCCACAAACTTTTATAAATTTTGTTCCAACAATTGTAGGACAAAAAAATTCGCATATAAAGAAGAAAGCGATTTAATCACGAAAGTAATAAATAAACATTAAGGAAACAGAGGATATAAAACGATGTAAAAGAAACGAAACAATGGAGGCGAGATAACTCTCTTTCCTTAACTCAAAGAATCGCCCGTAGTGTGACAGGATAAAGAAGATTCATGAGTCCCAGGATAGCACCATTGAATCCGTTATCGCAAACACTCGATAACGGATCTGTCGAACTTAATACTACGATACTCTCGAAATAAAATACTTACTCTTAGCAGTAGAGAATTGAAGGAACTTTTTCTTTGCAAGTGTATTTTCTGTGTGTAATCGGATGCCTTTCTCTCAAAACATATAAAAATAAAGCCCTAAAAACATGTAAAATATGGTGTTATCAATTATGTATTTGTTCCTTCCCATGATGAGCATATCATCCACATATAAGCACAACAACACGGAATCCATGTGGAGTACTTTTGATGTAGATTCACTTATCACATTCATTAATGTGAAAGCCATTTGACATCATTACACTGTCAAATTTTTCGTGCCATTGTTTCGGAGCTTACTTGAGTCCATATAACGACTTCATAAGTCTACACACTTTTTTCTCTTGTCCAGGAACGACATAACCCTCAGGTTGATTCATGTATATTTCTTCCTCTAAATCTCCATTTAGGAAGGCAGTCTTGACATCCATTTGATGTATTTCAAGGTCTCTTAATGCTGCAATCCCAATCAGCATATGGATCGAAGTTATTCTTGTCACCGGAGAATAAGTGTAAAAAAAAATCCAGTCCTTCCTTTTGACGAAATTCTTGCACCACAAGTCTAGCCTTATACTTGTTTATAGAACCATCGATTTTTAACTTTGTAGTGAAGACCCATTTGCACCCAAGAGGTTTACAACCTTGCGGTAGATCTACCAACTCATAAGTATGATTTTGCATAATGGAGTTGATTTCACTATTAGAAGCCTCCTTCCAGAAAGGCGCATCAGGTGTAGACATTGCTTCCATGAAAGTTCTTGGACCACTTTCTGCGAGAAATGCCATTATGAACTCAGAACCGAATGTCTTTTCCTTACGAGCTCTCTTGTTTCATCTAGGTTCAACTTCTTCTTCTTCTTTGTTTATAGAAGTGCCTGAAGTGCTTGCCTCATTGCCAGCATCTCGTTCATCCCGAGTTCGTTTAGGATTTCTTTTATCCTTACATGGAAACACATTTTCGAAGAAGGAAGCATTCCTTAACTCCATTATCGTGTTTACATGAATGTCTGGTATATCGGACTTATGTACCAAAAAGCAATAGGCACTACTATTGTGCGCATATCCAATGAAAATGCAGTCTACCGTCTTAGGTCCGATGGTGACCTTTTTTGGAAGTGGAACTGCAACTTTTGCCAGACACCCCCACACTTTCAGGTATTTGTACGAAGGTATTTTACCTTTCCAAATTTCATATGGAGTTTTCCCAGTGACTTTGTGTGGTATTTTGTTCAGGATATAATTTGAGGTAAGCAGAGCTTCCCCCCACATGTTCTGGGCTAACCCAGATTCCTGCAACATTGCATTCATCATTTCCTTGAGTGTTCTGTTCTTTCGTTCAGCAACTCCGTTGGATTCCGGTGAATATGGAGCGGTCGTTTGATGAATAATACCATGTTCTCTAAAGAACGCATCAAACGGTTCATTATATTCTCCTCCTCTATCACTTCTAACCATTTTTAAGGTTTTCTCAAGTTGGTTTTCGACTTCCAGCTTGTACTCTTTGAATTTTTCCAAAGCTTCATCTTTACTACGCAGTAGATAGATGTAACAGTATCTCGTGCAATCGTCTATGAAGGTCACGAAGTATTTCTTTCCACCTCTAGTTTGAATGTATTTTAAGTCACATAAGTCTGTGTGAATTAAACCTAGAGGCTCGGTTGTTCTTTGAACGCTACGTGATGGCGTTTTAGTGAGTTTGGCTTGGACACAAACTTCACATTTGTCTTTGCTTATTTTGCATTTAGGAATCAGATTCATGTTCACCAATCTACTCATAAACTTGAAATTCACATGTCCTAAACGTTCGTGCCAAGTATTAAAAGACTCCACGAGATAAGTAATTGGCTTCTTATCATTCATCTTAAGGTTCTTCGAGGTGGTAGCCTCGGTTACATTATCATTACGAATTACTGCCTCAACAGACATCTTAAATAATCCATCACAAACAAAACCCTTTCCCAAAAACATCCTATTCTTCGATAGGATCAGCTTATCACCTTCCAGCTTAACCGTGAATCCATGCTTGCTCATGAGAGATCCTGAGATCAGGTTCTTACGCATGTATGGCACATGAACGACATTCGTGAGAATGAGCTCCTGTCCAGAGGTGAGCTTCAGAACAACCTTTCTGTGACCTTCAATCTTCGACGAAGCGGAATTACCCATCAAGAGCTTATCACCACTCTTGTTCTTTGTGTATGTCGAGAACATCTCTCGATCCATGCATATGTGCCTGGTTGCACCAGTATCGAACCACCATGTCTTCGGGTAGCTTTCAGCAACATTGGACTCAGTGACAACAGCACACATGTCAGCTTCGGTCAAGTTCTCTTGAGCCTTCTTGCTGCGACACTCGAAGGATTTGTGCCCTTGCTTTCCACAGAAGTTACACGTTCCCAAGAACCTTTGAGAAGTCTGACCATTCTTGTTCTTGAACTTCTGGAAGTTCTTTGGTGGCATCTTCCCTTTGCCTTTGTCTTGGCGTCCCTTGTTCAGTCACTTGCCTTGCTTGTTATTTTGGTGTTCAACCATATTCGCGTTGTGTTCGTGAATCTTCACACCTACGCTCTGTTCTCGATTCGTAGACTCTACACGAAGTTTAACAACCAAGTCTTCAAGGCTCATCTTCTTTTTCTTCAGTTTGAGGTAATTTTTGAAGTCTGTCCAACCAGGAGGAAGCTTCTCAATGATGCAGCATCCCTGATAGGTTTCACACAGCCGCATTCCCTCAGCATGAATGTCGTCAAGGAGCCTCTGCACCTCTTCGACTTGTTTCATCAATGGTCTTGAATCCACCATCTGGTACTGCATAAATTTTACTACAGTGAATTTCTGAGTACCAGAATCCTCAATGCGATACTTCTTGTCTAGAAAATCCCACAGTTCATTAGAAGTTTCAGCGTTCTCGTACACCCCAAACAAAGAGTCTGAAAGGCTATTCTGAATGTAGCCTTTGCACAAGAAGTCGCCGTGTTCCCAAGCATGAACACTTGCAAGCGCACGCGGATCAGTGTTATCTTCTGGGAGAAGAGGTTTCACTTCGCTGGTGAATTTCTGCAGATTCAGCGTCATCAGATAGAAGAACATCTTCTTCTTCCACATCTTAAACGCTGTCCCATCAAACTTGTTGGGAGGAGCGACATGATTCCCAGATGGAACTTTGACCGCCTCGATCAGACTAGCAATTGTTTCTTCGAATTTGTCACTGGTGTTCTCCACCTTCTCAGAGTTGTTATCGATGTCGATTGTCATTTTTCTCCGAAGACAAAACAAACACAACCTCTAATCAATAAGGATTTAATAAAATCACAAGAGTTTCGATACGGAGTTAAATCACAATTTAGAACCCACTATCGAACTAATTAGTTCGTCGAAGAGTTTCGATCGCTGCAAATGAATTTTGCACAGAATCGATCAATGTTGCAGTAGGTGTCGATCGATGCACACCAGGTGTCGATCGATGCAATTGAATTTTGCACATAATCGATCGATACTACAGCAGGTGTCGATCGATGCACACCAGGTGTCGATCGATGCAATTGAATTTTGCACATAATCGATCGATACTACAGTAGGTGTCGATCGATGCACTTTTTCAGAGATTCTCAAATCGATCGATGCACATTCGAACCTCGAAATAGAGTCTGTTTCTTAGACGTTCGCAAACGACAAGCGGTATCGATCGTAATCGAACCAAATTTGAACCACAAAGTGTGTTCGCTTGTTTAAACTGTTCGCAAACGTTAAACAATTGGCGATTGTCGAAGCGTTTCACAGCGTTCGCAAACCCAATGACCGTTTATTAATCGCAATTAATAACGTTTGTAAAAAAAACGTAAAAAAAAAAATACTGCTTCTACTACACGTTTGAAAGTCGCTAGATTAGCGTTTGATAACGTTTGAGTATCACAAGCGGTAGAACATCGTTTTGAAAACGTTTATTTACTCGTGATTAAAATCCATTTGATGTATATAAAACAGAAACGGATTTCTTTGAGTTAAGATTGTAGGACCAAAAATTTCGCATATAAAGAAGAAAGCGATTTAATCACGAAAGTAATAAATAAACGTTAAGGAAACAGAGGATATAAAACGATGTAAAAGAAACGAAACAATGGAGGCGAGATAACTCTCTTTCCTTAACTCAAAGAATCGCCCGTAGTGTGACAGGATAAAGAATATTCATGAGTCCCAGGATACAACCATTGAATCCGTTATCGCAAACACTCGATAACGGATCTGTCGAACTTAATATTACGATACTCTCGAAATAAAAGACTTACTCTTAGCAGTAGAGAATTGAATGAACTTTTTCTTTGCAAGTGTATTTTCTGTGTGTAATCGGATGCCTTTCTCTCAAGAGAGGCGATCCTATATAGGAGAAGATCATAGAGGAAATTATTTCCAACTAGCAATGTGGGACTTTTTACATGTCCCTCACTTTTCCTTTTTAGGTTTTTTCCTTTTTTTCAAGGCTTTTCCTTTTTACGTTCACAAGGTTTTTCCACTTAACCCAAATTTCAATTCACACATACACATATTTATAAAGCCCACAAGCTTTTATAAATTTTGTTCCAACACTTTCAAGTCTAAACATTTCTGATTATATTTCTGCATCTCTTCTTCCATTTGTTGCAGCCGAGACTTACCAGTGTCCACTTGCTTCTTCTTTTCCTTTACTTCCTCGAGCTTCTTCTCCAACCAATCCACTTTA
Organism: Eutrema heterophyllum; assembly: GCA_002933915.1. Classification (NCBI taxonomy): domain Eukaryota; kingdom Viridiplantae; phylum Streptophyta; class Magnoliopsida; order Brassicales; family Brassicaceae; genus Eutrema; species Eutrema heterophyllum. The sequence continues at coordinate 515,328 of PKMM01032061.1, read as the reverse complement.
AAGCCTCCCTTTGCCACGAATGATACTGCAACATATGCTTCATCCATATCATCATCAGAGAGCTCCAAAGGCAATTGGCACATCGTCTCAATTAGCCCGAGGAGAACATTCATGTAAGCTGACTTCAGATGCCGATTCTTATAACGCAATTTAGATGCCAAGTCTCGGTATTTTTTAAATATATGCTTCACAGATTGTACCTGTGAATGATAAAAAGAAATATGAACCATATATTCTCTTCAAATTCACAAAACGGCGATCATTATCTTTCTACTCAGGTTTGAGTTTTTTTTATTAATAATAAGTACAAATCTGAAGTTTATTACCTGTGAAGGAAGAACTTGAAACCCATCGAGTCTTGTTGAGTAAATCATTAGTCTTGCTCAAAAGCTTAGAATCCTCTAATTCACCTGATGTGCCAATAACTTCATGAGCAGCCACCTCAACAACAATCATTAGTTCTCCATTTACCAAAAATCCGCCATCTTTTGCAAGAAGTTTTGAAGGAGGGAGTACGATTGGATAACCGCGACTGGGAGACTTCTCATCAAAGTAAAGCTCTGAATCTGTAGCATCTCGAGACACATTGCATCCCATTAATTACTAGATATTATCTGAATAAATCATTACATTCAGTATTCTCCTGGGGATTAAACATCGATGTTCACATGCTTGGCAACATACTTTTTAACCTAATCTTAAACCAGTCACTCAAATCAAACATCCTAGAGCAACATACAAGTTTTGCAAAATGTATTAATAAGTCCCACGACGAAAAAAATCATAAAATAAGAACTTTCTTTTCTTCAAGTAGTTTTGAAAAACAATGATGCATGTTTAGTGACACTGAAAATTATTTAGAAGCAAGAACTATTTGAAATCATTCACCAAAATGAATCAAAGAGAGAGAAGACTATAGATAGAAAACTATTTGAAATCATTCACCAAAATGAATCAAAGAAAGAACAGACTATAGATAGAAGAGTCAATTGGGCCAAAAACCAAAATTGGACTCGAAGTTAGCAAATCTTTACTGTTGCCGTTGTTATGAGGAAAGACGAAATTGACCCTGAAGCGCTTCCCACGTGGACTTGCTCTTATATTAGAAGATGTTGTGATGATTACATAGGTTAGAGTAGCTAAATAATAGGATCTAGGGTAAATCTGTGCACCCAAATGACAACCACACACTCACCTTAGGGTAAATCTTAGGATAAATCTTTGCAGTCAATTTACAGCCACAAATTAACTTCCCACTACAAGAGTATTCGATATCTTGGAAATTAATGTAACATAGAATAAATACGTCTAACTATTAAGTTGTAGTCGTTAACGTTAACGTTAACGTTAACGACTGATAAAACATGTGAATGGGTAACAAAGAGATCCACTTCATTTCGTTAAGAAGACAATATGGTACTGATACATAAATTGAATCTAATGTAACACAAAATAACGACGACTAGTTGTTGCGTTGTAACTGGTAATTAATATGTTAGCGATTAATATTAGAATTTAGGATATTATACATTTTAGCGGTACATTATCCTTAACTTACTGGCATCTAGGATTCAGAAAGAAAAATATCCAATAACAATTGATACATGAGTAGTATGTGTTTAATAACACATTTCGAAGGGTAACAGAGATATCCAATGCATTCGTTAGATAGTCAATATGGTCCTGATACATAAACTAGAACTAATGTACCATAAAATGCATATGTCTAACTCTTAGGTTAGATCGAGCTGTTAATCGACATGTTATCGACTAATATAAATTGCATGTAACTATTATTAGTTTATTAGATATACGTAGTTGGTTAGTCGTCTAATGTTTTCATTGGACATGTTAATCGGCATGCGCAACATAAATAGTGGAGGACTAAAAATTAGGTTATCGGAGATACATATAACGTTAGCTTGTAACCATTTTATATCATCATCGCTACTTTTAGCTTTGGTGTTGAACTATGTTATGTTTTTCGTGTTAGTTGATTAGTAACATAAACTGGATACAACTAATTATTGTGTTTTCAGAGATAACATCTGCGTCTAGCATACAAAAATGTCGTAAACAATTAGATAGTACAACTGAAACATCATATGAAACGGTTAACTATGCTATCGGTAACATCATATGAAACAATTAACAAAAATGTTAACATCGGTAACTTCATAAACAAACTGATGGATTAATTGTTATCGACTATTAATTATGTTAATGTACTAACAATGTATTTAGACAAATAATTTTGAATTTGAAATACAATATACTTACTATACTTATAAACAACCATAGTTCGGGGTTCCAATGTGATTTTATCATAATATACTGCACATTAGAAAGAAAAATTAGGCTGACCCAAGTACACGGCCATCCTCTTGTCAAAAGAAAAACAACAAACAACTTTAACCTGTAACTTTTTATTTAACTGGATAACTCTATTATTGACTATTAACTTTCATGTTAAGTGTGTGAAAAGAAAACATGCATCATCTTCTCCAATCAAATCCACAAGAGAATCTATCATTGTTTTTAACCGATAACGACTTCATTTGCCAAAACTTCGGGAAAAAATTGTGTCAAAAATGGTTGTTTGGAGGCGTTGTGTTTGTTTTTGCTATAGGACTTGGAAAAGAACATCAACTCGGTCAAACTCGAACCTAACTCACTGAGTCAACTTAGTACGTTCGAGTCGACACGATCCAAAGCCTTCCAAACTTTCTTCTACTGTCGTGGCTAGTGTTACGGTGGTGTTAAGCGCAATTATAAGTGTAAAAAGGGAACAAAAAAACTTTAACGTTGAAATAAGTACGAACCGATTATTTGTTGGAATTGCAGCTCATAGAATCGCCCTTTTGGAGATGACAATAACTCACAATTACTCGGGCGTCGCCTCTGGTAACTCCGCCGTCGCCATTTCCTGCATAGCGAAAATAGATGAGATGAGGGAGAGAAATCAGAGAAAAAGAGAGATAGAGAGATAGAGAGATAGAGAGAAAGAGAGATGGGTGAGAGAGAGTAATGGGTGAGATAATATCTAAGATATATTTGGTGTGTTTAGATAGAGTTATAGGTGTATGTAGTAGGGGCTTTTAGGGATTAAAATTTGTCGAACAGTGTTAGGAACAAGGAATGGTTAGATATCTAATTAGTGGATAATTCTTGGTTACGGCATGCAAATTCTCTAGATATAATCACCTGTCACTATAGAGAGTTTTTCAGATAGTCGATTCAGTATAATTAAGCAAAGTTTTACATGTCTTCTCCATCTACAAGGCAATGATTGAGAATCTGCTACACCCTGATACTGATAGAAGAACTCAAGGTTCTCTCCCTTGGGCGAGGCAGTAAGATGCCTATAGAACAAACAAAAAAGCGAAAAATTGAATCACCACTACTGCATAAATGGACTTAAAAAACACATTAGAAAAACAAAGGTTCAGTTTTTACCATTTACATCCAGCAATCAGAAACTGATACAGAGGTGAGATTCTTTATCACCCAGGTGAAGTTTTTTTCAACTTGCTTCGCCATTGATGTGATGATGAATGATGATTATAACTAGCACGCACTGCACGAACATGAACATAATTTAAGCACTAGAACAAGAAAGGGTACACAACCTATTCAGTTAATAAACCTACCAATCAAACACACACTCTCAGCAAGTCCCAGTTTAACTAAGATTCCACTAAAAACCCTTCGGACCAACGCTTTAAACTAGTTAGCGTACTAGAAAGAAGGAACAAGACATCAGAGACTAAAGCAGCGATATTCGTTATAGAATAATATCAAAGTTCACAAATTGAATATTGAAGAGAGAACGAAAGAATGCGAAACGTTTTAATTATGTCGAGGAGAAAAGCTAATGGGCTTTTTGGCTTCCCAGAAAGCGCTATTGGTGCATGTGAGGGCATGCTTTTACTCGTTGGAACCGTAGATTCTCAATAATCTCATACTCATCTCTCAAACTTACAAAAATAAGAATTAGATTATTTATTTATTTATTTCTAAAACTGCCTTCAAACAACAACAACTATCGATCTATTTATATAGATCTTTGATGCAAAGAATAAAACCAATCAAGAATTAAGAAAAAAGTTTTTTTTTCTCTAACAAGATCCCTTTTTAGTTTCCTACAAATAATGCGAAAACAAGGTACTCTGTTTCTCACACAAATCTTCACCTTGTTCCATCTCATCAACACTCAAGTCTCTATCTCATTGCCTATGAATCCTTTACTTGAGACTTGTTCTGACTTCTGAGACATCTAAATAAAGTGATTCACATACAATGTTACAAGAATCCTTGCAAATCAGCAAACAACATAATATTGTTGAACGTGAGAGGAGCTCTCGCGGGCTTGACCACGGCTCTTCAAGATTCACTCACTTTTTTCATAGACAGAGAGATTACTTTATCATCAAGATTCATAAGTATGCGACTTAATACTTTACAAAAATAGATTTTCGCAGATTGCAAAGAGGAGAAATTCTTAATCACCCAAGTGAACTTTTCATCAGCTTCATTCCCCATTGAAGACTCCTAACAACCAAACATAAACCAACAAAAATATAGTCTCGAGTATAGTAACAAAACCTAAGACTCCTCTATCACTAAATTAAAATCAACAATTGCTACCCTTCAGAGAGACATGCATGCAGAGAAGTGAAACCCTAGTACTGTTTAATTGATAATGAAGTGTGTATATCGAACAATCAAACAACAATTTCAGAAAAACCAAAATAGAGATTAAGGATTGTAGTGTTTACTATTTACCTAACAAGAAAAAAAGAAGATTTAGGGTTTGCTATCGGAGAGTCACGTTGAAAGAGGCAATACTCCAACAGAGAAGCCACCGTTTTAAGAGTGAATGGGAATCGTCTTGATTACTACGAACACTAGAAGAATGCGATACGTTTCGGCTCCTCGTAGCTCGTAGGTGGCTGATAGGACTAATTATTGATGCGGGAACTTATATTGTTGATTTTTACCAAACGGATATCTTGATTATGGAGTATAAGAATAGTTGATTAACGAAAAGAAAAAAAAAGTTGATTAACGATATGCTATAAACTAAATTATTAAAATAATAGTAGTTATTTGGAACAAAATTAACAAATATTTATGTGGTAGACGATGTCAAGTATATGGTAAACTTTAAAACAAATCAATGAAATATATATTTAGCAAAATTAAGTTTATTCTCCTTGTATTTACGCATCAGAAAGAAATAAATTAGTTTGTGTCGAACTCAGATTATTTGTATGATAAAATTTGTTTATGTGTCAAGCAGCATTTGTATAAATTGGCGTAGGTGTAAAGTTGAAGGTATTTATTTAACTATTTTTCCCATGAAATAGGCAAAAACAGTATTACAGAAAATAGTATTGCAGTGTTTAATATATCAAAATAGTATTACAAATTTACAAGTGATACATTTACCATTTAATTATATACTATATTACAGGTTATTTGAATAACAAAATAGTAAAGGATATCAGGCATCCTATAGTAGTTTCAATTGGAAGTATCAACCACTTCGCTCGTAAGTTAATAAATAGTATATTCTAACCCCCAACCCAACTAATCGTAATTGAACTTAATATTATTGCATTAGTTACACTTTTTTTGTTAAAGATATTTTGTTGCATTACGACAACAAAATAATAAGAAAAGGGTTTGTAGGGAATCAATATTTCATTTGAAACTATGAAATGTAGTATTACAAACTTTTAGCAAAAAAAAACTGTAGTATTACAACTGAGCCATTAATTTTCAGTTTTTTTTTGTCGACAACTGATTTTTATTAATAGAGAGAAATTCATACATAAGATAGTATCTATCTAATACCTTAGCAGTTAATCTATAAAATAAAAATAAGCAATCTATATATAGCTTCCACTTGAAATAATCATCTACTTTATTCTCAGATAAGGAAAAAAAAAACTAACCATATTATAACCCCTAACAAATTACTATAATTGAACTTGATACTATCACATTTTTTAGGTTTTTTTCTTGTTTCTAAAAGATTGATTTTATAGATCCTATATTTAATGCACTTCATTTTACAAAATTAATTAGAAAAATTTTGGGCAAAGAAATTGAAAAGTCAAGTTTCACATTAATTAATTTGACCAATTTTTTTAAAAAAACTCTGGTTTTTGTTCATAAAATTAAATGGAACATTTCATCTTTTGTGTTTCTTGTATTAATCTATTTCTCTCTCTAAAAATTAAATGGAACATTAAAGAACATTTAAAAAACAAACAAAAAATCATTAGTAAAAGTGAGTATTTAATGTTTTTTGATATGTGTAACAACCTAAAAAAATCAATTTATTAGGAAGACAGAGAGTATACTCCCTCGTAAATTGGAAGTTTAAGGTTTTGCACACACTTTAAGAGCAAAATTACAATACCAAATATAACCTCATTAGAATGTTGTAATTTCAAAATAGTTTTAATTTTTCTATGTATTTATTTTTAATTAATATGGGTAAAATAAGTAAATAAGCTAAATTTTTACATTGAGTTAGCTAGGAGATACCGAATCAAAACTGAAACCGGCAAAATACATGAACGGGGTTTAAACTTCTATACCCGAAAAACCGAAACCGAATCGATAACCGAATGGGTACCCGAAATACTCGAAGTTTAATTATATAGTCAAAAAAATAATTATATTTAGATTTGATATAACTCAAATACCAAAAATTATAATTATAAACTCGAAGATATTAGTTATTTTTGATATTTTAGATATATTCTCGATATTACCGGTATATTTTCAGATTTTTTGGATATATTCATATATTTTTAGATATTTTTGGATATGAACCTAATTGCCTAAGTGTACCCAATTTTTTTTTGGTTTTTCAATCAAATACCTTAATCGATCTGAACCTGGAGACTACCGAACCAAAGCTGATTCTAATTTTAAAAATACTCGATCGGAATTCGAAATACACGACCCAAACTCGAATATCCGAATGCCCAGACATATTATTAGTAACAATATTTATTTTGAGATATTTGCTTGACATTTAAAAAAAAAATTGTTTTTTAGCATTTTGTTTTTCTTTGTTTTTAGTTATTCTTAGATAACAGCGTGGAGCATCACACCGTAGCTTCAAAGGCCTTTCTAATCGCAGCCCTAATCCTTTTACACCAAAAAAAGAATCGGGTCGCACGAAGAAGTCCATGGAAGAGACGAAGAAGAAGAAGAAATCATCAAAAAAGAGCGAATTCGAGTTCTGCAAGGTATGCCGATTGCATCACGACCAAGGCCCACGCCACAAGCACTTCCCTCGCCACAAATACTCCCTCTCTGCTTTCCTCGATCGATTCCGATCGAAAATAGCCGACGTCAGATTCTTCCTGAGGAACCCTAGCGTTCTACGCCCCCAAGAGGAATCACAAAACCGTGTCTGGTGTGTCTTCTGCGATGAGGACATTGTCGAGCTCGGTAGCTCATTCGCCTGGTATGGAATTCCCTTATCTTCTTTTTTTTTTCCTGGATTTGAGTGTGTTCGTTCGTTCAATTTGGATTCTATGTTTGGCTATGCTACTTGAATGGAATGTGGAATCGGTGTGTGCGGCGATAGAATTGTTGTTGTTGTTGATGGAGTTAACTGTGCTAGAAATCTGGGTTTGTATCTTATGGAAGGAGAAAAACAGAAGCTTCCTCTGATGATAATAATTTTCTTTTTTTTTAATATCAGTTCTAAGGCAATCAATCACTTCGCAAGTCCCGATCATCATAAGAGTATCAAGCAATTTCTCTGGAAATATGGCCCGGCAATGGATTGCATAGATGATTTCCTAATTTCAGAAGCTGATGTAGCTAAGGTAAACACTAAGTTCTTGAAGATTATTCTCTTCTGTGTAACAGTTCCCAATAGTGGCCAGTTTATTTTCATCACCTGGGGCACAGCCTTTGCGGCTTAAGAGTGTAGCCGTGACAAGGAAACATTATATTTTGTCTTTGTACCTTTTTTATTCGTTGAATTCTCTAATTCTATTTTATGCTGGATGCAGTGGGGGAAAAAATGCAAGGCATTGAGAAATAAAGGGTCCTGTGGACAGCTTTCCGGAACATCTAATGATATCCACAATAAACTTGAGTTTGAAACTATGGATAGAATTGAAAAAGTTCCTGCACACCATATAAATTCACATTACTCAAATGATGTTATGCCTTTACTGTATAATACGAATGAGTATCAGATATCACATTCAGAGCTTCCTGGAGTTACACATTATGGTTCACATCTGAACGTGGATGCTTCTCATCTCCCTCTATGTGCTGACCCGCTGAGACATTTACCAGGTGTCTTTTGTTTGATTCCGACTTCCATATTTTATCAGTTTTTAAGTGTGTAACAAGATGTATATAATAGTCTCTATGAATTCTATTTGTTAGGGAACGAGTTTGGCAAACATTGCATTCCTTTTAGAGGCAAGGATTACTCGGGCAATGGTAACTATTACACCCAAGAGGTGGGTTTCAGTCATCGTAACAATTCATATTGCCGCTTTTAAAATTCTGGTATATAAGATTTTATCGGCTTCTCAACAAAATTTGGAAATTAAATGAAAGATTGTTTGATTATAATAAGATAATAGGTTGTCATTCTATGATTGGTTACGTTTTTTAGTAAATGTTGGGTTATACAGTAAATATAATTTAGTAAACATTTGGTTGCTCGACATGTCATTTAAACTTGACAAATTTGGAATAGTTCGTAACTACACGTTGGGATTTCTCATTGTTACACGCCCATTGCATTTTTTGTGTTTGAAAATCCTTGAGATATTGTTCCCTTTTGAGTTGACGTCATGATTCGAGTCACAGATTCTTAGCTACCTGTTATTTAACTTCTGAATTTGGTGCATCTATATGCTGGTACCTCTTAAGTTCATATTGAGGATTCCTTGGCTTAGAAATTTTGGTTGTAGGCTGTGCTTTGTAAAATTATGGGTCATAACTATTTCTTGGTTTCAGGAATTTCTTATTTATGTGTTATATGCGTAATTGACACAGAAAACAACTTCTATCTATGAGGGGTACTTCAGGTGGAATGAATCATAATAAAGTATGGACTGGGAAAATACATTTGCATGTTATTTTATCATCAAAGTTCCATCACTGTTTGGGTCTATTTTGTTCATCTGTTCAATTACATATTGGATTTCTCTCCGGAGATATCTACTTGTTGTTTAAGTCCAAACTTGTATATATGAGCCTATGACTGACATTGTCTTCATCTAGAATTATCAGATGTGCCAGGATAAGAAACAAATTGAGGGCAGTTACAGTTCTCCAGGTAGGTGTCTGCTTGATATTCAGATTTGACCTGCGTTTGTGTCAATTTCATGATTAGTGCTTCATCGTCTAGTTTTAAGAATTTCATTAATGTAGCCAGTCTGATTTGCATTGGTTTAATGGCATGAATTTTTTCTTGTCAGGTGTGGTAGGAATGACTAGCATTTCTTCCTCACATTCCAGCGATGCTAGCGGGAACGTTCACTCTGGAGCTCCTCCTCCGTGGCTTAATGCAAATGATGGGAATATCTCCAGTGTTCAACCAAACCAATCAGAAATGACCAGATTTCAGGAAAAGATGCCTTTAAAGACTTGTAAGCTGAACCCTAAGAGGGTTGGCGCTGCATGGGCTGAAAGGAGAAAGATGGAGATGGAGATGGAGAAGAGGGGACAGGCAATGAGTAGCAACACTGATGCAGACTGGCTTCCCAACTTTGGTCGAGTTTGGCAATCAGGCACTCGTAAAGAATCCAGAAAAGAATTTGAGAAGGAAAAACGGAAGTTAGTCAAAACTGAAAGCATCTCTATTGAATCAGAACCAGTCCAAATACAACCGTACATTAGCAAACGAGCGGTGGGTTTTGTCTTTATAGTACTAAATTAAAAATGACTGGTTTCATGTGTTGTTTATTTTTTTTCTAATCCTATACGTATTTGTTCTGATTGATATCTCTTTTAGTCACAATTGTGTCTTCCTTTTAAACTCCTCATTTACTCGCAATAAATATATGAATATTGCTTTATTGGTTACTGTTTTTAATTTTACTTCGAGAAGTACATCTCAATGGCCTTATGTGTATACATTTATTTTGATTGCAGCGAAGAGAGAAGAGTGGTGACTGATGGTTGTGGCTGACATTCAAAATGGAAACGAGTACGGATCATTCATGTAGAAATTTAATAGTCCCCTTTTCTTGGGATGCTGCTCAATCGTATCTTGTTTTTTTATGTCGTGCTCTGAAAGAATTTTAGAGGTATGTGATACTCCTTTGAAGTAGTGTAAGAAAATGGATACTATTTTGTTTTTGTACGGGAATTTTAAAGGGTAAAAGTTTCACGAAGCTTATGCAGTAATAAAAATATATCATAGAGAAAGCCTTTCTGCGACTATATTATCTTCCTTTGGGTTCTTCGTCTTAAGAAATATGTATATCTTCCCGTCTGATGTTTCTTGTTCTGGGGGAATAAAAATGAAATAACTCGTGTTGTGTTTGGTGCATAGATTGTGGCCATTTCATCAAGCTGTATCCCTTTTCTACATGGACACACATAGTTGGAATAACATTTTTACAAAACTCTGATAGCTACTCTGCATTTAATGGCTTATTTGAAAAATATGTTTTCCTCCACTGTTATGAGACAAAGATGCAGTAGTGTATCGAACTGAGGGAGCAATGGTTTAGATGTACAAAATTTTGCTAGTATCTGATCAGGTCTGTTTCTGGTGAGCAAAACCTAGATGCATTTGATTGACCCTTGAGCCTAAACTTCCAGAAGTTTCCTTTAGCTGAAACCTGATTCTCGTGGCACAAGAATTCCCAGGAGAGCCACTTCTCAGCAGTCCTGCGCACATCATGCACGAAAACATCTGTTGTTGAGTTGTTTCTTCCTTTTCTTGCTAACACAGCTGCAGTGTATATACTCCCCATCCTACCTGGCGCCTCTAAGTCATCCCCACGTGGCCCATCAACAACGATAACATCCCATTTGGTGTTGTGTACTTCCTGTGGCAAATCCCTCAGTTTCAGTTTGCAGTCTGATGAGCCTTGATGTAGATTATTCATATTTGGTGCGCATGCGGGGTTAGCTCGGGCATGTCGGAGCAGCTTGTAAGTGTTTTTTACTTCCATCTGATGGTATTTCAAGCTGTAGATTCTTGTGTTCTTGGGATTAACTTCATCTTTTGGTGTCATTATCTTTGCAGGTTCATCTTCTAGAATGACGGTAATGCCTCTAGTGTTGATCGAAGTTAACATGAGGTATTGAGGTGCAAACCCGAAAACAAGAACGTTGCAAGGGGATCTATGAGTAACGGTGTCCGATAAGAGCTTGAGTTCCTTTTCCGTGAGAGTGCTCTGGCTCGCATTAGCCCTGATCTGCTGACTGGAGTCAGCAGGACTCGACCGAAATGTGGTGGAAGAGAAGGGCCGAGAAGCAGAAGACTTGAAAGAAATCCGAAGGAGTCGAAGAACAGAGAGACTTGAAAGAACAAAGATAAGAAGAGGTATGAGTTTACGCACAGTGGATTTTGGCATCGTGATCTTTAACTCTCTCTTGTGCGTGGGATTATCAGGGGAGGAAGGAGGTGAGAATCTAAGTAGCGGATTGAGAAAAGGAAGTGAAGATTGAAGAAGTTGTGGAGGCATTATTACTATTCTCTACTTTTCTTTCAATATCAGCAGGTTCTCAAAAGATATTGTTAATGGTATTTCATCTTTGTGGTTTTAAATGATCAACAATTATGTATTGTTGTCATCTTCGAGTGAATAACAAGGAAAGGTCGTGTTGATTCTGTTCCAAGATTCTCACTCTTCTTTTCTTTTTGTTTATTGTTGTCATGTCATTTGCTCGGTAGTTTGGGTTTACCTAACATCATCATCATCATCATCATCATCATCATCATCATTATTATTATTATTATTATTATTATTATTATTATTATTATTATTATTATTATTATTATATTTGTCATGTCATGGGAGTGGCAAAGATATTGGCCAAAAGAAATAAACGTGTATCAATGTGATTGCGATAGGGTGAACAAGTTCGGTGAATTAGTTGGCTCCGTGAAACTCTTGGAGTGGGGTTTTGGTGGTGAATCGGAGAAAGTGTTAATAATGTAAGAAATCTTACCAAATCAGTGATTGGTCCTTTGTGTTGATTTTTCCCAATTAAGTCCTCGTGAAATGGGGATTTTTTTTTCTTTGAGCTCAGAACCTGTTCGCAAACACACCTTCCTAGTTCCTACACTAATGAAAATATCAAAATTTTAGAATGTTTTGAAACTAAATGTTAAAAAATATTGTAGTGGGTTTAAATCACATGCGTTATCTGATGGTATGACGACCAACAAAGTATCAAAATGTAAAATTTCCATTTTTTTCTAGTTATTGTGCTCCTTAATGACTAAATGTAAAATTTTCAATTTTTCTTTGTTAATGTTCCTTATTGACAAAATGTAAAACTTATAAATTTCACCGCTATATTTATAGAAATGTAAACTTTAATTTAATGCTGACGATACATGTATATTATACATTTGCATCCGACATTAGAACCAAAAAAACAAAGTTAGAAAGAACAAATTTTGGTGTGTGGTGAAGAATCACTATGGTGCCTCATCTCATCGCAGTAATCGTATGCCTCATAGCAAGTGTTGGCGCTGGGGTGGGCATAATCTACTTGCTTTATCTATTGTTTTGCTCTAGTTCCCACCAAAATCGTATTCACCCTTGTAATATGTAACTATTTCTATTATCATGCATCGTATATTTTATGTTTTTTGTATGGATTATTTTATGATGAAACGTTTAGATTAGTACAACTAATCTAAAGAATAAGCATATCGTTGATGCAACTCTGCAACATTTATCAATTTTTTTTTTTAATGATATATATAACGTGAATTTTGTTGCAACAAAATTGTTTTCAAATTAAAGCTCGTTTTAATATTTCGTACACTGCTCTTCCAAATTGTTTCGGAGAATGGGGTATTATAACCTTATTCTCTACATATTTAATTGATATCTTATTGATTTTGTCATACGTTGCAGTGCTATTAATTCAACTTACTCACAAGGGCCTATGTATAGCTTTCAGAAGTAGAAAAGGGTATTTTACATCTACTGGTTCGATTTGTTGTATAAAAAGGCCCTTGAGGTATTTATTTTGTAAGTTTCGTCACCATAACTAAGGGTTAGCCTCTTTCGCCCACATTCACCAAAACTTCCAATTTATAACAGTACAGTGAAAATAAAGAGTGACAGATATTAATTAGAATGCAATTACTGGAGAATGCAATTTTTAAACAAATGTTTCCTCTTTTGAGTATCTGAACCAAAAAAAAACTGTGAAGTGTCTTCTTCAAACAGCAAAGCTGTAACTACTCTTCTCCATCCTCTCTGGTTATCTGCACACATGCCAAACCAACCATTATAAGAGTAGATCCCAAATTACAAGAACAAGGTAAAAAATCTACTTTTACTTGGCGATTCCCCNCCCCCCCCCCCCCCCCCCCCCATTCATATCTATACAACAGTTGCATTTAATCCAATTATCTCCGATTATGCATGTTCCCTTCACATGCCAATGCAATGTTCATGATCGAATCACAAAGTCTATTAGCAGTTTAGATTAAACCTCTTGACTCGACAATGAAATGACATAAACCAACAAAACTCCTGAAACAATTATTTTGACAACCGAATTTAAAAGACTAAAACCAATACTTGAACCAAACGAACAGTTGCAGGGAATGTATAAATTAGTGGATGTTACACATAAAAGCCAACTTCAATCAAATAAGTTTTCCAGGATACTCATAAACAATCCTATTAGATGTGGTATCAAAGATTGCTCAAAGGAAAAGTGCTGGATACAAGAACCAAGGCATGGGACCTAAGGAGCTTGTAAGAGATGTCGAACTTGGAGCAGACCAGTATTCATCAATAAATTAGTCACAACCAACTTAGTTATATATGCATCTATATGATAAGAAATAGCTTCACCAAATAAAAAGTATAAAAATCATTAGTTGATCATCATTATCACCTAAAGCAATAGACAAAAATCCCGAGTAATTTCATGCATTTCTGAAAAACTTGAATCCAAACAGAGGAAAATGGTGCAGAGGATTGACCTAAGTGGCACCGACGATGATGTTGTTGATCGGAATAAAGATGAGCTTCACAAAGAAGCCCACGAATCCCATTACTACGAACCCGATGGCTGTACGGACTGCCACTTTCGTGAATTCTACAACCAAAAGCAAAACACAGTATCAGACAAATCTTCATAATGGAAAACAACAACCACACGGATCTCTCCGTTCGACAAACAGATCTTCCCATCCGGAATAGAAAAAACGATAGATCCAGCAGATTAGACGATGAAGACATACATATCATAGACACGAAGTCCAAACTAAAAAAGGGAAGAAGGAGGAAGATAGAACAAGGTAATACCTTTGCGATCTGGCTTGTGACAACGCTTGACGAGGCGAATGCTGTCCTTGGCAAAGTCTCTAAGAGGATCGACGACGGAATCGATGGCGTCCATGGCGTTTTCTTTGACGAGGACGACTTTTTTTTTTTTTGGTACGAAGAGAAACAAATTGGGGGAGTCTTCGGAAAAATTAATGAAAGAGAGGTTGAAGTAAAAAGAGGGAAAAATAACGTCACATGGATATTGAAGAGCCAATCACAGACCGAGCCCCGATGATGGTATGCCATGTCAGCAAAGTCAAAACTATACAGGCCCAAGCCCACTAAAAGAATAGGCCCAAACAAAATGGATTCGAGATGAATGAATTATATGATGAGTAATAGAAGAATGTGTTTAGTTTTCTTCTGTCGTTCTCCTAAAACACTAGAGGAATGTTATTATTCTCTAAAATTTGCAGTTTTCCATGCTATAGATAACATTTGGAAGTTGTGTAACACACATCATCTATAGCTCATCAATTCATAAGCTTTGTTTGATTCTCAAAAGGACAAAACAAACTCATCATAATGTCTCAGTAGCGACTTGTAAAAACATTACTGCAAACATCTTTAATTGTTACAAGGGAGGAAGAAAAGATTGATTACTCCATGGATTCAAAGGTTGGAGCATACCAACCGAGGTCGTCGATGAGCTTCTTCATCCTCTCTTCTTGTCCCTTGGAGTCTCCAAAAGCAGTGGTGAAGGGATACACAAAGGTGACCTTAGTGGCCATACACCTGTAAGCAACCACATCTTGCTTCACCAAAAACTCCATCACATCTCTGCTGAATCCTCCTCCTTCTATCTCCACCTCCAAATATCTCCCTGCATTTGTGTGTGTGTTATGAATCATGATCCTTACTCTCATTTCTCCATACACACTATGAGTCATTAATTAACACACACTACAGATACTTAATTGGGCAAAATGTTTATCTTGTCTCAAACACAGTTACCGTATGGGGTATCTTCAATAACCACAATCTTGGGATTCTTCTGGGTCCTCCCTATTGCTTCCTTCAATTTCTGCAATCGAATGTGTGTTGTTGATTCTCGTGTCAATTATAAATCCCTAAAATTGAGAGGAAGCGTATGGTGAAAAGGGAAAAATAGACCTGAATTGGATCCTGTGTATCAGTTTCTGGGATCGTCAATGGGAATGCGAAGGAAGATGAGGTGGGATTCGTCGATACACATCCTGGGTTCGTGGAAGGGCAAGGCCTGATTTTGCTACACAGATGAGGGAAACGTAGAATTCAGCATAAAACAGCGAGGGAAAATGAGAGAGCGAGAGAAGAGGAACAAACCCATTGAGAAGACCGGTCTGCACGAACTTGGATTGGGTGAAAGGAGTAGTGAGAGGCTGAGAAGAGGAGAGAGAAGGGATGGCTAAGGCAGGGGAAGAGGAGGAGTTCAGAGAGAGAGCAAGAGCAAAAGAGATTAGCTTTGGTAAGAGAGAGATTGAAGAAGAAGAAGAAGAAGAAGATGAGAGTTGTTGTGTTGTTGGGTTTTTCAGTGAAGACACGAGCTTGGTGCTGCAGCTGCTTCTCGGCCGTTGCGGGAGGATGAGTTGCGAATTGGCGACCAAAGTCATGTTGTCGTTTTTATGGTTTACTCTCTTCTCCTCCATAAAATATTATATATTCCACTTTGCAAATTTTAATTTGTTTTTTCCTTCTGTATCCATCATATCCGGTGGCCTTCAACTTTCTAATACTCTCTTTGACTCTGTGTCAAAAATTAGACTTGTCTTAAATATGAGTTCGTATAATTTTAAAATTTAGAATGCAAGGAAGTAACTAAAAATACGATAATGTTCGGTATAACACATGAGATATGTATGTAGAAGATTACTATGGGATCGTTTATCCCAAATGGAGTTTCATCCACTTTATTTTCATCATCCATGTACAAAATTTGATCAAATACAATCCGCAAAGTTCAGCGTAACTAATCATACATGTACTTGTAATTAAGTTACATCGTTTCATTAAAATCAAATTGACTTTAATAACTATTGAGTCATGCATGTTTACCATTAAAAAAAAAAAAATATATATATATATATATATATTTGACTCATGACACTAGAAAAACTACAGCGAATCAAAATTCGAGAGAGGGGAAAAGACGTTCAATCGTCTTGACTCTTGAAGAGCTATATTTATGTAAGATTTATGTAAGATTTTCAATCGTTTTTCTTATCTCACTATATTTATGTAAGTTTTTTTTGTTTATATGTCTTATTGTTTTCCATACGCACCGATTGAACATTTGCAGAATTTTGCAGGGATTAGAGAATGAAAAAGATTCCACTGGACAAGGAAGTTCTAATTTCACGATTTAGCAGGTATGCTATTTTCATTAAGACTACGTTCACATATCACGTATTTCATAAGATTTTGATAAAAGATGAAAATGCAAACAAAAGAGGTAAAGCTTTTGTAAATTCTCTGTTCTCAAACCAAAAAAAAAAAATCAGTAGATTCTCAGTTAAGTTTATAGTCCTCTTTGTCCATGACTCCCTGTAGATATTTTTACCAGATTTTTATGTTTATTACATTGTAAGATTAAGAACTACAAACTCAATTAGGATCAACTACTGATTAACTACATACATCCTTTTATATATCACATATGCCATGTATGTATTTTTAATCAAGGCCTGTTATGGTTATGACTTATGAGAAAGATTAATCTGTTTTAAACCGAAGTAAAGACTTATTAACACAAAAGTACCACGGTGACAATCCATCATTGTTTGGTGGCATAGACAGTGTGTTGTTGTCTTCTTGACTAACTAATTACATTAGTAGTTACTATAGTCTATAGTATAGATTTTTATTTTTCAAACACTAAAATTAATCAGAAGATAACAAAATAAGAAAACTTTGTCAAGAAACGAAAAAAAAACCCCCACTTTCTTATAATCAAAATTGATTTTTTTGTTGCTGAACATCTAATCGAAATTGATTTCTATTAAAAAAAAAAAAACCCATTGACCTAGTTGGCACACTCAGAGAACTCGGACCAAAAATCGACCCAGTTAGACCTTGCAGACTAGGTTTTCGCAAGCTCCATTTTTCAAAGATTATTCAGTAATATATATGCGAGTTTGAGTTTCTGAAAGCAAAGCTTTGTTGAATTGATAGATTGAATTTGCGAATGGACGGAGAAGAGCTCACCGAGCAGGAGACTGCCTTGTACGACCGCCAGATTAGGGTTTGGGGCGCTAATGCTCAACGAAGGTAACTAACTTCTCATCAGATTATTTTACTAAACACTGAATCTAGTTTTTTCAATTTTTAAAGTTTATTGCTTTTAGGCTGTATGATCCCAGTTTTGCTTTGACTCGCTTTGGTTCGACTACTTAACTCTTAAAGTTGATTTTTTTACAATTCGCAATCTGAGTTGGTATAGAGTTTGATTTCTGCTTCTCGACTAGTGAACTGGAAACTTCTGAGTTGCGTTTAGGCTGTTCTCAGATGAGACAGTATCATAATGATGAGCTCAAGTTTCTAGTAGAGTATTTGGTTTCGGGTTTTAACTACTGATAGATTGATATAATATTACTCGTTCATTCACATTTTGCTTTTTGCTGAAGCTTATATTATTGATTGATACAATACACTATCATGTGTTTACTGTGTAAGCTTCGCACCATCTGATATAGTGTGAGGCTGGTGTTTTGCTTGCAGATTGACCAAATCTCATATCTTGGTTTCTGGAATAAAGGGGACTGTTGCTGAGGTAGCTGTAACTCTATAATTTGTGCTGAGATGTCGTGATTTTTCGAATTAGTTAATCTTTACCTTACTACATTACTTGGCTTTTGCTTCCATTTGGTGGGTAGTTTTGCAAGAACATTGTGCTGGCAGGAGTTGGTAGTGTGACGTTAATGGATGATCGCTTAGTGAACGAGGAGGCCTTGAACGCAAACTTCTTGATTCCTCCTGATGAAAATGCTTACAGAGGCAAATCGGTGGCTGAGATTTGTTGTGATTCACTCAGGGACTTTAACCCTATGGTCCTTGTTTCTGTAGAGAAAGGTTTCCCTCTGATACCTCTCTCCTGAAATTGTTTTAATAACTTAAGACTATAATGACTTTGATCATCTAATCATTCTTTCAAATCTTTCAGGTGATTTGTCAACACTTGGCACTGAATTTTTTGAGAAGTTTGATGTGGTTGTTATTGGCTACGGTTCTCGTGCTACCAAGGTATTTAAAACAGCTTTAATATAGCTCCCATTTCATACTTTTGGTTGCTCCATACATCTCTTCATAACGTTGTCTGTTTTTTTCTTCTTTTTTTGCAGAAATCTGTCAATGAAAAATGTCGGAAGTTATCGAAACGTGTGGCATTCTATACAGTCGATTGTAGAGACTCATGTGGTGAAATATTTGTCGACCTTCAAAATTACAAGTACACAAAGGTACTTACATGATTTGATGTTGCATTTCTTTGTTCATTATATACTGCTTTGGCATTTCAGGCACATAATTCATTTCATTATCTATGATGTTACATTCCATTGAATATTTAGACTCCATTAAAAGCTCTCTAAGTGCGTGATTTGATCTTCTTTTGTATTGTTTTCCTTGACAAATTTCTTTCCACAGAAAAAGCTCGAAGAGACGGTTGAATGCGAACTTAACTTTCCGAGTTTTCAGGTACAGTTTCACACTAAGTTTTGCTATGAATAGTTCTTACATCTGCATAAGAAGTAAGAAATATCATATTTGTTGGTTCATTGCCACAGGAAGCTATATCAGTACCTTGGAAACCGATCCCTCGGAGAACAGCAAAGCTCTACTTTGCTATGAGAGGTGATTACTAGTTACTAGAGCTAATAATTGAATTCTTTGTTACTACCCATAAACAATTGAAAATTGGGATCCTAAGACCAATACATACAACACACAGTGCTTCACTAATCTTTGGTGTTCTCATGAGAATTTTCAGTAATAGAAGTGTTTGAGGAGAGTGAAGGGCGTAAACATGGAGAATGCTCACTGGTCGATCTTGCCACAGTCTTGGAGATCAAAAAGAAACTCTGTGAAGCAAACGTAAGTTTTTTTGTTGTTGTTTGCGATTCTTCATAAATGTCACTTCAGCTCACTGAAAAACTGAATTTTGCGACAGTCTGTGAGCGAGAGCCATATACCAGATAGTCTCTTGGAAAGACTTATCACTGGATATACCGAATTCCCACCAGCTTGTGCCATTGTAGGAGGAATCTTAGCACAGGTTCTCTCTCTCACTTTCTTTTCACATTCGAATCTTCTAACAAGAAACTTGTAATTTGACAAGAGAGGTTTTGATGTTGCAGGAAGTGATCAAAGCGGTATCGGGCAAAGGAGACCCATTAAAGAACTTCTTCTACTTTGATGGTCAAGATGGGAAAGGTGTGATGGAAGACATTTCCAACTCTTTTACCTCTTTGACCAGTGAGCTCTAAATTTCATCTAACTCTGATGATCTATGAGATTCTATATATGTCTCAGTCATTTGTTATGCTATCAAGGTAATAATAATTTGCAAAGTTTGTGGAACTGATTATTTATTAGTGATTTTATTTTTCTTAAGAAAGATTGTAAAAGAAGTGGTCAGTTATGATTTTCCTTGTTTGTAGAATAGATTTTTCAGTTATTGATATTTAAATTGTCAATTTCAAATTTCAAATTCCATGTATCGATCAAAGATTAGAACTCAAAACCAAAAAAAAAATTAAAAAGAAAATAAAAAGTAATTAGTGAGATCTCACAAGACTTATCTATAAACCAAATTCTGTTTTCATTCTTCCTAATTCATTCGTGAAAAGAAAATGAAAGGAAGAGAGGAAAATCCATACGAGCGACTGAAGCAGCAGTTGAGTGAGCTTGAGCAAGAATGGACCGCCATGAAAACAGGCAAAAGCTCATCTGCAGTTTCATGTATCACTGTGGAAGAAGCTCTTCAGTTGGTGGAAAACTCTCCAAGAAAGCTTATGCTCTTTCTCCAAAACGAGCAGGTCTGTCCAGAGGCAGAGATGGTTCCAAAAAGATCACCTTGTAGGAGAAAACTCTTTCCCGATTCTGACGATGATGACAAGCGGACATGGCTTTCTCATTCGTCTTGTAGGTCTTCGAACGTGATGAGAGTGAGAGATAATAATAATAATAATAAGAAGAAGAAGAAGAAGACGAGAGGAAGGATTGTTTATGTTAGTTTGGTGCTGCTTTTGTTATTGGTTTTGGTTGTGTTGATGAACGGTTTTGATGATCATCTCTCCATGAATAGACAGATCGATACTTTGGTTCCAACTTGATTTTTTGTTTGTAGAACTGTTCATTCATCAAACTCAATAAAAGCAAAACTGTTTTAGTTTTATATTCTTATTACTTCTCGCCTTCTTTTAAAATTCATAGAATCTCATCAAGGTTTGATGTAGTTTGTGACCAAAACGGTAAAAGCAATGTATGCATTGAGTTTGGAAAACGAGTTTAAAAAAACTTGGTTGAAAAAAGGATTTCATCATTCATTTCATTGGTGAGGAAGCTTTTCTTTTTTTGGATATCGGAAAGAAAAAACCTTTAGTGAAAAAAAAAGAAATGGTTGGGTTTATCATTTAGCCCAGCAGAAGGCCCATCTACACAACTCAACAAAAAACCCTAAATGCTCGGTTGTTTTCTGTCTCTTTAGGGTTTCAGTTTCTTCTTCTCTCTTGGGAAAACAGTAGCAGAGATTCAGCGATCTCTGGAGTTTGTGGCGAATCTGTTCTCTCTGGTGTTCTTGACCGGTTCGAGATCGACGTTTCAGGTTCTCGTCTCCAAGAACCAGCGGGTCAAGATCACCAGATAGAACAGATTCGTCACAAACTCCTCCATTGCAATCAGAATCCACACCCCGACGGTGTATCATACTCCGGGAACCACATGCTGGATAACTCCGACGGTTCGCTCTGGGTGTTGAGAACACCAGAGATCGACGGCCTGGGAAAACAGTAGCTGTGTAAAAGCTGAAAATGGTATAGCTCTTGCTCCGAATTCGATCCGTTCTTCATATAATTCATTCGTCAATACATTGTTAGCTCCCTCTATTTTTTCGTCGTAGATTGTATATTGTAGTATTGGTTTTAGCATCCGAAAAAGTGATTTTGGTGAGTTTATTCGAAACACCTGCGTGATGAATATTTGGGGTTCTGTTCTTCTTCTTTTAGATTCAAGCTAATAGCAGTAAATTAGGTTAGCCTGATCTTAAATTTTTGCGACTGTGGTTGGTTAGAATGTGTAATTGAATCTGGCCTTCTGTGTTCCATTGTAGCTAACTTAGTTTTTACAAGAGGAATTGATTGGTACTTCTTAAATCTATCTATGTGCAAGTATACTTATTCCTGTTTCATTCAACTTTCTCATGTGGTTGTTCACCATTTAAATCTCTTTGTTACTCAAAAAGCTATACTTTAATTGCTTTAGGCCCCAAAGAAAGGAGTCAAAGTTGCTACCAAGAAGAAGCCGGTATGTGATTGTGTTCTTCTCTACTTCTAAAGATATTGTTTGATTGCCTTGGTATCTGTTCTTAGCTGTAAACATTTTCTTGGTTTCAGGAGAAAGTAACAAACCCTCTCTTTGAGAGACGTCCAAAGCAGTTTGGGATCGGAGGAGCATTGCCACCAAAAAAGGATCTCACGAGATACATCAAATGGCCAAAGTCGATCCGCCTGCAGAGGCAGAAGCGTATTCTGAAGCAGAGGTTGAAGGTCCCACCAGCACTTAACCAATTCACTAAGACCCTTGACAAAAACTTAGGTCTTCATCTCATTTCCTTTTGTTGCTCTGTTTTGATTCCCCTCTACCTATTTTACTCAACGTTTGTATAATTGCAGCGACTTCTCTGTTCAAGATTCTCCTCAAGTATAGGCCTGAGGACAAGGCAGCCAAGAAAGAGCGTCTTCTTAAGAAGGCTCAGTCTGAGGCTGAGGGCAAACCTGTTGAATCAAAGAAGCCAATTGTTGTGAAGTATGGTCTTAACCATGTTACATACCTCATTGAGCAGGTCTCGTCTCTTCATAACCAGTTCAATTGTCACTCTCTAGGAATTGATAAGCTTTCTGCAGGAAGCTTGTCTGAAACCTATCTGCTTTTTATTGCAGAACAAGGCCCAATTGGTGGTGATTGCTCATGACGTGGATCCGATTGAGTTGGTCGTATGGTTGCCCGCACTGTGCAGAAAAATGGAAGTTCCTTACTGCATTGTAAAGGGGAAATCACGATTGGGAGCGGTAATGATATGATTGTTTACTCGTTTTATCGTAAAAAGACATGTAGTTGATCTGTAATCTCATTTGTTGATGACTTGTTGCAGATTGTCCACCAGAAAACAGCGTCTTGCTTGTGTCTGACAACAGTGAAGAACGAGGACAAGATGGAATTCAGCAAAGTCCTCGAGGCCATTAAGGTGAGATGCTTTGTTCAATATCAATTGCTACACATGTTTAGATTCTGTAGAATGAAAATCAAACGTTTTCCTTTATTCCCTCATAGGCAAACTTCAATGACAAGTATGATGAATACCGGAAGAAGTGGGGAGGTGGTATTATGGGATCCAAATCTCAGGCCAAGACTAAGGCTAAGGAGAGGGTTCTTTCCAAGGAAGCTGCTCAGAGGATGAATTAGGCCATTCTGATTTCAAAAAAGTTAAATCTAAGTATTTGTTTTAGCGGTTGGGACTTCCCCATATATCATATCATATTGTAGTTTTTTTTTACGTGAATCACGTATTTCGACTTTTACGCTTTAACATCACTTGGTGATAATTTCAAAAGCATATCGGATGATCAAAACTCAAAGCATATCGGATGATCAAAACTCAAAAGCACGAGAGAAAACCATTTCTTCGAATTTGTGAAGCTTTTTCGTTAGTGTAAGAATCAAACCCATTGGTTTTCCTTGGTAATAAGGTTTATCATACTACGAATGACACGAGTTTTCACAAAATAGTATTTTTGTGTTTTCTTATAAAAAAAGGTAATCAACAAACAGAAAGCGTTTCGTTAAAAAAAAAAACATAAATAAATAAAAAAAACAATGACGAAAGCATTCACAATAAAGAACATATACAATGAAAAAAAACAAAAAAACATATACAATGATGTTGGGGTCAAAATCATATCTAGAAGTAATGACAAATAAATTTGACGAACAGTGTACTAAGTCTTTTTTCTTTTTTTTTGTTCAAATGTACTAAGTCTTATAAATAGATATATAGTTTAGAAATTTATATGATTTAAATTATTAATCTTAGAACAAATTTGTGACTTGGACAGATTTGCCAATTGATTTTATTTATATATTGATAAAATAATGGTATCATTTAAAATCTACTGTAATAAATAACACTTTGCAAACCTAGTAACTTAGTGCACGTTTGCAAGTAAACTAAACCCTTCGTAAGTTCTAAGAGATTATAGAATAAGCCCCTTCCTAGGAAACATAGATTCAATTAAGGGAACTTATATTACATTATGCATCCTCTCCACTGTACAAATTACAAGAGATGGTTTTAGTTGTCGACCTTGCCTAACGACAAAAATAATAGTCCACATTTCGTGACTATAATTTGTTGACATTCTTTTTTTTTTTAATTTAGAAATTGTAATGGATAGTGCTGGGTTCATGGTATGGCAGTCTGTTTTCACTTTTAACCGAGTCTTTGGGTCTGATAAATATTTCATTTTTTTCTTTTAATACTAACACAATAAATCTACGAGGTCGTAAATTCCATTACACAATATCCAACCATTCAAACTTATTTTTTTGGATATATAGGTGGATATTTAGGAGGGATATTTTTGCTGCTTGCAAGTGTCTCCCATTCAGAAGTTTTGCTGCGAATGATGACAAGAAGTTGCTAAGGTATTTAGTTAGACTAGTGCAAAGGAAAATGAAACCTCATGCAAACTGCAAAGCAAAAACATTCGTCATCGTTAAATAAAACGTAAGCCGGAAATTGAGTGGAGGAGGCCCACACGCTATCGCTCTTTTTCTTCCTTTCGTTAACATTTTACCCACTTTATTAAGCAACTCTCTCTATTTTTTTTTATAATATATATATATATATATTTATTTATTTATTTAAAAGAAGTAAAAACCCTAATGCATCCGATTCTTCCTGGTAAAGATAATTGAGAAAAAATCCTCGAAAGGTAGCCAATAGACTAAAAACTCGAATCACACATCGAAGTAAAGAATTGGTACCCTATCTTTTTCCTGTTCTCCATATAGCATATTATCAAATCCGAGCCAAAACTCGAGCAAAAAGAATAGTACTCGAGGCCAAGTAAAGAAGATTTCAGGACCACATTCATAAGATGTTTTCCAGTTGGTGAAAATGTTATTTATAGATGGAACAAGTCAACGGTCTTCAATTAGTTTTACATTTTTATTTTCATGTTTGCACAAAAATGAATGTATGCGTGCATGTTGACTTATGTGACAACATGTTGGTATACTCATGCCACTAAAAACGTTTCTTTAAATTAAATTAGATATAGCGGATACATTCCATTATAGTATCAAGCATATTCAAGCATATTCACCATAGTACTAAATTTTGGGATACATTCCATTATAGTAATGGATAAGCGTGTCGTGGAGAAGAAGGACAGAGTAATGGATAAGCGTGTCGTGGAGAAGAAGGACAGAGTAATGGATAAGCGTGTCGTGGAGAAGAAGGACCAAGCAAAGAAGGAAAGTCATATAGTATAATCTTAGAAAACAGAATATATATTCTGAAGATCCTTAAAAGACATTGGCATTTTAATCTTATCCACCTCCTCGAAACCATCAAACTGTTCGAAGAAACCTAAGAAATAGCAAAATCCCACAAACCCATTACTCCTACTGCTTTTAATCCGACTCGGTAGACCAAAAGACAAAACTGATCACCGAGTTAACGTACGAAACCTGGTCGGAAGTAAACGATTTTATTGTCTCCTATGTTTGGTGGAGGAATAGGACCCATGGGCGGCGGCGGAGGGATGCTACGCGCCGCCGGCTGTGCGATGACGAGGACAGGCGTAGCCAACGGCGGAATTCAAGATCCCTTTGCTTCGTCGCCGTCGTCGTCTACGGCTGGAAACGCCTCTCTCTCGCATGGTGGAGGATGTGCTCAGAAACTGGGATCATCTGCTGGGTCGAACAATCCGACGATTCCGGCAGCATCAGGGTCGCCGTTGAATCTGCCGGTGGCTACAACCTCCGGATGGAACGGCGGAGCTTTTTCGTTTATAAATTCCGGCGCTTATGAAGACTTTGAGTGGGTTTCGGAGGAAGGAACCGAAGAAGATGACTCTGTTTTTGGCTCTGTTCCCTCTGTTGATGAAGTCCAAGATGCTGTTTCTGCTCTCCAGCAGTAATCATTTTTTTCTTTTCTTATTTTCTCCATACACTTGAAAACTATGTGTGTGAGATTGTTTGGATGCGACTATTTGAGCTTTTAAACTTCTATTAATGAGCAGAATTGATAGTTAATCTTCTATATATGTGGATGATATTTTAGTGCTCACGAGATCTAAGTCTGAATAGGTAATAGAGAGACACGAGAATTGTCTTGGCTTGACAGATTGTCTCAAAGTTCACTTTTTTGTTTTTGTTTTTCTGAGTGTGATGGAATTGTCTTGGCTTGATGAACTGAAGAAAATGGAAAACTCAATCAATTGGTGTTCCTTTTGTTTCCTTCTGGAGTTAGTGTCCCCGTGTCAATTTAACCCCACAAAGTTGTTAGTTGTTTGGTACCTAACCTTTTAAGTTAACACTCATTCTGTTTCAATATAATACATGTTTTATAAAAAAACACACATATTAAGAAAAAAAATTACTCTATCCGTTTCACCAAGAATGTCGTTTTAAGATTTTATTTTTGTTTCACAAAAAGTGTCATTTTATGTTTTCAATGCATAATTTTGAATAAAAATTCAGTTTTAACCTTATTTTTTTATTTTTATTTTTGTTTCACAAAAAGTGTCATTTTCTGTTTTCAATGCATAATTTTGAATAAAAATTCAGTTTTAACCTTATTGTTTTAATGTATTAATTAGAGAGAAAAATTGTTTAGTGTATTAATAAAAGGTAATATGAAACTTTTAATAGTTTTTTTAATATGTGTGAAATGTGTCAAAATGACACTCTTTGTGAAACAAATGGAGTAATTTTGATTATCAAATGTATCATTTTTTGTGATTAACAAATTTCAATAACTCTAAAACAATAACATTTTAATAACTCCAATTAACTTTCTTGAAGTTTACAATTTATCATTATTAACTAATAAAAAATTGCATAAAAAACATAAAATAACTATCTTTTTGAAACAATTTTTTTTTCTAAATCATTCATTAACTTGAAACGGAGGGAGTAATTGTTTGCTAGTTCAACTTCCTAAATGTTTTTGGTTCTTATGAATCTCCAATAACCTGTTTTCTTGTTTAACGGGAATTTGAGTAACCGTTGATTCTTGTTTCTTGAAGGGTTTTCGATGGTAGTTCGTATTCTCAGCTGGTTAGAGACAGATACGAGAGCTATCCGGAGAATGGTGGTGGACACCAGAGCCCCATAGCCACAGGAATGGTTCATCAAGTTCCTTCATTTGGGTCAGATTTGGACTGGATAGAGCCTTCGATGCAACTATGCCATTCAAAAATTTTACAGCCTCATGCTTATGATCAGGTTTACAATGCTTTTGACCTACTGCGAACCGAACCATCCGTCCAGGTGATCTTCTTTTTTTTCGTTTTCTTGATTCACTAAGCTCAAGCTATAATATTCTGTCTTGTTTCGTTAAGTATGTCTTGAATCTAAAAGAATGTTGAACTATGTCGACAATTCAGTATTCTTTGATTCGGAAAATTTTGAGGGAAGAAGTGGATGCTCAGGGTTTCAAGTTTAATATCCACCTAACAAATATTTGAACTCTTTACATATATAGGTTTAGATCAACAAAATCCATTATCTTTTACGTGTCTATCTTTGAAAAGAATAGAAATCATGGCTGGTCATTTCGTGCTATGCTATCAAGGAATAATAATAATGTGCAAAGTTTCTGGAACTGATTATTTATTACTGATTTTATTTTTCTTAAAAAAGATTGTAAAAGAAGTGGTCAGTTATGATTTTCCTTGCTTGTAGAATAGATTTTTCAGTTATAGATATTTGAATTGTCAATTTCAAATTTCAAATTCTATGTATCGATCAAATATTAAAACTCAAACTTAATTTTATTTATAAACCACATTTTTTATAAATAGTAATTAGTGAGATCTCACAAGACTTAATTTATAAACCAAATTCTGTTTTCATCCACACGAGCGACTGAAGCAGAAGTTGAGTGAGCTTGAGCAAGAATGGACCGCCATGAAAACAGGCAAAAGCTCATCTGCAGTTTCATGTATCACTGTGGAAGAAGCTCTTCAGTTGGTGGAAAACTCTCCAAGAAAGCTGATGCTCTCTCTCCAAAACGAGCAGGCCTGTCCAGAGGCAGAGATGGTTCCAAAATTATCACCTTGTAGGATAAAACTCTTTCCCGATTCTGACGATGATGACAAACGGACATGGCTTCCTCATTCGTCTTGTTGGTCTTCGAACGTGATGAGAGTGAGAGATAATAATAATAATAAGAAGAAGAAGAAGACGAGAGGAAGGATTGTTTATGTTAGTTTGGTGCTGCTTTTGTTATTGGTTTTGGTTGTGTTGATGAACGGCTTTGATCATCTCTCCATGAATAGACAGATCGATACTTTGGTTCCAACTTGATTTTTTGTTTGTTTGTAGAACTGTTCATTCATCAAACTCAATAAAAGCAAAACTGTTTTAGTTTTATATTCTTATACTTCTCGCCTTCTTTTAAAATTCATAGAATCTCATCAAGGTTTGATGTAGTTTGTGACCAAAACGGTAAAAGCAATGTATGCATTGATGAGTTTGGAAAACGAGTTTAAAAATAGCGATAATAACTAGAGTAATTTTCAAATGTAGTGTTTTACTAAGGGGTAATGTGTTAAAAGATAAATATTAACAATAATGATATGAACTGAAGCCTTATAAAATTATACACTAACAACTTAAGTGTATCACTTAAGATGTTAGTGTATGTATCGGGTTGCTAGTTTGGGATAATTTTTTTATTTTTATTTGCTCAATACCTTAAATTGCAACCTTTTTATGATCATTTGGCTAATTAAAATACAAAAGTTGACCTAACTAGCATGTTATATCTCCGTGTATATTTATATATGCAAATGCGTCGTATGATATGGATGCATGCATGCATGTGTGTGTGATGAATAGGTACGCAACGGGAGAGCACCCACAGGGGTCAGATAAGGTGGACAGTGGGAGGATGAAGCTNTTTTATATTTGACACTTTTTATTTTTTTCTCTTACTTTACTTTTTCAATGTTATTTGTTTCCATTATATAAAACACAATTCTTTTTCCTTTTTGTTTTTTTTTATTTGGTAGTTTTTATCTTTTATTTTACTTTATTTTTTCAATGTTATTAGTTTCCATAATATAAAACACAATTTTTTAAAATACACTTTTTCTTTTTAAAAGTTTATAAACACACACTTTTTCTTTTTAAAAGTTTATATTATTATTTTGACACATGTCGCGATCTTAATCATAATGGAAATGATTATAAACTTTTAAGTTTGGTCATATTAATAATTTTCTTTTTAAGTTTAGAGTATATTTATAATAGAGCTAGAATAACCTTCAAATGTAGTGATTTTAATAGAATAACTCTGTCACACATTTCTCTAACTAAACTAAGCTTACAAAATTGATAAAAGACATTCATGTACATAATTTCGTTTTAATCACCAAAATTGCATTAACATTTTTTTTTAAATTCATAATTTATAAAATAATGAAATTAAAGATAATTAGAAAACAATAAAAGTGAATAAAAAAATGGGTTATATTTCACTGTCGAGAAAAAAAAAGTTTCCGAAACCTCTCCTCTTCGTGGTGATTTCTCGAAACCTCTCGTCTTCTCCGGCGAGAGATACGGTGACTCCGGCGAGCCCTCTCATCTTCTAGGCGACTCCGGCGGCTCGAAACCTCTCGATTTATTCTTAACCTCTCGCCTTCTTGTTTTCTCCGGCGAGATATACTCCGACTCCGGCGTTCCAGCCTCACGGCCATTGATTCCAGCGACGAGTAGGTAAGGAACTTTTCTATTTCTCAT
Organism: Eutrema heterophyllum; assembly: GCA_002933915.1. Classification (NCBI taxonomy): domain Eukaryota; kingdom Viridiplantae; phylum Streptophyta; class Magnoliopsida; order Brassicales; family Brassicaceae; genus Eutrema; species Eutrema heterophyllum. Next base: position 485,563 of record PKMM01032061.1, on the reverse strand, counting down.
GAGTTTTTTCATCTTCTTCAGCGAGTTCCTTATGAGGGCGACGAGATCCGGCGGCGTTTGGTCGTTCTTGAGGTGACGTGCAGAGGGGCGACGCGAGTTCCCAGTGAAAATAGAGAAATTAAACCTTCGTTTTTTGGTTGTTATGCGGTTTCATGAGGTATGCCCACCACTTGTTCGACGAAATTCCGCTAATAATGGTAGACTTGTTTAATACGTAGTGGTAGACTTGTTAAAAACATTATGGTATACTAGTTTAATCTGTTCTGGTAGACTTGTTTAATCCGTTCTGGTAGACTTGTTTAATCCGTTCTGGTAGACTTGTTTAATCCGTTCTGGTAGGCTTGTTTAATTCGTTATGGTAAACTTGTTTAATCCAAATCCATCACCGACGTTAGTCCATAGTCACCGCCGCCGGCCAACTCTTCGACCAGACCTGCTCCGCCGCCGCCTTCCACTAGATCTGTTCCACCGCCATTCCACCAGATCTGCTTCGCCGCCGAACAGTATAATCGTTTTTTGGTTGATATGCTGCTTCATGAGGTATGCTCACCACTTGTTCGGCGAAAGTCCGCTAATAATGGTAGACTTGTTTAAAACGTTATGGTATACTTGTTTAATCCGTTATGGTAGACTTGTTTAATCCGTTCTGGTAGACTTGTTTAATCCGTTCTGGTAGACTTGTTTAATCCGTTTTGGTACACCTGTTTAATTCGTTATGATAGATTTAATATTAGGGTTTGGTGCATTTAATTTGAATGGTGGCAGATTTGCTTGTAAGGTTTGGTAAATTGCCGCTTTCGACCAGATCTGCTCCGCCGCCGCCTTCCACCAGATCTGCTCCACCGCCATTCCACCAGATCTGCTTCGCCGCCAAACAGTAAAATCTCTTTTTGGTTGTATGCTGCTTCATGAGGTATGCCCACCATTTGTTCGACGAAATTCCGCTAATAATGGTAGACTTGTTTATTCCATTATGGTAGAATTGCTTAATTTGTAATGGTAAACTTATTTAATCCGTTATGATAGACTTGTTTAATCCTTTCTAGTAGATTTAATTTTAGGGTTTGGTACATTAATTTGAATGGTGGCAGATTTGCTTGTAAGGTTTGGTAAATTTAAGGTTTCATCTCTAACATGTATATGGGAGTCGCGAACTCGGACCAGTCTCTGACCATATTTATGGCATATGAAATTTTTGGTGACACTTCTGAAATATTAGGTCAATATTCCCTTTGATATTGCATGACGGAAGAGTTATTTCTAATTGATGGTAGATTTAGTTTCATTTGATCTATTTTTAATTGATGGTGTTAAATTGATGGTATCTCCGACAGGTTCCTGGGCTTCGCGACGGCGGTCGAGTCTCCGGCGACATTTCTGTTTTCGATTCAACGTTATTTTCTACGAGTATAATTAATGGGAGATTTGAATTTGTTTTTGAAATGATGGTAATTTTGTTTTTGAATTTGTACAAATGATAATTGAATTCTAAATGATGGTCTATTTGTTTTTGAATTGGTGATTGTAAAACAGTCCACGATAAATTTCAAAGGTGTGTAACGAATTCAGTCATTTGATTTAGGTTAATGTTTGCTTAGTATGTATAAGCAAAATTAGTGAGATTTAAAATAACAACACATGAACCACATATAATTAGAACATACAAATTCGATGTGGTGTTTATTATCACAATACTTGAAAGTCAAACATACTCCTTTTATACATAACATTAGCAATACCAATAGTTTGAAAGAAACGTAAACAATACATCACCAAACACACGAAGTCTAGCAAAAACGTAAACAAGTCTAGCAAAAACGTAAACAAGTCTTCATGTAACCTTAACCAAAAACACAATAATTGTAGCAAAACCAAACACATAATCATGAAGTCTACATCACCAAACACAGAAACATAACCAAAGTTGATCACTTCTTAGTACTCTTCCCACAATACTTTAGACTTGTTTTATACGATATGGTAGACTTGTTTCATACGATATGGTAGTGTTGTTTCATACGATATGGTAGACTTGTTTCATACGATGTGTGCTTGGATATTTATGCCTCTTATAACATTTTAATGTGGACTACCATGGTTGAAGATGATGAAGAGATGATGAAGAAGAACAAAAATTTCAAGATAAAGTTGTCGGAACTATCGTGATGAAGAAGAGAGAATGTTGAAAGATCTTGAAAATCTTCAAAAAATATCGTGATGAAGAAGAGAGGATGTTGAAGATCTTGGAAAATACTTCATGGTTTTTCTGGGTCGGCGGCGCAACCCTAGATGAAGGTCGATGGGTGCATGTTTTTTTTTTTAAATCTGAAAATCTTTGGTGGGCAAAATCGTCATTTGATAATCTCCACTTTTAATAAGTCTATCATCAATAACAACGATCAATGTCAGATAAATCTACCAAATTCAGATAAATCTACCAACTTCATATAAATCTACTAACTTAAGATAAGTCTACCAATTTTGTGTATCCCAAAAGTTTTTATAAACCTATCGCCATTACCGATAAATCTACCGATTTTATATAAATATGTCGTGTCGTAAAATAAATCTACCGTAATTACAAATCTAAGAACCCTTGTTTTGACCTATATTAAATCTACCGTCATGAAAAATAAATCTACCGTGTTAAGAATAAGTCTACCACGACAATATTAGTTTACCGTCATTACAATAAATCTACCGTCACCAAAAAACGAACCATCTGATGATAAGTCTGCCGCCATTACAAAGAAGTCTACCGCGGAGAAAATTAATCTACCATCAAAGGAAATAAATCTACCATTTTAGTCAAATGTCTACCAAAAAGTCAACCGATCGCTCGTTAAATCTACCAACCCTTAACAAATCTGCAATCATTAAAAATAAATCTACCAAAAAATTAATAAATCTACCGCCCCAAAACATATATGCCACCTCGTAAAAATATGTATATCGAAATAAGTCTATCGTCCATAAAACAAATCTACTAGCCCAAAATAAGTCTACCGACCGAAAAATAAGTCTACCGGCCAAAAAATAAGTCTACCAACAATAATTATATCTACCGTCAAAGAACGGTAGACTTGTTTACCTGAGTGCGCTGACGTGAATTAAAAATAGTAATTGCAATATCGTAATAACGTTTTTGTCAACAAATGCCAAAAATGCAAAATCGATACCCTAGATTATTATAATAATTTAAAAAAAAATTACATTGTTTAGACACGTTTGAAAGTTAGTTTAGTAATTCTCCCTTCAAAATATGGATTTTCTTGGTTGAAAAAACAGATTTCATCATTTCATTGGTAAAGAAACTTTTCTTTTTTTTGGACATCGGAATGAAAAAACCTTTAGTGAAAAAAAAAAGAAATGGTTGGGTTTATCTTTTAGCCCAGCAGAAGGCCCATCTACACAACTCAACAAAAAAAAACCTAAATGCTCGGTTGTCTCTCTCTTTAGGGTTTCAGTTTCTTCTTCTCTCTTGGGAAAACAGTAGCTGTGTAAAAGCTGAAAATGGTATAGCTCTTGCTCCGAATTCGATCCGTTCTTCATATAATTCATTCGTCAATACATTGTTAGCTCCCTCTATTTTTTCGTCGTAGATTGTATATTGTAGTATTGGTTTTAGCATCCGAAAAAGTGATTTTGGTGAGTTTATTCGAAACACCTGCGTGATGAATATTTGGGGTTCTGTTCTTCTTCTTTTAGATTCAAGCTAATAGCAGTAAATTAGGTTAGCCTGATCTTAAATTTTTGCGACTGTGGTTGGTTAGAATGTGTAATTGAATCTGGCCTTCTGTGTTCCATTGTAGCTAACTTAGTTTTTACAAGAGGAATTGATTGGTACTTCTTAAATCTATCTATGTGCAAGTATACTTATTCCTGTTTCATTCAACTTTCTCATGTGGTTGTTCACCATTTAAATCTCTTTGTTACTCAAAAAGCTATACTTTAATTGCTTTAGGCCCCAAAGAAAGGAGTCAAAGTTGCTACCAAGAAGAAGCCGGTATGTGATTGTGTTCTTCTCTACTTCTAAAGATATTGTTTGATTGCCTTGGTATCTGTTCTTAGCTGTAAACATTTTCTTGGTTTCAGGAGAAAGTAACAAACCCTCTCTTTGAGAGACGTCCAAAGCAGTTTGGGATCGGAGGAGCATTGCCACCAAAAAAGGATCTCACGAGATACATCAAATGGCCAAAGTCGATCCGCCTGCAGAGGCAGAAGCGTATTCTGAAGCAGAGGTTGAAGGTCCCACCAGCACTTAACCAATTCACTAAGACCCTTGAAAAAAACTTAGGTCTTCATCTCATTTCCTTTTGTTGCTCTGTTTTGATTCCCCTCTACCTATTTTACTCAACGTTTGTATAATTGCAGCGACTTCTCTGTTCAAGATTCTCCTCAAGTATAGGCCTGAGGACAAGGCAGCCAAGAAAGAGCGTCTTCTTAAGAAGGCTCAGTCTGAGGCTGAGGGCAAACCTGTTGAATCAAAGAAGCCAATTGTTGTGAAGTATGGTCTTAACCATGTTACATACCTCATTGAGCAGGTCTCGTCTCTTCATAACCAGTTCAATTGTCACTCTCTAGGAATTGATAAGCTTTCTGCAGGAAGCTTGTCTGAAACCTATCTGCTTTTTATTGCAGAACAAGGCCCAATTGGTGGTGATTGCTCATGACGTGGATCCGATTGAGTTGGTCGTATGGTTGCCCGCACTGTGCAGAAAAATGGAAGTTCCTTACTGCATTGTAAAGGGGAAATCACGATTGGGAGCGGTAATGATATGATTGTTTACTCGTTTTATCGTAAAAAGACATGTAGTTGATCTGTAATCTCATTTGTTGATGACTTGTTGCAGATTGTCCACCAGAAAACAGCGTCTTGCTTGTGTCTGACAACAGTGAAGAACGAGGACAAGATGGAATTCAGCAAAGTCCTCGAGGCCATTAAGGTGAGATGCTTTGTTCAATATCAATTGCTACACATGTTTAGATTCTGTAGAATGAAAATCAAACGTTTTCCTTTATTCCCTCATAGGCAAACTTCAATGACAAGTATGATGAATACCGGAAGAAGTGGGGAGGTGGTATTATGGGATCCAAATCTCAGGCTAAGACTAAGGCTAAGGAGAGGGTTCTTGCCAAGGAAGCTGCTCAGAGGATGAATTAGGCCATTCTGAGTTCATTATTGGAAGCTAAATTTAAAAAAATTTAAATCTAAGTATTTGTTTTAGCGGTTGGAATTTCCCTATATATCATATTGTAGTTTTTTTTTTTTTACGTGAATCACATATTTCGACTTTTACGCTTTAACATCACTCGATGAGAATTGAAAAAGCATATCGGATTATCAAATTTGTGAAGCTTATTCGTTAGGGGAAGAATTCAAACCCATTTGGTTTTCCTTGGTAAGGTTGAACTATCATAGGAATGGCACTAGTTTTCACAAAATAGTTTTTTTTTAAAAAAGAAAAAAAAAGGTAATCAATAAAAAAAAAAAAGCAATTACGAAAGCATTTCACCGACCGACATCTTCTCTTTTTAGGTCGGTGCCATGTCGACGCGTTCAAGTTGAGAATCTGGTATTCTCCTCTCGGCTCACGCCACGTGTCCCTAACCTTGGGATAAAACCTGAATAAAATGAACAGAACCGAAGCGAACCAGACTAAACCGGAAACACTAATTAGAATCGTTCGACCAGACCGGAGTAGTTGTATAGCGACCGACATGAGGGTTCTGGTACGACGTTATTCAAATAATATATTTCCTTTTATTTTCCTATTAAACCGTAAGATCCAATGAAAAGGGTGTGAATAGCAAACCGTACAATTCTCGAGGATATTTTGTATAAATTAGGCTCTTCCTTTCATGTATCTTTGTCGTGTTCTTGCAGAGAAAATTAAAGAGCCTCGAAGAGTTGTCTCTCTCTCTCTCACTCTTCCACATTTTAGCTTCTGAAAATTTCACTGCCCTAAACAAAGAAGAAGAAGAAGAAAAAAATGAGCAAATTCTGGACTTTCCTCACTGCTCTTCATTCAGGCGCTGGGTATTCTTCTTCATCCTAACATTTCTTTATAAAATCAAAATTACTTTATTTCGATTTCTAATTAAGAAAAAAACAAAGTAATTGGTTGTTTGTATATGCAGGCCCCTGGTGATGTTGCTGTATCCATTGTAAGTTCTCCCTTGCTCGAGATTTCTCTTCTTTGTTTCAACGAAAAACAAAATCTGAATTGAATGTTTATGAATTTTGTATGTTGTATATAGGTACGCATCGGTGGTAGCAATGGAGAGCGCGACGAAAGTAGACGATGAACAGTGGCTAGCGTACTGGATCATATACTCGTTCCTGACACTCTCGGAGCTGATTCTGCAATCGCTGCTGGAGTGGATTCCGATCTGGTATTCGGTGAAACTCGTGTTCATCGCTTGGCTGGTACTACCTCAGTTCCAAGGAGCCGCTTTTATCTACAACCGTTTGGTTAGAGAACAGTTCAAGAAACACGGCGTCTTCCGCTCCTCCTCCTCCTCCTCCTCCTCCAAGCCCAACCTCCTCCAATCCATTTTCCCCCATCGGGTAAGAATCTTTTTTCCACTTTTTTGAAAAATAAATAAATTAAATTCTAAATCTTGAAAGAAAAAGAAACGTCGAAAGTAACCCTTTTTAATTTAATTCGATGTCGGTTTCTTTTTTAGATTATGCATTCAATTTTCAATCCTAGGAAACTCTAATTCTCTAACGTAGCGACTAGCGAGGATATAACAAGTGTATTCTTGAATTGAATACTCAGTAGTAAGATTTTTAATTGATTTTTAAATGTGTGTATATAGGAGGGACACGGACACGAGACTCACTCTCACTGACGCACAAAAATGAAAAAAGAGGAGTGAGTGAGTGAGTAGACAGAAGAAGCTTTGCCTAGTATTGTAATGGAGTTGGTGGTGGTCCCGTCCTGTCTATGTCTAATCTTACTTTTGCTTTTGTTTTGTTTATTAATAAGAAAATGGGTTTGGGAATGAAGATGATGATGACTGATGAGGTGTGTAATCGTTTCCCAAATTAGAAATGGGATCTTGTTGTCGTATCGCTTAGCTTCCACGCGTATTGAGGAAATCTTTAATAATTCTAGGCTTTCGGTTCTAATACGTTTCTCCATCATGCGTCTCCATCTATCTTATGGATCCAGTATATCGAGATTGAGAGAGTTAAACAAACTGCCTTCAGTAAAAGATGATGTCTTCATAATCATCCACTAACAATAATCGTCATTCTACCTACAACAATGTAATTAGAAATTCGTAAACATTATAAAACTAGATTCATAATCAACATCCATAAACAAAGGTCATAAACACAAGTCTTCACTCATAAATACAAGTTTTTGTCTGAAAAGCTATAACCCAGAGTCATAAGCAAAAGACCTTTTTGTGTAAAAATCAATATGGTTGGGCTTACAATTTAGATTTCATGGATCCAAATAGATGGCCCATCTACACGACTCACGTAACGAAAACCCTAAAATTTTCGTCTATCTTCTCTTTTGTTAGGATTTCAGTTTCTTCTCTCTTGGGATAACAGTGCTGTGGAAAAGCTGAAAAATGGTAAATCTCTTAGCTCCAAATTCGATCGGTTGTTTTAATAATGGTTCATTCGTTCAATCCATTGTTTGTTCTCTCTATTTTCTTTTCTTCTTTTAGATTGGTTAGTGTAGTGTCGGTTTCAGCAGTCAAAAAGTGATCCACTCTCCATCTCTTTAGTTCTATTTTCGAAAATGCTGCGTTATTGGATCCTTTGGGCTTCTGTTTTATTTATTTATTTGAGATCCAAGCTTATAGCAATGAATTATATTAGTCTGATCTTAATGCTTTTGCATCTGTGGTTGGTTAGAATGCGTAATCGAATATGGCCTTGTGTGTTCCATTGTAGCTAACTTAGTTTTGCATAAGAGGAATTGATTGGTGCTTCGTCAGACTATTCATGTGCAAGTATACATATGATATAAGTCATGTTTTGCTACAAAAGCTTGTAACTTTAATCATCAATCAATAGGCACTGGTTTATTTTTATCCTTCTTCCTGTCTCGTTTGACTTCTTATGCTAAAAGCTACAATTCAATTTGGTTTTAGGCCCCAAAGAAAGGAGTCAAAGCGGCTACCAAGAAGAAGCCGGTATGTGATTTTGTTTTGTCCTCCCTCTCTGAAGATTTTATTTGCTTTTCTCTGTATCTGTTTTTAGTTGTAAACATTTTCTTGGTTTCAGGAGAAAGTAACAAACCCTCTCTTTGAGAGGCGTCCAAAGCAGTTTGGGATCGGAGGAGCATTGCCACCAAAAAAGGATCTTACGAGATACATCAAATGGCCAAAGGCAATCCGCCTACAGAGACAGAAACGTATTCTGAAACAGAGGTTGAAGGTCCCACCAGCACTTAACCAATTCACTAAGACCCTTGACAAAAACTTAGGTCTTCATCTCTTTTCCTTTTGTTGATCTGTTTTGATTCCCCTCTACCTATTTTATTCAACGTTTGTATAATTGCAGCGACTTCTCTGTTCAAGATTCTCCTCAAGTATAGGCCTGAGGACAAGGCAGCCAAGAAGGAACGTCTTCTCCAGAAGGCTCAGTCTGAGGCTGAGGGCAAACCTGTTGAATCAAAGAAGCCAATTGTTGTGAAGTATGGTCTTAACCATGTTACATACCTCATTGAGCAGGTCTCGTCTCTTCATAACCAGTTCAATTGTCACTCTCTAGGAATTGATAAGCTTTCTGCAGGAAGCTTGTCTGAAACCTATCTGCTTTTTATTGCAGAACAAGGCCCAATTGGTGGTGATTGCTCATGACGTGGATCCGATTGAGTTGGTCGTATGGTTGCCCGCACTGTGCAGAAAAATGGAAGTTCCTTACTGCATTGTAAAGGGGAAATCACGATTGGGAGCGGTAATGATATGATTGTTTACTCGTTTTATCGTAAAAAGACATGTAGTTGATCTGTAATCTCATTTGTTGATGACTTGTTGCAGATTGTCCACCAGAAAACAGCGTCTTGCTTGTGTCTGACAACAGTGAAGAACGAGGACAAGATGGAATTCAGCAAAGTCCTCGAGGCCATTAAGGTGAGATGCTTTGTTCAATATCAATTGCTACACATGTTTAGATTCTGTAGAATGAAAATCAAACGTTTTCCTTTATTCCCTCATAGGCAAACTTCAATGACAAGTATGATGAATACCGGAAGAAGTGGGGAGGTGGTATTATGGGATCCAAATCTCAGGCTAAGACTAAGGCTAAGGAGAGGGTTCTTGCCAAGGAAGCTGCTCAGAGGATGAATTAGAACCTCTTAAAGGGTTTTTATCTTATGAGGAATCTAATTTTATTTAATTTGCACATTAAGAGTTTGAATCTAAGTATCTCTCCTTTGATCATATGTAACATTTTTGCATGAATCCCTTATTTCGACTTAGGCTTTACCAAATTACTTGTTGAGAACTGTGAAGATTGAATCCACCTTAAGACCACCTTGAGCTTCTAATTCATCATAGAATGTGCAGAATAATGTCTGATTTTACTAGACTACCTTGAGAGATGAAAAGGCCTCTGTCATGGGCGAATAAAAAGGGACACGAGTTAATTTTCTAACGGAATTTCATTTTACCTGTTGGTTAATTGAGTGTTCACATGCCGATAAAACCAAAATATAAAATTTATATATCGTAAAAATTAAGGATTAATCAAGTCAAAGTAGCCGACAAAAAAAAAAAAAAAAGTAAAACTGTAAAAGTAACACACGTGGAAAATAAAGTAAAACCCTTTGTTACTGATTTTCTTCTTCTTTGAGATATGTCCGCCGCTTCATAAAATCCCAGTCTCCGCTTGTCGCGTTTTATTTGCAGTCTCTCTCGCCCATCGTCCGTCGCCGGCGAAACGCAAAGTAGCACCAGAAGTTTTCGTGATTCGTCTTCTTTTTTGGTTTTCATTAGTTCTTAAAAAGTTTCTTTTTCCTCGTAGTCAAACTCTTTCATCTTCCTGTCCTTTTCTATTTATGGATAACCAAGTGAAGCGAGAGAATTTACCAACTCCTACTTCTCGAGAAGAAACTGTAACTGTGATCGATCTCTGTAGCAGCGATGACTCCGACTTAGAGGAAAACGCGGGTGGTTTGGATGAAGTAGGAAGCGCCGAACCAAGGTATAATTCTGGAAACCCCGTCGGTGCCAAGAGAGCACGAGATACTTTTGAAGTGGACAGGAATAATGTGAAGAAAGCAACGGTGGATGAGCTAGCAGTCGTGTTGCCGGGAGGATTCGACCAATCGATTCCTCCGGGAAATGTGACGCATGGTATTCCGGCGGATCCGTGCAATGTCTTCGTGCCAATGTCGCCTCCTCCGCCACCGCCACCGCCACCTCCACCCTCCTCGGGCATGTCGTCCGCTAGAGTTGGTAGTTGTAAGCAGTTCTGGAAAGCCGGGGATTATGAAGGAGCACCTGACGGTAATTGGGATATTTCTTCAGGTAAACACACAAAAGCAGAAATGTTGGAAATTTGTTGCTAATTGTCCATGAAATTTCTTGTTCCTAATTTGCTCTTTAAAATTAATGTCAAAACATTATTTATTACTCAGTTGTTTGACATGGATTGATACCTATTTCACTGTATATTTGTGTCTCAGGTGGATTTGATCATGTAAGAGTCCATCCCAAGTTCTTACATTCTAATGCAACCAGTCACAAATGGGCTCTTGGAGGTATTTTTTTTATTGTTGTTGATTAACCTGATTCGGAGCTACATTTACAGTAGAGCTTGCCTCTTCTTTTATAAGCTTAATACCTGTTTTGACATGTTTCTCTCGTGCAGCTTTTGCAGAGCTTTTGGATAATGCTTTGGATGAGGTGGGTTTAATTTCTTAACTTGTTATAGTATAGTATTACACAGACTGAAGCGCATTTAGCTTCGACTTTATAGTAATGGTTTCTCTTTGATATCAGGTTGCGAGTGGAGCTACTCATGTTAACGTAGACATGCTCGAAAACAAGAAATCAGGAAACAGGATGTTGTTAATTGAAGGTATTCATTTTATTTAGCATATCTCAGAGAATCTCTTCCCTGTTTTATTCATGTGGTTATCGGTTGCCTTAAGTGCTGCACTTTCGTCCACTGCTCGATCCTCATGTTTTAAATTCAGATAATGGAGGTGGGATGGATCCTGAAAAAATGCGACAATGCATGTCTCTAGGATACTCTGCCAAAAGCAAACTTGCAAACACCATTGGACAATGTAATTTTTCTTTGTCAATCCCAGGGATAGTTGTTATATGTTTGGAGGAAGATGCTTAATTCATTTACTGCTTATAGATGGCAATGGTTTTAAGACAAGTACAATGAGACTTGGAGCTGATGTCATTGTATTCTCGCGCTGCCCTGGAAAAGATGGAAAGAGGTTAGTTGTTTATCACCAATTTGTTACCCCTTTGTGCTAGCATGCCGTTAATCGTTTTAATTGGATTATTTTTGTTATAGTTTATTTTACCTTATGTTGGTTTTAGCTCTACGCAGAGCATCGGGCTCCTATCATATACATTTCTGAGGAGCACAGGAAAGGAGGACATTGTTGTACCAATGGTAATCTCTCTTTGTTTGATTGTGTGTGGCATTGTTTCAGAACAACTCCATGGTCTATCACTTCGTTTTTCTATTCTAAATGTCTTATGTACCCCCATTTTTCTAAATGAATGGATAACCACAGCGAAAGCTAGCAAGTGCTTAGTAGATCAGTTTAGATCTTGATATCAGGGTTCTTTGTACTGGCAGTAGATTTTATGTAAGTTGAATTTAATTTACGGGATATGAGTAGGTAATTCCAGTGGCAAAGTCATTGGTTGTTCCCTTCTCTCTCAGTACCCTAGCTTGTATATCAATGTGTAATTTTTTTCAGCACTGCTGGTTCATCATCGTGACTTGGCATTGCTTCTTAACTGTCCACACATATCTGCTTCCATTGAAGATGTTTCATGTCCACAAGATCTATTTTTAAATTTTGATGAATATTGTATCCATTTTATCTTTATATTCTCTTGTGGTGTGATTTAAATTACAAGCTTGACTACGAAAGAAGGGACCCTGAATGGAGTAAAATAGTCCGGTCTTCCTTAAGTGATTGGGATAAGAATGTGAAAACAATTCTTCAATGGTCGCCATTCTCTAGTGAAGAAGATCTTCTTCGTCAGGTAAATATTTTCCTGTTGCAGTTGCTCAGTCACTTATTAGTACTAATGAAACTTCCCATGTAAGCCTTTATTACCAAGGAGAGGCAAAAAAGAGTCAATTATGATTATTATTTCAGTACTCTCTGAGCAATTTGATCTGGATTTTGTCCTCTATCACTTTGATAAAGGTTTTCTTATATTACCACCCCTTTACTCTCTCTGAGCAAATGTTCTCACTATTGTGTTGCTTAATTTGTTGTAGTTTGATCTAATGAACGATCGTGGCACACGGATAATCATATATAACCTGTGGGAAGATGACCAAGGGATGCTAGAGCTTGATTTTGATGCTGATCCGCATGTATGTGTTTTTATTGCTCATTGTATGTGGATTATTATCTGAGATGATGGAGACCTTTTTTAGGCATAACATATTGTTCATCTGCAGGATATCCAACTTAGAGGCGTCAATCGGGATGAGAAAAACATTAAAATGGCTTCTCAGTTTCCTAATTCCAGGCACTTCTTAACATACAAACACTCGCTAAGGGTATAAACATTTATTTCCCGTCATCTTTTTTTCAGCATATTTATTTCCCATTATCTTTCATTTATTGTTGCAGCAAATAGCAAGTAGGATGTTATTTTTGCTAAATTATCTCTAGTCAGTCTCATGCTGGTTACGACTGTAATGGTTCTTGAAAGTTTCCTACATTGATGTGATGGTGGGGAGAAACCATTAGCTTGAATAGGAATATGATTGGAATCTTGTTCAAATTGGCTACATGTTCTATTGTACAAATTCACTCTCAGATCTTTTCGACATGTTTGCCAGAGTTATGTATCAATCCTCTACCTAAGAATTCCACCTGGGTTTCGTATCATACTGCGAGGAAGAGATGTTGAGCACCACAACGTAGTGAATGACATGATGCAGACTGAGCAGATCACATATCGACCTCAGTATGGTGCCGATACATATGTCAAGGATTTTAATGTATGTTTTAACAACTTCAGTAGACCAGCCTTCTTGTAGTGCTATTTATTGCAAGCCAGGATCTTCGAGTTATAATTTAAAGCTGGTTACTTTTGTTATCAGATGGCTGCCATTGTAACTATAGGATTTGTGAAGGACGCAAAACATCATGTTGATGTTCAAGGCTTTAATGTCTACCACAAAAATCGACTCATCAAGGTTTCCTTCTGCTTAACTGATGTTATTGCGTGCCAAAACTCTAGGCCTTTAATTAACAGGAGAAATATTGGACTTCGTATTCTCATGTATTGCTTTCTAACTTGTTTTATCAGCCATTTTGGAGGATATGGAATGCAACAGGCAGTGATGGTCGTGGGGTCATAGGTATTGTTTTTATCTAGAAGTTGTAATATTTTAGTCACGAACTTTAGGTGAAGATGACAATGCCAGTTTTTTCTGCTAATAGGTGTTCTGGAAGCTAATTTTGTTGAGCCTGCTCATGATAAGCAAGGGTTTGAGCGTACAACAGTTCTCTCTAGACTCGAGTCACGGCTAGTTCAAATGCAGAAGATTTATTGGTCTGATTCTTTTCTCATGTTGTTCAAAAATCCCGCTTTCTTAAGCTTGACTTGGATGTTTCAGGGCTAATATTGTTTCCATTCCTTTTTCTTCAGGAGCACCAACTGTCACAAAATTGGCTATGCACCCAGGCGACACAAGCCTGTAAACGGTTATGATTACAGAGGTACAATGTCTTTATTGGTTTATAATGTCCATACCAAGAATCAATGAGATATTTCGTAGGACACATTCATTTGAAACGTTTTATCGGATTGTAGACACATCACCAGAAAATGATCGTGAGGGATCTGCTCCATCAGCTTCTGACAAGTTCAACTCAAGCTCATATCCGAATCATAAAGGGAACGATGGTGTATACCATGCAGGATCAGGGAAAGATGGTGAACTGGTAAATATTTCCACCAAAATCTCAACAAAGAAAGGAGGACTTTTTGATTGTAACAGGTCTCTCATTTTTCCTTGTTACTCTCAGTTATTGCAAGCGGAGCTGCGACGTGAGAAAGAGCGCAGCAAGGCACTTGAAGCTGAGGTATGGTTCCTACTTTCTGTCTTTTTAACTCTCTCTCTCTACAGTTTGCTTGCAAACCTGATGGATTCCTCCATGGTTGATTTAGGTTAAATTAGCAAGGCAAAAAATAGAAGAAATGAGCAAAGAGCAAGAGAGTCTAATCGAGATATTCTCAGAGGAAAGAGACCGACGTGATGGAGAGGAAGAAACTCTGAGAAATAAGCTAGAGGTTCCTCATTCATTCAACAGACCTTTCTCCATTATAACTCGTTTGATTATCATTTTTGTATGCTCACCTTAAATAAAACCAAACATTTTTTTATTGCAGGAGGCGTCTAACATGATCGAAGAGCTGTTGAATAAGATTAAAAAGCTGGAGGGATCTAAAGGCCCGAGCTGGAGACGTTAAGCATTGAACTTGCATATATTTGGAGGTTAAATTATGCAAAAGGTATCTCTATTTGATTTGTGGCTCGACCTGCATGGGGTTGGATACATGTTGTAGATTAGTGTAATTGATAGGAAATTTGTAACATTTCTAAATGTGTTTGGCCTTTGATTGTTATTTTTTTAACAAACGTACCAATCCCTAGCTTTAGCAGTTGCCAAGTGTCATATCTGTAACATTAACGATTTCCATGTAACAACCAATCAGAATAAGTAATAATTTGGGTTGACTTGGTTTTTGGATTATATATATATATATATATTTTTTTTTGAATGAGATTTATATATATTTCCATACCATTGCTATATAAGAATTGATGTTTTTGTTTGATTTGATGTCAGGAGGTTTCAAATAGACTTGGCAAATTATTCGTTAGATTCGGTTCGATCCGGTATTCGTTTTGATTCGATCTAAAAAATCCGTATATCCATAAAGATTTGAAGCAAAACAAATATTAAAATATAGTATCCGTCTAAAACAAAGTAAATCACAAATACTAATATTAAGAAGGTCGGATATCCGCTCCGATCCGTAGATCATATATATATATACATAATATATTATAAATTTATAATGTTTGTATCTCTTTAATAAATAAAAAATGTCAAAAAAAAATATGCATGATAAAAATATATAAATTCTATACTAATTAATAAAATATTAATAAAATATGTTTATATTGGAGTTTAAGTGAATATATTAATTTTTTGTATTTTTATTTTGTCTATCATTCTTTATATAAGAAAAAAAAATTTAGATGATTTCACTTTTTTCTTCTGGTTAGTTCATATTAAATAAAAAATGCACTAAAAACATTTTTTTTTAGTTTTTGTTTGTATTGAATAGAGCGTAATAGATATCCGCGATATCTGCAAATATCTGTAAGTTTTTCGGATATCCGGATTTTCGGATATCCATATGTTTCCAGAGCAAAACAAATCACAAAATTATATATTCGGTGAACACGGAGTAAATCTAGTATAATTTTCCGACATATCCGCTCCGTGCCCACTTCTAGTTTCAAAACTACAATTTTTTTTTTTTTTGAAAAGAGAGAAGCGTGTGTGCTTTTAATAAAGGTCAACTCAAGAAGTAGGAATCATCCAACAACAATAAAAATGACAAAATAAAAATAGAAATGAAGAGAAGGGCATGGGAACGTTGAGAAGCAGACCAAAGCTCTGCAAAACTCTGTTGTATCAATGACACATTGTGCTGTCTGTCAAAGCCAAAAAAATACCTTCTTTGTAGCGCATTTATCGCATATCGACAGACAAAGTATACAAATAGTAATAAAATACACGATATATTCTTAAAATCTTCTAAAACTTTTGAAAAACTCACAATCTTTTTAAACTTTTAAATATGCAAAATTTATATTCATATTATATAAGAAAACTCGTTTATACTGCAAGGAAAACAAAAGAGTCAACTTGTCATTTTGCGATCTCATCTGTTATAACTTTTTCGGATTACTTATGTCTGTTGGCATGGCTTTTGTTTTAACCCGACTTTTGTTTATAGAATCGAATTTCAAAGTTTTCTTTTTCCGGTCTCTAAGATCAATTGGTCTTTCTTTTATTTTATTTTTTTGTTTCGGTTTCTTTTCCAAAGCTTTTGATTATTTATTGAACAAATCCATTTGAGAGGCTTTTCCCAAACAATAAAAAATAATACTATTTTAATTGATGTCATGAGGCTTTTGGCGCAAGTTTATGGTTCATTAGAATATTGGCCTCGAGTTCATTTTCCAGTTTCTCGACGATATAAGATTTATTGGTAGCTAGAAGATTCATTCAGCCAGAGAAGAAAAAGGTTGAATCAAACGATTAAATCCGATAAAACTATCATCCAGTAAAAAAAAAATCTCTAAAGAATGTATAATGGAGTGTTCCATTATCACCAAATTCGTAAAGAGAGCTCAACACTTGACAGTAATACATCGTAAAATTGTAAAACAATAATTTAGACATAATATTTAATTTCTAGGAATACAATCATTTTAAGTCGATATTAATCATTTGAAACAAACAAATCATCACGTAACACTTTTTTTTCTTTTATTAAGTGGACGTATCTTCTAAGTTCAAACAATCTTATCCAATATATATATTTTTTCTTTTTCTAATTTGAAAATGAAAAAATAGGACTTAAAACAAAAAACAAAAAAAAAACAGATATATAGAGAAGAACTCATATGAAATAGATACAAAAACATCATCGTCCAAAAAACAAAAAAAAAGATACAAAACATCATCGTCACCATCATAAATGCTATCAAAGGCGCGTGTAAAAGAGACTCGTGTGCTTCTGATACTCCCACGTGAGGATGTGACAATTTAATACTACAATTTACACACAATATAATAATTACCCAATCTTCTTAAACTGATAATAAGTATTAGCCAATCATTCCCCTTCACACTCGCCTCTGAATCGATCCAAAGTTAAATTTTGTTCAATGACATTTTTACCCTTATATTGTTTTATATTCTGATATTCTTTGGCCATTTTCTACACTATTATTAGGAGTATTATTTTACCAACTGCCTTAAACGTACCAATCCATTTTTGGTTTGGACACGAGCGGGATTCTCACAATAATTTATTCCAAAAGTTTATAACGGTTTTGTTTTATTATTTCAATCAATTGTTCAAGGATTGCTAGCACTACATGTGGTGGTCCATATATTTTTCACCGAATAAAAATAATAAATCAAATAAACCATATAACCTCAAAAAAAAAAAAAATATCATGTACACTCCCTTTTAACATTCTAAACCATATATAAATTTCTCGTAATTTTTGTTCATCATTGGAATAAAATAAACATTGATATAAAATAGACTTTTTAACAACAACAAAAAGGACTTTTATTCACGTAGTTACTAAAGTTATCGAGAAATTACAAAAAAAAAAAAAAAAAAAAAAGTCACAGTCCAGAATGTTGGACTATAAATGCGCCTGTGGTGTGTAATGTAACACAGACGAGAATCCTCTCACATTCTCTTCTCTCCCACACACAGACTCTCTCTCTCTCTCTATCCCTTCGTCTTCTACTTCGGCGACATCCACTAGCAGGAGAAAGTCGACGAAAGATAAAAAGGTGAGTAAACTCTCAGTAATCTGTACGGGCGTACACGATATCTGTAGAGATGTGTATTCTACGAATTTTGTTGCTCTTTTTCTGGATTTTTGTTTGTTTTCCGTCAGATTTTTTTCTAGGAAACTCGATCGCGGTTTCTCACTTTTACCTTCTTCTTTTTTTGTTTTATTCCATTTTAGTCGATTTATGATGTGATTTGCCTGTAGCTGAATCGCTTAGTCTCCTTCCTTGATTTGATTTTGGTATTCGATTTATGATGTGTTGCTGCGATGAAGTTTTCCAGAAACTGTTGTAAGCGATAATGCATCTCCCCGTTGTTTTCTCCAATTTTAGGTTTAGGCTTCTCTCTCTCTCGTCTCTCTTTTCCGCAACAGATTTTTGTTTCTGGTCAAAAGGATTTTCAAATTTCTGCAACAGATTCTCATATTTCAAATCATAGAAAGAATCGTGTAATATTAGGAGCCGCGTAAACCTCGATTTTCGACTATTTTACTGTTCATTGATATGATGGATGATAACAATACAAGTCCTGGGTGATAAGATACTGAAAAAGTTGTTTGTTCTCTTTCCTCTGATATTTACAGATTTTCCGGTATTAGTCACGTCGACGCAGACGGTACAGAGAGGCACAGAGAAGACGAGTAGTCAGCTTCACCATCAAGTTTACATTTCCGACGTCTGTGCACATGAGCCGGCGGCGACTTCTGTTATCGGCGGCACTTCTCTCATACTTGCTTTACGGCATGGCTCCCGTCTCCGGCGGTACAAATCCATAAATCAAATGTAGATTCAGTTGTTTTCTAAACACTCTTTTGTTTTGGATGAGAGTATTAATGGTGGAAATCTCAGGCGTGGAGCTTAGGGATAATCCGGATTTGACCAAAACGACGGCGTTATCGACCTCTACGCATCGGAAAATGCTTCATCTCTCTCCTCCTGGTAAGGGTATTTGATTTTTGGGAAACGACTCTTTTACCAAATCAGTGATTGGTCCTTTGTGTTGGTTTTTCCCAAATTGCGTTAAGTCCTCGTGAAATGGGGATTTGTTTTTTTTGTTTTGTTGGGCTCAGAACAAACCTCTCTGCAAACAAAACACACCTCCCTGATGCGTTCGTTCGTTCGTCGTCCTTATTTGTTTTCACAGCGTCGTCAGTCTTTTGCACGTCTGTGTTTTCTTGCCCCCCTTTTGTTTCTTTCTTCGTCATACTTTTGGTGGGGCCCCATCAAGAATTTTAATAGCCTCATGACTTGTCTCATAATAAAAACAAAAACACACATTATCTTTAGAGAGTATCTTCAAATAACGGATTTGTGTGTCTCATACATTCAAAAAATTTGTTGAATCTTTTTCTTATTTGTTATAAAAAAAAAATTGAGTTGGTTTTCGGAAAATTAGTTGATGATTCTGTATCTCCTTGTTGACCGTTGACCGGACATGGCAATACATCTGTAGAGCAATGGGTTAAACAGAGGCAAAACAGTTTCCTACTTCATCCAGCTGTCAATTAACAATAATCTTTCCTTCTATATATGTATATATATTTTTTTTCCCCAGTAAAAGTACTGGAAAATGGAGGTTGAATTTCGAATGCTTAATGGAGTCTTTATCATTTCAGAAATTAGAAAGTTTTCAATAATTTTTCAACATGATCGTCATATTCTTAGCCGTGTGGTGTATGTAACAATGAAACTCAAATTTCCTCTGTTTTTTTTTTTGTTTCTCTTAAAAAGGAAAAAAGGCAGAAACGAGGGCTGAGCCGGAGAGGATCGGAGAGAAGTGCAAGAGGTCAGATATAGTGGTGAACCAAGCAGCAACCGAACCGATGCCGAACGGAATACCGGGTTACACGGTGGAGATAACGAACCAGTGTATGTCTGGATGCAAGATATCGAGGATCCACGTGAGCTGCGGTTGGTTCAGCTCGGCTAATATGATAAACCCGAGAGTCTTCAAGCGTATTCACTACGACGACTGTCTCGTCAACAACGGCAAGCCTTTGCCTTATGGCTCCACACTCTCTTTCCATTACGCCAACACTTTCCCTTATCCTCTCTCTGTCTCCTTCGTTACCTGTTCTTAAAACTCGATTTTTTTCTTTCTTTTTATAGGATAAGATAGTAGAAACAGGGGAAAATTAAGATACGGAAAATATGAGATTAACCATACTCATCCTCTTTTTGGGTTATTTTCTTCTCTTGGGATGATGTCAAATGTTTTGAGAAACAGTGATAGATAAAAAGAATATATCAAACTCTTTTTTCCCTCCCTTTATTCATCTACGGCTCTAAGACCACTTGGGAAAGACACGTATATATGAAGCAAGCTCGAGTTCTAACCTCCTGCGCTTCGGGTTTTATGCCACTCATTACATATTATTCTCACCGTACGACTTACTATACAGTTTCTCACTCCTTTCTTTGGACGCAATCAAAACAGTAACACCTAATGAAAATTTCAAAATGTTATAACATTGTAGTGGGCTTAAATATTGTATGACGATTAACAAAGTGTCAGAAAATGTAAAATTTCCATTTTTCCTAGTTATTGTGCTCCTTAATGACTAAATGTAGAATTCTGTAAAATTTCCAATTTTTCTTTGTTAATATTCCTTACTGAGAAAATGTAAAACTAACAAATTTTACCGATTTATTTACTGAAATGTAAACTTTAACTTTTATGTTGACGATACATGTATAGTATCAATATACATTTGCACCCCCACATTAGAACCAAAAAAAAAAAAAAAGAGTTAGAAAGAACAAATTTTGGTGTGTGCGGTGAAAACAGTATGGAGCCTAATATCGTCGCAGTAATCGTAGGCACCATAATTGGCTGTAGCTTTGGGGTGCTCATAATCATCTTGCTTCGTGTATGGCATTGCTGTAGCGCCGACGATGTACGGATTGAACCCATGGATTCATGAGCTCGATTTTGATCCATAACTATTTCTATTATCATGTATCATTTATTTATTTTTATTTTTTTGTTTTTGGATTATTTTATGATGAAACTTTTAGATTAGTTTAAGTAACCTATAGAATAACAAATCGTTGATGCGATGTTGCAATATTTATCAATTATTTATGTTGGTTTAATGATATTGTAATTCTTTTTTTTATAACGTGAAACTTTATTGCAACAAAAAAAAAACTGTTTATAATTAATTAAACGTAGCTAAAGCTGAAAATTGCATAATCGATACTCTCTCCAAATAAATCTATAAATGGACAATTTCTTGTTCTTAATTGAGTGCAAGAGTTGCAACAAATTCATTGCTTCAGTTGATCTTACAACTTCCTCTCTTTCTATCCGTTCAATTATCCATTATTACCAACCTCCAAACCCTCGATCATCGATATCGCAGACTTCTTCAGCTTGTCCGAAAAATGAGCGACGAGGACGAGGTTAGGCCATTTCTTGACCAACTAAAATTAGGTCACACCAATTGTCGAAATATCTTCCACTCCTTTGGTTGCTTCCTCGGCTCTTTTACTGGAGTGTTATTTTTCGGTACACTATCTTGTGTCGAAATATCTTCCACCTTTTGTTTTCATTACACTAGCCAGATCTAACACTGTATTATTTTTCGTATTTGTTTTGCAAAGCTTGGATATGCAGCTGTCAAAATTCCAATTTGTGTCATTGATCTGTTCTATTTTATCAAGTACTGGAGTGTTATTTTTTGGGTTGTAAATTTGACATTCTCATTGATTCTCAGCTGTTATAGCTCAATGTAGCATGCCCTGTACTGCTTTAGCAATGCGCGGAGAGTGGAGTGCGTATGGCATTGAAGTTGGTCGAGCTTAGAATAACAACGGAGAATTGAGTCTTTTTTTCCAAAAACAAAATATGGTGATTCTGTAGCGTTACATTCAACTCTTAAAGCAATATTTATCAATTTTTTTCTGTTGTTGTTGGTTAATTGATATTGTAACTTTTTATATATATATATATATATAATGTGAAACTTTATTGCAACAAAAAGAACTGTTTATAATTAAACCTAGCTAAGGCTGAAAGTTACAAATTTAACTAGGAGAAGAGACTAAAAGAATTAAGGATCAAAAGAATTAGAAGACGTAAAGAGAAACATAGCTTAAAACCAAATGGATTAAGAGTGGCAGACCAAAACCATTAGGAATTCATCATAACGGTGGTCTCTTTGACTTCGAACTGCGGTCGGTGGACATCACCAATGATATTGGTTTAAATGTTCAATTGGGACTACACTGCAAATCGAAGAAATCGAAGAACAAAGATCTACGGATTAGAGAATCTCTTAACTTTTGGGGCACGATTCTGTTTTTTTTTTTTTACTGTAATTTGGAATGGGAAAATCAGTCTATTCGATATTCTTGTATTTTATAGAGAAAGAGATTTATGTGAACATCGTCCGTCTGTTTGGAGTATAAGAGCATGTGTATTGGGGGAGTATTGTGGGAGACACCCACCAATAAACAAAAAAAAAAAACAAAAAAAACAAAAGAAAGAGGGTAGAGACTAGAGAATGTCTCATTTGAAACACCCACGAGACATTCATGAGACACCTCACCAATGCAAATGCTCATCTAGATTAACGAGCCATGAAAAATGATGAGCTAAAACATAATTTGTTTTTTTTTTTGAAAATATGAATAGTTTATCTTATCTCGTAGATGCTCTGATAAAAAATAAAGTTTGTTTTGGATAAAATTTTGCGTTAATTTAGAATATGGCAAAGAGCCAACCATTGTTTACATAGAAGTCCTCAAGTCCAACTCTAGTAAATGAAAGTTCCACATTAAAAACCTAAATGAAGCAAGGAAATTGAAATCAAGCCCAAATTGATAAAAGCCCAAGCGAATGATAAGGAAGATGACCGCTACTGTAGAACTGGAAGTCGACGATCCGGAAAAATCAGTGAAGGGAGAGCTACAGCTGCATGATAACGCTTGACACGAGCATTAACCCTCCTCTGACAATGTCTTCATGCATTTGAATCTTTTTGGAGTGCATCGCACTGGTCCAGGGCAACAAAATTACATGTCCTCTCCAAAATGTCATGATCATTGGTCCACCAACCGCCACACACGTTCGGAGCATCTTTGTTTTGCCACGGTGAGTGTGAACAGCCACTTTCTCCAACCTTGCGAAAAAGAGAAAACAGACAGACAATTCTAATTATACACACAAACAACAAGAAGGCAAATGTATGAACAGTCATTTGATTATTCCGACACTAAATGTTTCAACTAAATGCCATAGTTACATGAATACACAGGCCATGACAAATGTTATGGCTGGGAGTAGGTTAAACATCCCAGTAGTGAAAGTTGGTGTGGTGAGCTGCATTCCAAAAGTGGTATGTATGTATATATATATATATGCACATTGATTAGAAAAGTCTAATGCTTTTTTGTTTTTTTTGAACAGCAACACACTTTTTTGTTTTTTTTTTCTTTTCTTTTTCTGTATACTGTCGCTGAGGCTGAAACCGGCGACTCGGATGAAGTAATTTCTAAAAAACGCCGGTGTTATGGATGACAGCCACAAAAACCAGCGACAGATTTGGTTGTCTTAAAATACTCCAGCGATCGACACCGGAGACGATTTTATGTCAATGTGGTGTGGAAAAAGACAAATAAAAAAGGAGTGCTTTTTTGAAGTAGCCGAAATTAGTCGCTGCCACTTTAAAACGAACATGGCAAATATTTCCTTTTGTCTTAGTATAAGTAAACAATTCGTTTTCGTCATCCTTGTCAACTTTTCCTTAATTCTATCTCTCATGATGAATAAATTGCATCTCAGGTTATGTTTGTTTCATCCTTTCCATCTCGGTGGCTCCACTTCGCCGGAGCAATATAAAGAGGCTTCAATGGCGTCTCATCCGTTTCTCTCTTGTGGTAAGGAGGGTTCTGAATCTGAATCCGCTTGGTGTTGCTCTAGTCTCAGATATGGCTTCTGCTTTTTGGATCTTTGTTTTTCGATTTGTATTCCTTCAGATTTTTGGTGCCTTCCGTAATTCAAGTTTGGTCTTTAAAGGCTTAGTGGTTTTTTCTCTTTGTTGTATCTTAGTTTCCCCGGTCTTTCGGGCTTTGTCTCCGGATGTTTGGAACCTGCCTGCTTAGTATTTCACCCCGTATTCCACCAATGTGTTCTACCTTGTTATTTTAATGAAAATTAGATGAAAAAAAAAAGTAAACAATTCGTTTTAAAAAGATATTTCAAACATGAAATTATAGTTACAGTAACTTGGGCACCCTTCATCTGGTTTCATTATTCTGTTCCCAAATATGTTTTAATCGCTTGGCTCGCGTAGGTTTAGCCAGACCTAGCCTTTGGATCAATCTAATGAAGCCTTAACAATGAATTGCTATCAATTTCTTTAGACCTTTTTATAAAATGTGTAGTTTTGGTCGTTGGCAAAATAAAAGTGACTTATTTTGAAGTGATCCACCATGTCAACGACCAACACTACACACTTTTTAAAGAGGTCTAAAGAAATTGATAGCAAAAATAGGTCACTTCAATTATGCCAACGACCAAAACTATGAATTTTACAATGTTTTAAATTGGCGGGTATTCTCCAATGTCACAAAAAAATAATATACTTTTCCTCGGACGCACTAAACAGTAACAGAATTTTAGCTGATGCTTTTAACTCTTGCTAAAACACAGGCCATAATCCATCCGAGCAATAAAAGAGAATTATTGTAAAATCAGGGTAAGTTGAGAAAGTTATAATGGTGTGGAAGGAAGAATGGATGAGCATAAAGGCACAACTTTTCTTCTTTCATAGATACATAATTATCTTCATCACACGTAATCCTTAGAGCTAGTAGTAACCTATACAACTTCCGTTTATTACAGTACGTTCGAATGAAGTATACCAGATATAGTGTGAACAAAAAAACAAACAAGGGACAACAGATGATGGGTACATCAAAAGAATCTAATCATTTTCTACACATTCAGAGCTTGCATTTCGAGGTTATGATACTCCACAGCTTCAAGGGAAGCTTTACTTTACTTTTACCTTTCTTTTTGTTTTTGTTTTCTTCTGTACCTGAAGAATTGAGATGGTCTGTATGATACATGTCTTGCTTCCTTCACAAAATGGTGCATGTGCATATAACCGCCTTGGGTGCTTTATCCACCTTCTTCTCTGTTCAATCAAACCGGTATTCAACTGTTAGTTAGAATTCCTCAACATCGTCTTAGAAATAAGAGGCTCAGTTTCAATCATTTGATCAAGTTTTGTGTAAATCATGGATACAAATGTTTATGGTTGACAAACATTTTGGGTGGGTTTAGCTTAACAACGAAGATTTTAAAGTGAGAGCCATTTAGAAGGTTTGAATAAAACAAACATCATACTAGTTGCTGATCATGACGACCAACAATGAATCCAGGCTATTATTTCCCTCATGGCATGCCTTTGTTAGGTTTAGTGCTGATTTTGCTTTATTTCTCACTGATGTTTCGAACAAAAATAACAAACCAGAAACTTAGGAATGAATTCTAGAGCATCCCCTACTCTCCCAAACCAAGTATACTGAAGACCACTAAACACCTGATGCATTTACTATTTATACTGATCCTAGTTACTGACCAACTTGCTGATCGATGTGCCACGTGTAGTGGATGTAAACTTCCTTATCAGCCTTATGTATGACTAGAGGCAGAAGACATTATACGAAGTAAACTTGAGCCAGAAAATGAATATAATAGGCCAAACATGTGACAAGATAAATAACACAAGACTGATGATGTATTGAAGAAGCTTGATATGTGGGAAGCTCTAAGGAAACAAAGATCTCCATAAAAAAGTAAAATTTTCTGATAAGCAAGAGAGGAGAAGAGACAAAAACAAAATTACCTGTTTTGGTTTTTGCTAGAGATGGCTGTACAACAACATGCATCACAATGACACCACCTGCAATCTCTCCGAATGGTGTCTTACACTGGCCAACAGTCTTGCTGTTCTCCAAGATCTTACCGGAGCTGATTAGCTTAACTTCGTTTATCCCCTTTGGAACAACCGTTTTGCCTAAAAGAAATCACAGAAAATGAGCATTCAAACAGGCTGCAATTCTACAAATTTGATGCTCTGTAATTCACATAGACTTCCGTTTTTCTCAATCATCATGCTTATAACTTCAAGTGGACTAAATCATCCAAGACTAATAACCATCTACAGCTCTAAATCGCGCATCTTTCTACCGACAGTAGTAAGATTTAAGGACAGGAAACACGAATTACGAGAAAAACAAACAAAAAAAGGGTATAAAGACAAGGAGCAGATTGGGGGAAAAGGGAAACCGATCACGGAATAGCGAAAACTTGAAAACCCTAACTAACCTTTGGGCCAATCAGAGACGACCCTCTGCTTCAAAAAATCAACCGTCGATGCCGCTGAATACCGAAACGGTCCGATATCGGAGCCATCGTACAACCTGAATTTGATATCGATTGACTCCTCCTCCGGCATATCCGTTGACTTATCTCAGACCACCAAAATCTAACTCCGATTACCAATCCCGATTCTCAAAACCAGCCTTAAACACAACTCTTTCAGATCTGAAATAGCTCCAATCTGTACAAAAACAAAAAAAAAGTAGAATCAGAGCTCGCTTCGAACGGAGAGAGAACAAAAGAAAAAAACAAGGAATATAAACGAGAATCAGGAGAAATCAATACAGAAAAGTAGCCCTTGCTCGATTTTGCCTTCGGATCTTTGATGAGGTGTGGAAAAAGCGGAAGAAGGAAGGAAAAGCTTTTGACGAAAGCTCAAGAGTCCACCAAATATCCAAGTTTCCTTTGGGAACTTCTCAAGCCGAACGCTTTTCACCTTTTTTTTTTTTTTTGCTTTTCTTTTCGTCGTCACCACTTCTACTTCTCATCAAGCCGACGTCTTCCAGTTTTATAAATCGTAGTGAAACGGTGGCGTTTCAATCGAAATTAGAATTTACTCATTTTAACTGTTCCCACCATATTTTTTCTTGTATAAATAGATTTCAGTTTTGGTGGTATTGTTGTTAGACAATAATAATTCTGTAACTCGTAGGGTCCATATTACATATGCGTCTGTGTCTAATTGTTGAATATTTTAGAAAAAAAAATTGTTTCAAAAAGATAAATTTTTTAAATTTTTTATGCATTTTTTATTAGTTAATGATGATGAATTGTAAACTTCAAAAAAAATAATTAATTTTATTGAATTACTATTGATGTAGAGTTGTAGAAAATTGTTAATCACAAAAAATGATGCATTTATAATTAAATTTTAATGTATTTTTTTAATATGAAAAAACAGAGGGTGTATTTTACTAGTCCATGCCAAAAAATATTCTCTTAGCTTAGATTTCTACCAAAAGATATTTTATTTTGTAATTGTTTTAATCTAAAGTGTTAAACCATTTTGAAGTGTTGTTTTCTTTATTTTGCCAACTGTCTACTTATTTATTTATTACCTCTACCGACATGCCCCACACCCAAAACTCAAACTGATTCGAGCCGTAGTACATTACATTAGCAGCATTAGTGCAAATCATTAGAATACAAAACTCTGGTAATTTATTTATTTTACATATATATATCTTAACATATTTTGCAGGCTAAGATATTAAAAAGGAAAAAGATACATTCGGTTACTTTTTTTTTCCTTATAGAGAAATTGAGTAATTGCGCCACTGCTTCTCCCATACAGCAAAGTCAAGACCTGAATAAGCTAAAGCAAAATTAGAAGGAACGAGAGTTCCCAAATCCATCTTTGGCCCAATCTTCATGATAACCTTTTCATCGATCATAGCCAAGTAGAGATCCGACTCGGCCGCTTTGATCGTAACAGAGCTTGTGCTACCAATTCCATTTTTCTTCCTGATCGCCACCAACTTCGAGATACTCTCCTTTAGTCCCCATTCCATGTAATGATTATAAAACTGCAAAACCGAGCTAAAATGTTTATAATCTGACTAAAACCGTGCCAAAATTCGGTAACCGAACAAAACCAAACCGAAACTCGGTAAATTTGTTTGGCAGCTTTAAATTACATATGTTGTATCAAACCGAACTAGGTATCTGGTTTCAGTTTCTATAGAACTACTAGGGAACACCGAAAACTAAAACCTGAAGGCCAAAGCAAGACTTGATACAAAAGGTAGATAGGAGGAGGAGTTTTGATGATGTAAATCTCTATACTTACGATGCAAGGAGTGCCCGGATGAGTAAGAATATAAACGTATCCAAGCAAGACTTTATCAGAAGGAAAAGCCCACGTGTTGGGTCTGATGGTGTCGTGGTTATCCACGAAAGTGACTGCGTTTCTGGGCATGATTCCGATAAGACCAGGCGGCTTTCCCTGCGAGTCCTTTAGCCTCCAAAGCTCACCTCCGACTGCAGACTGTAAGATCCCTTTGGTCGTGAAATCAAAAGCTGTCAAGACACCACCACCTGCTTCCTCGATCCAGTGTTTGAGACCCGACCGATGCTCCTCCTGATCATACTCTAGTTTCCCATCTCCCCCGTACTTCATATCGTCCCATTTCTCACCAACCGCAAATTCCGGTGAAGTATTCTGTGGGTACCCACAAAACGCAAAATTAATTTCATCGTAGTGAAAAAAGAATATCAAAGATTTTAAAAGGCTGACCTGAACGTATGATTTGGTGATGGAAGGAGCATAACCTCGAACGAAATCGAATCTCCAACCACTGAATCCGATTTCAGATTTGAGCCAATTCATCCATTCCGACAGCTCTTTCTGAACCCTAGGGTTAAGGTGGTCGATGTCGGGCGCACCCTCAAAATCTTCTCCGGTGTCCGGGTTTCCGGTACCGGGAAATTTAGGATCGTCGCGACAGACGAAGGAAGGATCCCAATCGAGACGATCATCGTTAGTCCCACCTTCGAAATAACAATACCCACACTGATCGTCTTTCCTCTCACCTGTTCGATGGTTAATCACAATATCAGCCACAGATTTTATCCCTTTTTGTTTCAGTGCTTCCATTAGTGATTTCAATTCCTTCTCTGAACCGTATCTGGAGCTGTCCAAATCGTATAGCTTTCCCGGTAAGTACCCTGAGAGATTGAAGATTTGGGGTCAGAAAAGATTTGGTGTGTGAAATTTAAAGAAAAATGCAGAAATGGGACCTTCAGGAGAAACGGATTGAGAAGGAGGAGGAAGCCAGACATGAGTGATTCCAGAGTTGCTAATGTCGTCAATGGAGTTGTGTAGAGAATTGTAGAATCCTCCTTCTTTCATCCATGATTCCCATTTGAAACCCTGTCACGAATTTTGTTCACAAACCCAATTCTAAATCGGAAAGACAAAACTGTTTAAAAGGAGCAGATGTATACTGTCCCTACTCACCTGAAACAACAACGAGGTGGAAAACGTGAAGGTTGGGAAGAAGACGAGGAAAGAGAGAAGAGAAGACAAGAGTAACGTTGCATTGAGACAAGTCATGTTGTTCTTTTGTGAATTGTCTGCCTCTTCTCTCCATTGCTGTTTTTATTGACACTAAGCCTTCTACAGTAACGTATCCTCAACGACACGGCCTTGTCACATCTGATTAATCTTCTTCTATAAGGCAAAATCTGCTCTTTCTCTCTGTTTCTGTTCTTAGCTCTGATTGAATTGAATATATTTTAAGTTCATGAGAAAATCTATTGTTAATCAATTATGTATTTGAAAGAATACATTAAAATCCAGTGTTTGTTTTATGTAATCGAAAATACAGTCATTTATTAAATTTTACTTCTTATAGATTTAAAACAGTTTTATTATTAATTTTTGTGGAAGTTAGATGATTTTTTTTTAAATGAAATTAGTCTTCTTCCACCGTCGTTTAGTTTAGAAAAATAATATATTTTTTTATGTGATATTTTCTTCAATATTTTCTTGTAAAACTAGCCTCTTATGGAAATGAGGTTCTCGTAAGGCTAATCTCTTGTGGGGATACAAAGTTCTAGATTTAGACTCTTTCGAAAAAAGATTAGGTATGTAAGAATTAGATTCTCGTATATTGCTTCTTTGTTCGGGTTAATCGTTTTAGTTGGGTTAATTCTTTGCGGTTTATTCTATCATCGGGTCTTCTCCGCTTGCGGGTGTAGGTCCTTTCAGCAACGATTTGTGAGTCATGTAGTTTTGTGTATGTTGTTCTCCTCCGATTTTTCCGGTGGTTTCGAGAGTTTCACTATCGGTTTTAGTATCTCATCATGTGTTTTTTGTGTATCGAATTTAGTTTCCAGAGATTTTTGTTTTCCGTCGGCTTTGTGTATCAAAAATGTATTCCATCGTGTATTCTTCTTTTGTATAATATAATTGAAAAGATGTTTTTTAAAAAAAAAATATGATTTTTAAAAACAATGAAATCCATACCAATTAATAAAAAAACATTTACAAGAAAATACAACATTGTAGTGAATTTTTCAAAATCCATAAAAAAACATTCCAAATTAAAATACATTGAGGGGGTTTCAATCTAGTATTTGGAGTGATTTGCGTTAAAATCACAAATCTTATGTTATTCAAACATGAATTTTAAAAATTTTTTTAAAATCTCATGTTATTGAACTAGTGATTTAAATGAATTTTCAAATCCACTGTTATTGGAATTATTTTCAGTAGTGTATTTTAGAAGACTTTTAGTGATTTAAAAATGTTTTGGTGGCTTGTCTTAATTAAAACAATAAAAATTCAAATCTCATGGTTTAAATGAGATTTCGTAGAATTTTAAAAACAAATCAACAACTTACATAATTCACTTAAATCATTCAAAAACCCACTAAAACTCAGATTTTTCCAAATAATCCTAAATGTTATACAGTAAAACCTCTATAAATTAATACTCGATAAATTAATAATCACTATAAATTAATAAATTTATCCGGTCCCGAGTCGGGCCAGTGTAAAATTTAACACAATTCGATAAGATAATAAGATAATAAATTTTTTGAAATCCCTATGTAAATATATGGTCCCAATAATATGATAAATTAATAATTATAAATCTTATGCATACATACCTAAGACAATTTAGTAAAATATGAATCTATTGTTGTTTGTTTATTTTTAAAATTAGAATCTCGTTGGAGCTCATCTCTAATCTTCTCTATTGCATCCAAAAATCTTCTAAATTTTGGTAATTTGTAAAATTTCCAGTAACTATTGCAAAGATAATGTCATTCAATTTCATTAAAGAAACTTCTCTCTTTCCCATGATACAATATCCAATTGCGATGTATGTATAATCTATTTAAATAAAATAAAATTTAAAGATTATGTAGTAAACTTTTTAATCTCTATAAATTAATAAATTAATATCGATTAATTAATACCTAAGATAATAAAATTTTGAAATCTCAATATTATTAATTTACAGAGGTTTTACTGTACACCCCTGAATATTTGCTGCAAATCACGTAAAACCACCTTAAGTCAAATCTGGTCTCCCTTGCACAAAAGTCCTTGTAACGTTTGACTAGAAAAGGTGGAGGAGATTCTTCTAGGAAAATCATTACATACGGCATGAATATGTAGTAGTTTGGGCTGTTAAAAAGAGTGATTGGGCTGTAATGATAACTTTTCCTTAGAAGAGTTATAAAGCCCAAAGGCTAAAGTAGTTGAAGTATTCTACATGTTTTGATCTCTTTTTGTCGACAAACAAAAAATTTACATGTTTTTTTCTTTCCTGATAAAAATATTCTACATGTTATGGTTAGTATACTAAATAAAGAAACTACTAGCTAGTATACTGTACACAAAATAAAATTGAACTTTTTTTGTGTGTGTAACTCGCTATGACCAAGTTAGTTCATTTCTTTTTTAATTGGCCAAAAAGAAATTACGTGCATAAATTTTAATTGTAGTCTACATGTTGAGGTTAATGTAATTGTATTCTAATACATCAAAAGGGATGATTTTTTTAAGAACTCAATTGTGAACGATCAAGTAGTTTCATTACTTTGAATTTTCATTTCCTTTTTTTATCAGCCAGACTGGAAAAATTCAAGAATTTATGAGAACAGGACATCAAAAATATTTTACAAAAATAGAACATACGTACATAATTTTTGAAGGATAACACATTTCGAGATATTCCGAAACAAATTGACGAGAGAGAAAAAGACGAAGGCGACAAAGTACACAAGCTAATGAAACACGACTCAACAGTACAACATTGATAGAATCACTAATTCGTACGTAATATAAAAACTACTTAAGCTTGGTTTTGGTTTGACACATTCTTTTCCATCTGACCCTCTAAATCACCACCATGAGTTTGAGGATGAACCGTCAACTCACCGGAAGCTGGAGTTGATGCAAGCTTGACCATATCGATAGAGTGATCCGACACCGTTTTGGGTTTCTCTGTGTCATCAGCCTTTGGGCCTTTGTAGTACTTGAATATGACGTACAGAATCATTTGAACTGCTCCGAGAAACACACCCAATATATTTGGAAGCTTCAATAAAAAAAAGTAATCAACATCAGTAATCCCACTAATCATTTTTGGGAACAGTAATCCCATTAATCGCCGACAGATAAAAAAAGAAAAATACTTTAATTGTACGCTCGGTTTCTTTGACGCAATCATATAATATATGATTGTATAAGCATAAAGCAAAAGTAGCGTACGGCTCTTCGCCGTCTTTATATAGAAGGAATTGGGGAAAAAGAGACAAAAGGTAGTGGAAAACTCTTTTCCCTTAAACATGAACCACCCATAATAATATATTATACTATGTTGCGCTGTCCATTATTATATGCTTATAAAAGATGTAATGTAATAATGAAATAAGAAAAAAAAAACACTCACCGCAACGTAGAAGTCTTTAATAGCAAGACCGTAGAAAAGCCACGTAATGGCACTGAGTGTAAGAAACAATGATAGCGAAAAAGGCATAAACTCCACACTCTTTGTTCGTATCACCACTCTCTGCATCATCAATATTTTTGTTTTTGTTACTTTTCACATGTTAAACTATACTCAAGAAGCTAGAGATATTAATTTCTTTAGAGTGTATTATATTCTTCATAGGAATCAGCATGGCTCGTTTAGATATTCAAACGTCTCTTTCTCTCTCTCTCTGTATTATACATGCCATAAGTACGTACGTACCATGATGCTTAAAGGAGCTGCGAAAACACAAACGGAAAATCCGACGCAAATCCCTCCAAGGATTTTCTCACGGTTCGATGCTTTGGTCAAGAGCTCGCAGACAAGAATAATAGCGGCGAAACCCAAGAAATTCAAGAGCCCAAGAACCTTCAAAGTCGATATCTGCAGCGTTTCTTAATATCATGAGCTAAACCAATTTATACATAAGTGCATGTTTTTAATATACCAAAAGAAATGGTATGGTTTAAGCGTACTCTAGCCTTCTTGTTAGCATAGGTGATGAAGAGGACGATGTAGATGGTCTCAATGAAGCACCCCACAGCATTTATGGTAATCAGAAGGAAGCCTGATCCATCTTTCTGCATAGCGTAGTAAATCCATAGCATTGCGCTAAAGAGCGCTGATACATAGGGAAGTGATTGAAACCCTTCTATCGATTTTTTCTTGCAGATTCTAACAAAAGTTGGCCTTCACGTACATGAAAAATAGTATCAGAAACATTTTCTTTATTATTTGATAAAGATAAAGTAAATTCGAAAGAGAGTGTTTGGATTGATGATGCTTACACCGGTGCCAAGAAAACGATGAACGATATGATGTTGCCTGCAAAAAATACATATAGCATAGATAACGTGGTTAAAATTGACATGTATGTATTTTAACATTGAGAGTATATATAATATATAATTTTGTATAAAATTGATGTTTCTTTATGAAAGCTTAGATACTTACCCATGATTCCAAATGTAAATGCCAATACGTTTAGAGCCATTTTGATTGTTTTGTGAATGAGCTCTCGAGTATCTTTCTACTTTTGAAAGGGATTATCGAAGAAAATGAATAAGGAAACAAGAGGAGATCTTCAACTCTTGATAGCTCTAATTGAATTGTCTTCGATATGAGTTTAACTACGAGGCCAATGGTACACACTATATATAGAGAGAGGGTTATATGTGTAAGGGTGCAATGTTTATATGCTGGGGACGTCGTCGTTTTCTTGGTATCAGAAAAAGAGAGAAGAACATCGCATATTGATGGTCTCAGATATTTCTAAAGTTTTTTAAATATGGAAAATATTCGATTTTTTTTTTTTTTTGTGTGGTATGCACTCTTGGCGTGTATTATATTTGTGTCAAACTTTTATGCCAAACCTTGGTTTATATTATTATCGTATAGTGAGCTTTCTTTTTCCATTAAACCAAATAAAATTAAAAAATAAATGAGCTAAACTTATTGGTGATTTGTTCTTTTGGCATGACCAATAAAATAAACCATTGATCGGCTTTTAGCGTTCTAGCCAACCATCCAAATAAATATTGATTTAAGCCCATTATATTCAATAAATAAATTTGATGGTTATCTTTCATCACTATATTTATATTTTATACAATCATCTAATTTTCCAGTATTCTACCAGGGCTCGAAGTAGCTTAGTTTAGATCTTTGATCTACGTACAAATATACGTAGAGCAATGTGTATATGTTATGATTTGTGAACTCTTTTCAAAGTTCGCTTGGTAAAATATACCATAAACACTCAATTAGGTTAATCTAACTGGCTACAAGAGGGAAATTTTAGTCATACGGAATCCAAGATTGAGCACGACGATGCCATCAATTAATATATATATATATCAATAAAATTGCATGAGGTCCTGATAGAAGTTATTCCAATTTAACCCTCACATAATGCTACAATGGTTCTAACTATTTTGAAAGGGTGGATTTTGTCATCAACTATCTAGCGACATGACAATCAACTATATATCTACGGTCTCTAAGTTGAAACAGACTATCGTTTGTAACATTTTTTTTGGTTAACCATATATATTTAAACTTAAGTGGGAGATTAATCCACGCCGGGTCAAACAAAAAAGATTTCAAAAATTATAGTTTCCATTCCATGTCCATCCCGAATCGTTACATATCGAAGGTCCATTGAGGTACAACCCATGTTCGCTCCTTTTGTTCCTCGTACCAGTAAAAATGAACGTTTAGGTGTCCACCACGTGTGACATATTTTATGTTGTCTTTGAGCAGTCTTGAACTTCATGATTTGGCAGCCAAAATTAGGTTCTTACCTAATTTTATCTTATTAGTTCTCAAAACACCAAATAATAATAATAATTAGATGTTGTCCCTGTGATAATGTATATAAACGTACGACTCGAGAAGAAAAGCAAACACTAAATTTATAAAACAAAGAATAGTGCGTTTCATCTTTAGACGCGACTGTCGCGTGCGTAAACCGTATAGGTAAGATTCACCATCATGCTTCTTGATGTTCCACTTGGCTACTTTACATGTTAATCAAATTATCTACACAAATATTATCGTATCCAACAACAGATTTCCAATTACTTCTTAGATAATCCATATTTTTTATATCATAAAATAATATCAAATCAGTAACATTCAACTAGTTAAGCTAAAATAAAAGGAATTATATGATATATCTATGTTTTAAGTTAAATTTCATTGCTCTATTTATTAGTAGCTATGTGACATAATCATAAAATAGGTTTTGATTTTTTTTAATATACATATTTGCGTTTATATTTTAAAATAGTGTGGTTGTGTTGGAATAAAACCACAAGTGTTTAAATATTTTTTTTTCATCAAAAAACTCATTAGTATATTTAAATTGCGAGATATAAATATCTTTTGTCTTAAGATTTCTTTTGCGTTTGAAATTTACAAAAGAAATTTACTAAAAAATTATATATCTTAAAATTTTGAACACATATAATCGTTTTACTTAAAAATGCCAAAACAAATATTTTCGTTTAACTTAAAAAGAGTCTCTACCCTTCGTTCTCGTACCCGTCCTCGTTATGAACTACTCCTCAAAAATGGTTTCAAACGAGAGGTGTCCATTAAGGATCAAGGGAAAGTTCTTAGGCTATTTGTTTTTGTGAATTCGAATTCATGTTTGAAATTTTGTTTCTATTATATTCAACGCTTGTACATGAACTTTTAATGTTAAGCAATAAATTTAGCATTTCAAAAATATTTTTATTTTAAACAATCAAGGTTATAGTAAAAAGGCTATTTGAAAGACCAAACTAGATGAAAAACAAGAAACTTAGATGAGAAAACATTACATTTCTGATCAAAAAAAAGATGAGAAAACATTACATATTTCAAGAGTTTTTTTCATCGGAGTCTAGATTAGTTTCGGATTGATTAATACTAAACACCAAACTAGATTGGTAGAACTACTTATATATTTAAAAACCGTCTCAATTGTATTATGATTACAACATGATTCTGTGTTTTACAACAGTAGTATTAAACTGTAGGCTGTCATAGAATTTGTGTTTTTTATTTAACCTTTTGAAATAAAACCATTATAAAGCTTAGTCATTGTCAAATTAGATAGCGGTAAGTAGATTTTTGTAGTTTTTTTAATTTAACTAATTGTTAAAACTTCTTGTTTCTTTTTCTTTCGTCTTCTTGTAAAATTTGTGGATTTAAGTTTTATTGAAACTACCCTAATAGACTTCCAAATCCATTTATTACGTTACCGTAAAATACACCATTTAACATAATGAAATGGAGATAAAAAATAAAAACTAAATTTAAAAAAGAACATTCTATAAAGCACTAATAAAACATGAATCAAAATTTTAGAATAAACTTGATAGTGAGTACGATTATAAAAAATGAAGGGTGGCATGTTATTAAATGCTGAATTTAGAAGTTCAAGCGACAAGAAAATTTAAATCAACACTATACTTTCAGGAATAATTAATGGTGATGCCTCATGACCACCGTCAGATTTTTACGTATATGTATGTTATGTGTGAAGTTAGTGAGAATGAGTGAGCTAGTCACGATTTACTTACATTGTCCTTTGCCATACCAGGACAGACTCTTAGTAAATGCAAATTTTGAATAACATCTGGCGTGATATATATAGCATGCCACATGGACCATGTCACCATTGCTAAATATGCTGAAATTTAACATGTTTCATGTGAAAGTTCTTATTCGTAACAATTGCTATACTTAGTATCATGTAACATCAACATTTCAATAAATAATTCAATCTAATTAATGAAATAAATCTGTGGAAGAAATCATCTTCGTTTGTGGTAAAGTGTAGTGTTTAGTTTATAAGTTTGTACGTAGTATCAATTCATCACTTAATGTATTTATGTAATTTTGAGAAAAGTAAAATATAATAATAAAGAACATATACCAAAAAAAAAAAAGGAAACCCTATATCAAAGGAGAAACGTATGGTTAAGACAAAAAGTTATTTCCATCTTGATTGTTATTTCCATTTGCATCTTGGCCTCACTCGCTTGATCAAAGACACTGATTAAATAAATGTTGTTGCATTCTTTTTTTTTAATCGTCCGAAAGATTACCGGTTACAAATTATGAGAACAAATACATGGACAATTTTATAACGGACAATTTTACCAGCTTATAAGAATCCACGCTGGACCATGGAAATCTCCTAAAAATTTACCTATTTAATTTGTATTTTCTGGGAATCGAACTCCTTACCTCATGGTATAGAAACATTAATGAACTCTTGGTCAACCACTGCACCGAAGGGGCTTCCACATGTTGTTGCATTAAATATAAGTAAATAATCATATTACTAATAAAAGTTGAAACTATATGCTTTTCATAGCGTTCACATATGATTTAAAAATTCAATTTCACTGTCCACATCAACATTTAAAATTAAAATAGTTTACAATTCAATTATTGTTATTAAAAAAAGTTATGTATAAAATTTTCATTAACAATAATAAACCAACATAATATTAAATTAAGAAAATTTCTTAATTTAAAAATCTATTACTAATCAAAATTGATGCTATATGCATATAATGGTGTCCATATAGGATTTTAAAAAAGTCATTTTCATTGGTTCACATCAATATTCAAAATTAAGAAAATTTCCAAATTTTAATATTATTATAAAGAAATTATATTTTAAAATATGTTCAATCATCCATCCAAATTAAAATAGAAAATCCATATCAAAAAGCTAAACTAACAAAAACAATAAAAAATAAATTTTTAATTTTCCTATTAACCAGAAAACAGAAATTAGTAAAACTTTGGTTAAAAAAAGAAAAGAAATAAGCTTGATATCTAGACAAAAAGAATTACTTATTTTAAGGTATTGGACCTATTGGTATTGTCGTATTGAACATAAATAAGCATCTAATATTGAATAAACTCGTTTAAAAAAATGACCACTATGCAGAGAGATTATTTTTCATGTTGTTCAAGTCACATTGAAACCTATAATGTAAAGAAAACAACCACGACAGTGTTTTCGCAATTAATATGTTGTGAACACGTTTTAAACAATAATTGAAACTTTAGTAATTTATATGCAATTTCACTTAAACTATCAAACCTAGACATATATTCAAATCAAAATATGGAGAAATAAGCAGAAATTAAAATCAAAACATGGAGAAATAGGCAGAAGTAATATTTGAAAACATTGCACAAGAGTCCAATGGGAAAAAAAGAGAGTAGCAAATTAAGTCTTATTTTCTAAAATAGCTATTATCTTAACACAAACAAACAACACGTGAAACTAATAAATGAACATGCCTAATTTCAAAATAAAGCAAAGTTTGGGATCAACATAGGGAATTTAGATGCATACGTACACAGCATCAAGTTTGGGATCAACATAGGGAATTTAGATGCATACGTACACAACATCAATCAAACATTCAATCGGATAACCAAAACCCTGATGACAAAAACCTGAGAAATAAAATTGAAAGGCAACGGCTTCGAAATTTGTTTTCCATTTCGATTTTCAAACCAATTTTAAAACCACCAAATAATATATTGAAACAACTATAGAAATCGCAAGAGAAAAAAAGCAACACAAATCTTAGTACGAAAACCCTTCTTCTCTAAATCAAACGTGGGTGATCTGCAGCCATGTCGAGGTTGGACAATTCGATAAACATCATGATTCTATTGTAAATTGGAAGGATCCAATTCGAATTTGGACATGGGAAACGATGAACGGGGTTTGATATAGGAGAGAGATGACATATTCGTTAGGGGGTGATGGTGGTTGATCGGAGTAGAAATGAGGCGGGTGAGAAACATGATGCTCACGCTGAAAGAAAGAAAAAGATAAAAACATATTTTCAAATATTTTTTTATTTTTTTTCTAAAATGTCATACAAATCTTCTTCAGTTCTCATTTCTACACAAATGACATATTAGTATTTATGATAAATACGTTATATAATTTGATCAAAAATTATTGATCTATGATTACTGTACTTGAAATAACAAATTTATTTTATTTTATAAACAAACACAAGTAGAAAACCTGAAATGACATCATATTTTCAATACATTTATTGCTTTACTTGAAATAGTAATTTTTTAACGTTAACAAAAAATTATAAATCAATTACTCAGCCAAAATGATATTAAATTAATTTATAAAAACAAAACCGCGCATAGCGCGTATGAATAATCTAGTTAGCAATAAAACTTTTACTTTATGGAGTCTCTGTGGTTCTTCTACGGTCAAAGGGAGTGGTTCCATCCAACCATGCAGATTCCTTATTAGACGGTTAAAATTTGTTCCCAACCATTCCTCCTCCTCCTCCCTTTCTGCACACTTTTTTCTCGTATTCGAATTCAAAAATATTTTAACTAAGAGTCTAAAAGATGTCAGCAAAATAGAGTTATGTAGGAGAAGAGCATCTGCTTCAATGTTCCATACATAAGCAGTACATCAGAATCAGAATACATATTCCGACGACATATCAGATTAAAATAAGTAACTTTCAAAATATTATACAATCTCAAGAATGTTTTTTGCTACATAAATCTCAAGAATGTTATTGCAATATGTAAATCTAACCAGGGATATATATGAAATTGTTTAAGGATACTAGAGTATTCTCTACTGCTAACAAAAGAGCTTTATTTCGTCGCCCCTCCCTATGGATTACCCAAAACATATAGCTCGACGAAAAGACCTATAGTGAGTGACATAGTTTATAGGATTGGTAAATACCGAACAAGGTTATTAAATCTGCTGTGGTCATTTTACTAATAATTAACTGAAACCGAAAATCTGTCTAAATACAATTGAATTACTAAGGGAACAACAAAGCCCCCCATACATTGATAATAAAAGGAAAAAAAAAACAACTTCAAGGCTTATTGCTGACAAAGAAAATAAAAACTCATAGAAGACAGACTTTTTGTGTAACCCTTAATTCAACGTCCACTTAAAGTGCTTTCCCTTTAGTAGATATTTTTTCCACCTTAGCTTTCTCTTCTTCACCTTTGAAATTTAATACTCCCTCTATTCCTTAAAAAAGTTTTAGATTCTTCACATTTATTAACAAACAATTAATGTTTGATCATAAATATATTATTTTCTCTCATTAAATATTTTTCCATAACTAAGAACAATAGTAATTCAACAATCTTAATTAATATCTTTCAAAATTTGTCATTTATTAAATTTAACTAATTAAAAATAAATAAAAAATCTGGAACATTATCCTTTGTGGAACAAGAAAAAATTATAAAACATAATCTATTTAGGAACATAGAGAGTATATAATTAGATGAGGTCTCGCGTGATACGCGGATAAAATAGAAAATATTTAAATTTTAAATTGATAATTCGCATAATAATAGCCCGTATAATTAGATTTTAAATTAAAATTTTCATTTAGTTATCCATAAATTACGTTTAGTAATTCACAATTAAGAAAATTCAAAATTGATAACATGTATAATTATGTCCTATATAATTATATTTTAAATTAAAAATCTCGTTTAGTTATCCAGAAATTATGTTTTATGATTCATAGTTAAGAAAATTCAAAATTGATCCATAATGCCCATAAACAATCATTCTAAATGAACGAGAGGGTTTGAAAAACTAATTTTTAATCTTATTATATAAAACTATTTTACATTTTTCGATTTTATTAGTTTCCATATTTTTAAATACACTTTCCTTGTTCTTTTTGTTAATTTAAAAATAAATAACTAAAAATTAGAAAATTCCAAATCATCCAAAATGATATCTCTATGTTTCCTCTAGGCACTTGTCTCTTAACTGATATCCTGATTCATCCCGAATACATAAGCAAGCATCCAAAATTCCAAATCCTTTGTACACAGTAAATATTGTTGTACCATTCTCATTAAGGGGCAATGTAGCCCCCTCGGCTCAATGTAGATTGGATGCAAGGAATTCAAGTTTTTTGGTCAATTCCCTAGCACGCACATCACACATGCGAATTAAAGTTATCCATAACAGAGTTTGCAAGCCACAGCAAAGAGAAATATATAATAATTCATCTAATAATATCCAACTTAAGTCTGCTCTTTTATAACTTTTTTAGCAGATACAAAAGTTAACGAAACTTAAACTTGCAAAATATATAGGCAACAAAGCTTAAATTGTATCTTGTCAACATCACCAGCTGATAGCAAGAAAATGCACTCTTGACACCTGATGTTACCAGCTCAGATTCAGAGAAGAAATGAATCAGTATCCAATATCACCCGGATCACCCATGTACTCGGCGACTTGTTCAAGTTTAACGGCAAGCATCTCCTTGCTGTCTGCGTCACAAACCACACCAGTTTCTTTATCCAAATCTTTCTCAACAAGACTCCCATAAACACCCTTATGTCTACCAGATAGAACCAACACAGGCCCTCCTCGTCTGGGCAATGCAGTCTCTAGAAACTCCTGATCGATCCCTTGCACCAACTCCTGAGACTCATCCATAGTGATATCACAAGTTGTTGGACCAACCACATCGGTCACCACTGCTTTCTTAAGATACAATCTCCCACCTTTCACATCCTTGCTTATCATTCTCACCCTTATACGACTCCTAAGCCATGTGGTAGTTTGACCTCTACCGCTGTGCTTACGGGCTCTAACTTGAGTGCGACTCTCTCCCTCTGTTTGTCTACGTCGTTTGCGCGCTATTCTACATTCCTCCTGGCTTCCAGAACCAAGTTTCTCTATAATCTTACCCTTTAAGGTACCTGCGGCCTCTTTTCCAACAAGAGATACACCTCCCCCTTTAATCTCTTTGGGTTCGTTCACGTTAGCAATCGTACCCTTAACCCTAGCTTTACTTGGATTGAAGCCGAATCCAGCATTACCAATCCACTTCTTGTATTCGACAATCTGAACATCTTCTTTAGGTTTAAGACCTATTCCCTGGCCTGGTTTCCACCCATACCCAGCAAGCAACGCCGCTCCAAACCCCTCTACAGGAACGCTCTCGAAATCTTCCAATTGCGGCGCATCAGGGAGCGACTCCAGATCTCTTTTCAGTAACATCAGCTCTACAGGCTCTGGCTTCGAAGCTGGCTTGTCCTCGACATTCTGACGCAGATTGAGACCGTAAGTGATCTGATGGGAGCCACCAGAGGGAATCTCGGCCTCAAATTCGAGCCCGGAAGCTGATTGTAGCGGGAGATGGACCTTGCGACGGTCCTCGATGGGAGGTATTACGTATCTCGGTTTGGTGTCGGTTAGGGTTTTGGAAGGATCGAATTCAGTGACGAACTCCTTGAGATTGCCTTCATCGACGCCGTCATTCCTCTCGGAAACTGTGGATCTGGATTTGGATTTGGGAGGGAGAGAGAAACAGAGCTTCATTGTGAACGTTTGTTTCCTCGGAAACTAGTTTACAGGAGAATCAACCTGTAAAGGGGCACGTCTCCGGATAAACAGGTTAATGGGCTTATGGGCCATCCCTCATGCAGCACGTATTTTTTCCTTTTTTTCCCACCTTCTTCTTTTATTTAAGCGTCAGACAAAGAAAGAAAAACCAGTAAATCTTCCTCCTCCGACCGGTGATTTCGTCTTTAGGTCACAGGAGATAATTTTCCGATAAGATAAATTTTCCGACAAGACGCGCGATTGAAACTACTCAAACAAGTCTCTTATCCGCTCTCCATATTCCTTCTCAATCTGTAAGTTTAGTTTTCAGAAAATCACAGATTGTTTTACTTTTTAGTCACAGAGATTCCTCATAATTCTCTGTCGTCTATTTCTTTTGGCCTTTTCCAGTTTGATAGTCAGTAGGCTGTTTAACACCCTCTTTTTAAAATAAAATAAAAAACTAGCGACAGTGATTAAAAATTGCAAAAAATTGTCGAATATAATACTTTATTAATTTATTTTAGTGGTATCTCAAGGCAAAGAGAATGGCGGGAGATAGTTTGAAGTCGTGGATTTCGGACAAATTGATGGTGGTGCTAGGCTATTCGCAACCTGATGTCGTTAAGTATCTCATTGCAATGGGTAACTTCACTGTTTCATTACTGATTATGGACCTTATGAAGCACTAATTTTCTATTTGACAATTGGGGTGTGTTTTCGAAATGCAGCTAAGAGTTCAAGATCACCTTCTGATCTAGTGTATGAGTTGATGGATTACGGGTTTTCATCCGACGATGCTCTTGTATTTGCACAAGACATTTGTGCGAGGGTTCCCCGTAAAGCTGCTGGTGTGAATGTGAGTTTCTTTTTTTTTATGAGATTTAATGTTATGAAGATTTCTCTCTCTCTTTTTTTTTTGGTTCACTATGCATAGTGTCTGCAGCTTACTGTATATATGCATAGCTCTAATCCTCTTGGTTCTTGTTTTTTTCCCCCTCAACTCTATCAGATCTACCAGCAAGAGGAAGCAGAGGCAGCAAGACTAGCGAAAAAGCAAAAAACATATATGCTTTTACATGCAGATGTTGATCAAGTCTCTGTGGAGACAAAATCTTCTGAATCTAGAAAGCCTGACAGAGGCAGTAAAAGTTTCAGAAA
Organism: Eutrema heterophyllum; assembly: GCA_002933915.1. Classification (NCBI taxonomy): domain Eukaryota; kingdom Viridiplantae; phylum Streptophyta; class Magnoliopsida; order Brassicales; family Brassicaceae; genus Eutrema; species Eutrema heterophyllum. Next base: position 441,808 of record PKMM01032061.1, on the reverse strand, counting down.
GAAAAGTGTGAAATCAGAAGATGAAGAAGATGATAAGGCATAGTGTTCTCTCCTCACCCACCACTTACCCCTACTATTTTTTTGGGGATAGATAAAGTTTGGCTGGCATTGCTTCTGACAATATTTTTTCTTACTGTAAACGACAATGCAGATGGATGTCAGAGAAGACCATGGGCGTTTTATGGGAGGGATATCTCAGGAGGAGAGCTCAGAGGTATGTCTGATGTCTCGTATAGGGTTCTGGGTCATGGTCAGAATCCAACGACCAGGAGACTATTTCCTAGATCTCTGTGTGTGCTTTATTATATCAGATTGTTTGTCTATTATATTTGGTAATTTATATTTTCCACAGTCAGAAGAGGACAGATTACAAGACCAGAGTGAGAGAGAGGAACTGGAACGACATATCAGACAATGTGATGCCACACGGACACGAAAGGTATGCTGTAATTTAGCTGTTGGATGCTTTGCCTGATATCTACTCTAAATAGGTTTCGTTGTTATACGGCTCTATGAATGCTTTAGAAAATGTCACATGGTTACAATTCTCCATTTCCCAGCTTGATATTATTGTTTGAGCCAACCAGCTGCTAGCTTTGGTGGCCATTACTTATGAGATTTTAGTAAGCTAGTTTTCTTATAAAATGACAAATCTAACTTGGTAATTGGGTGAATTGAAAGAGGCAAAGAGTAATACAATGCTGAGTGTTGAGTGAGTACGTATGATTAACTTATAGCTGTATTTTTATACCATGTGACATTGTGACCTTTCTTTTATTCAATATGCAGTTATCGGAGCCCAGCATGTCGAAAAAACAGAAAGGTACAGCTTGTTATAGCTCATGCATGAACACGTAGTAATTTACCTCTGTTACATAATATTGTTTGTTCTTATGGTTTCATTTCACAATTTTTTTTCACTGTTTAACAGAAGAGGCTGTTCGAAGAGCCAATGCTTTGGAAAGGAGTGACATTGCATCGTTAAGGTACTCCTGGTGTTCTCTTGATGAACTTTTCCATGCTTTTCTTTGTTTGTGGTGATCCCTTCTTTAGACAGATTGAAAAATATGATTGAAAAATATGGTCAATGATGTCTCATCTTTGCCAACTATTTTCCATCCGTCGAAATTCTGGAAGATAGTTTTAATTTGCTATTAACTATTTGTGACAATGTTGTCAAGCGGCCCCTCCAAGTTAACACTTCTTGGTGGTGCTCCTAATGTTTAATATGATGTATTTGGAGACTGTTTTACTAAAGTATTTTTGTTTGGTTTGATTCAGGAAAACCTCAAGACAAGAGTATTTGAAGAAAAGGGAACAGCAAAAACTGGAAGAACTGAAGTATATGGCTTCTCTGTTCCTTTTTCTCCTCAGAAACTGTTATTTCAGATAAGATTTTGTTTTCTTTTATTTCATACTTACTTTTAGTAATTGACTTTCCCAATTTCCACTGGTTCTGCGTAGGGATGAGATAGCAGATGAACAATATCTTTTCGGAAGTGAAAAGCTAACTCAAAAAGAAACTGACCAGTTTAGGTATTTGCCTTATCTTTCTTGCATTACGGTTCTTGCTGTCATTACCAACGTCCATCTGGTGCAATTGTTTTTCTTTTTCTTATATATAATTTATGTGTTAAAAAGATATATTAGTTATACCTGTCTTTGGTATCAGCTAATTGAGTTTGGCCGGATCTGATATGTTGACAGATACAAGAAAGAGCTCTACGATCTTGTGATCAAAAGAACACATGAAGACGATAATGCTGATGAGGTAATGTTTACGTCTTCTTGGGTCCTTTCTTGTTCTTGACACTAAATTTTTTGGTACTTATCTTGTGCGTGAAATGCGTCGGATGGATTGGATTTTCTTCTTTATTTTGAGCCTTTGTATACATTTAACACTTGTTTCTATTTTTCCAACTGGTCTGGAGTTCAGTATACTATGCCAAATGCTTATGATCAAGATGGAGGCGTTGATCAGGAGAAGAGATTTTCTGTTGCTGTTCATCAATATAAGTGAGTTGACTAAGATTGCATTGCTAGTCATCCAGACTGTTCTAATCTGATTGCATTTGCGAGATCATTCGCTTTTTCCCTTAAATCCTTAAAGGCATTCTAAAATATTTTGTTTTGACAAGGGACATGGATTCGAGCAAAAAGATGAACCCCTTTGCTGAGCAAGAAGCTTGGGAGGATCATCAGATTGGTAAGTTTATATTTTGACGCTTCTATAATCCAGTAATATTGTTTTCACTGTATGGTGGTGTAAATGATACTGTTTTATTTGAACCATGATTGAAATGACATGATAATGCAGGAAAAGCACCATTAAAATTTGGTGCAAAGAACAAGCAAGCCTCTGATGATTATAAGTAAGATTTGTTGCATAAGTTGTCTTTGATTTGTGTTCTACTACTATTGACTTTACACTTCTATTTTTGCCTCGTTTAACAAATGGTCCTTGTTAAGCTTTCACCAAGGATCTAGGGGTCATATTTCAGGGTTTGTATAACTAATTCTCTCTATTTTTTTTTTCTTTTTTTTCATAGGTTTGTATTCGAGGATCAAATAGACTTCATAAAGGCATCTGTGTTGGCTGGTGAAAATGTATTTGGTTGTGATTTTCATTCATCCATACTTGTGCTTCTATCATATGTTGAGCTGTGACTCAATGCTTGTTTTTTCTTATGCAGTATGAAGATGAGATGCTTCCAATAGCAGGTCATACTTTTTCGAGAAAATCAGCTTTTGAGATGCTTCAGGTGCTAAGCTTTTTTGTGTGTTTTTCGATCCCCTTATTCTCCTTAACCGGTTTAGTTTGTCTGAATTTGCATGTTCCCTAATAATATAAGTTTTCCTAACAGAAATGAAAAAAAATATATTTGCATTTATCTGTCTAAATCAGGAGGAGAGAAAAACTCTGCCAATTTATTCGTATCGTGATCAACTGCTAAAGGCTATTGAAGATTATCAGGTGATTTTGGCTTTTGTATCCTGCCTTTTTGTTGGTTTGTTTACTAAAATGCTAAAACTTTAAAGGAATGTTGATTTCTTCAAATTCATCGCATGACAAAAGAGTTTTATTTGATATAGCACTTGAATATACAACATTAGCAGAGAAAGACTACTGTTGGATTATGAAATGTTTATATGTTCTTATTGTTCGGTTTATACTTTTCTCTGTTTCATACAGTTGAGTTCCATTTCTCTCATTGTTTAATTGATCAGGTTCTTGTCATTGTGGGGGATACTGGTTCAGGAAAGACTACACAAATACCACAATATCTTCACGAAGCTGGTTACACGAAGCATGGGAAGGTACAACCTACAACTTAACCTGAATTTTTGCATATAGATAAATGAATTTGTACTACTGATCACATAAACACTGCACTCTTACTGTAGGATTCATTAGGAAATTGGTATGTGCTACCTTTTTTTTTTTCTTTTTTTTTTCCGAGAGCTGTTAGCTAGTAGTTGTAAACAAACTTAGCTGCTCATCAGAAGCAAATATATTAGAGGTGTAGTTGCATTTAGGACAAACATGTTTATGTACGCCATGTAGGGTTGAATAGGTTGAAACATGTAGAACTGTTCTGTTTGCAGAGTAGCTTTCCTTTATTATTAAGCAAAACAGAATAATCTTCTTGCAGGTTGGCTGTACGCAGCCTCGAAGAATCGCAGCTATGAGCGTAGCTGCGCGTGTTGCTCATGAGATGGGTGTCAAGCTTGGGCACGACGTATGCGGACTTTCTTTTGATCTTCAAATATCTTCCGTTGCTTACTATTACATTCGCTACGAGGTTATAATTTTGTTGGTGTTCCCAGGTTGGATATTCTGTTCGATTCGAGGATTGTACTTCAGAGAAAACGGTCCTGAAGTATATGACTGATGGAATGCTGTTGCGTGAGCTACTTGGAGAACCAGATTTGGCGAGTTACAGGTAATAAGAAAATTCATTCCCAAATTTCAGCGCAAAAGGATGCGTCTTTTCTCAATGTTTAGTGTTTACCAACCTTTCCAGCGTCATTATTGTGGACGAGGCGCATGAAAGAACTCTGTCAACCGACATACTTTTTGGATTAGTCAAGGCAAGTGGAAATTTCAAACATAGGTTCTTTTTACCCTGTGTGGTAAGGTTAGATTGTTTCTTAATTATCTCACAACTGTCTATTTCTTCAATATAACAGGATATGGCACGGCTTCGACCAGAGCTGAAGTTATTGATATCCAGTGCAACAATGGATGCAGAGAAATTTTCTAATTATTTTGACGCTGCCCCGATATTTATATTCCCAGGAAGAAGGTATCCGGTTGACGTTAGCTTTGTAGCTGCACCTGAAGCTGATTACTTGGATGCCGCACTAGTGACTGTTCTTCAGATACATGTAAACGAGCCACTTGGAGATATTTTGGTCTTCCTCCCCGGCCAAGAGGAAATTGAAAACGTAGAAGAGACTTTGAAGAACAAGATAAGAAGTTTTGGTACAAAGATTCGGGAGCTCATTATATGTCCAATCTATGCGAACCTTCCAAGCGAAATCCAAGCAAAAGTTTTTGAACCAACACCTGAAGGGGCTCGTAAAGTAGTTCTAGCAACAAATATAGCTGAAACGTCACTTACCATCGATGGTATCAAGTACGTCGTGGATCCGGGCTTTTGCAAGATCAAATCGTATAACCCGAGAAACGGGATGGAATCTTTGCTTGTAACTCCTATCTCCAAGGCCTCTGCGACACAACGAACTGGCCGAGCTGGAAGAACAGGCCCAGGGAAGTGTTTTCGACTGTACACAGCTCATAATTTCCAGAATGATATGGAGGACAATACGGTGCCAGAAATACAAAGGACAAATCTTGCTAGTGTGGTACTTGCTTTGAAGAGTCTTGGAATTGATGATCTGTTGAACTTTGATTTCATGGACCCTCCCCCTGCCGAAGCTCTCGTTAAGGCTTTGGAACTACTATTTGCTCTGGGTGCTCTGAATAAATTAGGTGAGCTGACCAAAGTTGGGAGAAAGATGGCTGAGTTTCCCCTTGATCCTATGTTGTCAAAAATGATTGTTGCGTCCGAGAAATTCATGTGCTCTGATGAGATAATCTCTATTGCTGCTATGTTGTCTGTGGGAAGTTCAATCTTCTACCGTCCCAAGGACAAGCAAGTTCATGCTGACAATGCAAGGATGAATTTCCACACCGGAAACGTCGGAGATCACATTACTTTGCTAAAGGTTTGTACTTTCATATCTCTCACATTGCTTTTCTTGCCAACTCTGTTTACCATTCTCTTTGTTTTCTCAAAGGTTTATAGTTCGTGGAAGGAAACAAACTACTCGACTCAGTGGTGCTACGAGAACTACATTCAGGTATATTGCCTCACTATCCAGTCTCTTATAATTATGTTGTGTTGATGTTAATCCATTTGACACATGTTTGACCTTAAATTTGTTAAGGTCAGGAGCATGAAAAGAGCCAGAGACATCCGTGACCAATTGGAGAGACTTCTAGAGAGAGTGGAAATAAAAGTCAGCACTAACTTGAACAACTTGGATTTAGTAAGGAAGTCCATCGTAGCAGGTGAATTTGTTATCCCTATTACCTCAATTTTTGTATATCTAAAAACATATCTTGTTTGCTAACAAGTTGGTTTTTTAAATCTTATCAGGTTTTTTCCCACATACTGCTAAGCTAGAGAAGAATGGATCATATCGAACTGCAAAGCATCCTTTGACTGTGCATATATATCCCAGCTCAGGCTTATCTCAAGTAAGTCCACAAAACCAACTTATTGTGAATTTCGATGGATTCTTATTGCGGTTCCTTTTTGTTTTGTTTTTAAGGTTTTACCGAGGTGGGTTGTATACCATGAACTCGTCCTTACCTCGAAGGAGTATATGCGACAGGTAAATTTGCGACGTCTTGGAAATTTGAAAGAATTTGGAGTCTACTATTTTTGTGCATATGCTGAATTTTTTGTTAAATTGAAAATGTAGGTAACTGAGCTAAAACCAAACTGGTTGGTTGAGATAGCTCCTCACTACTATCAGCTTAAGGATGTTGAAGATGGTATACGATTTTTTTTCTTCTTCTTTTCTAATGCCTTTATTAATCATCCTTTCACATCTTCATATGGTAAAAACCATCTTATCATTATTATATTAACACGTTTCAGGTGCATCCAAGAAATTGCCTAAAGCAATTGGACGAGCTCCAGCGTAAGGACCTCACCCGTCATGATCTGGCTATCAAAAAGTAACGACATGAATCACCACTTCAAGATACGAAGATGGTTTGAGAACATGGTTCTCTACTAGATAAATATTATAATAGATCTTGCTTAAGCTTGAAAATGTATCAATGAATGTTGTAAAAACGTTATTTTTCTTTTGAGTATAATTTAGCATTAGATTCAAAAAAAAAAAAGAATCACCACTTCTCTAACTATATGTAATATGTTTTAATTTATAGATACTTGTTTGAATGGAACACATAATTCTAATGAACTATATACTTGTTTGTATTAATTATTTGTGTTTTGGATGCGTTCCTAATGGATTCCAAAACTCAGAGAAACGGAGAATTTAGATCGAAAATTACCACATGAATTAGGAAATCTTCAACGGCATAGAGATTAGAGTCTACATAGGGATGTCAATTAGGACCAAAGTCCGAAGGTCGGCCCGACCCGGTTCTGAAAAACACGGGGCTCGAGCTTAAATATAAGCCAAAAAAAAATCAGGCCTTTCGGGCCAAGCCCAATCGGACTAGTGGGTTTTTCGGGCTTAGCCTGGCCGGACTCGGACCAGCCTGAAAAACCCGAAAATAAACATTTTGATTGAGTTAGAGTTTTGTTTAAGAATTTAACTTTTTAAAATATGGAGTATTTCCTATATATTTTTCATTGATCGAAAACCCCTAATTTATTAGTTTTGCCTTACTATAAATCTCAGAGTCTACATTTAGTATTGTTGTGCATGTCTTTAACAAATATAGAAATCGTCTTCTACCTAGACACGTTGAAGTATTGATTTGTACACGCACTTGGTTGGATGAGTTTACGTTTCATGATCAAAGTAACATTATCATTCATTCTATTTATTTCATATTTTTAAAATCATTATTTATAGACTTTCAGTGATATTTCTATACGATTTATACATGTCAAAAAAAAATCTAAAAAGGCCTATAACCCTGTTCGGGCCGAGCTGGATTTTAGAATATCGATCCGATATATTTTTGAACTGGGCCAGACCGAACTCAAATATATGAGAGCTTTACGGGTTTCGGGCCAGGACGAGCCGGGCTAGCGCGATTGATATCTCTACTACATAGTACCACTTCAAAGTAAGTTTCTCCAACCAAAAAGCCTTTTAGTTACGGCCATTTAAGAGCCCAGCCAATATTGTCATACGCCGCTCCATTTCTTGAGCCCAATATCCATACGCTAAGATGGACAAAATTAAGAGATCACAAGTCAACACTAAACAAAAACATCAAACGAGTAAACGATAAAGAAAGATCAAAATGTTCGACTAAAAGAAACATTTATAGTGATTAAAACAAGATGCAAGAGTCAAGTTAAACACAATCATAGAACATCTATACTATAAAAACAATGAATCGTTTATTTTAAGTTATTCTGTTTCTGGATATCTACTATTTCACTTGCCAAACATGTCAATTTAGTGCAATATTAATTAAAAAAAATATATTTTATTTTATATTTAAATTAATTTTCAAAAATTTAAATATTAATTTAGATTATTTTGAATTTCCTTAAATATAGCTTAAATTGCTTACCAAAAATCAAAAAATCAGTTATTATCTTAAAAAAAAGATAAATCAGATATTAATTTAGATTTAATTTAAATAATATTTTTATAATAACGCATATGATAAACGATTATGTTATTGTATATTTTTATCATAACCAATCAGCCTAAAATTTCAAATATTCGAAATTAGTAAATATTTATATTATACGGTAATATGATAGACGGATTAGGGTTATGTTTTTATAATCGCCGTCTTTTGCGGGTTGGTTTGTCAAAAGATCCAAGATAGTAGACTAATTCGAGGCAGATTTAAAAAACGAGTTAGCCAATTTTAACACTCATAAATATATGGATTGGTTGTGTAGTAATCTAAATTCACATAATAACAAAGTTTACAAAATGGGTCAGGAAATTTAGATAGCTAAAATTACTAATTTTGAATCATACATGTCATATCATAAATATATTTTTCCATACAATATAAAAAACATAAAAGATAAAAACAAATAAAAATTGTCGCTCGCCCTCAATGTGGATTAAAATTTTAACTTGGGTGAAAATCATACTAGATTTTAAATTGAAAATATCAAACGAAATCGTTTAAATTCCGCTAGATGTTCTGATTTTAACTTAAAACATAAAAAATTATGTTAAAAAAATTATTTTAATACATTAAATAAATGTTTTGAAATCCGATCCGGGAAGCAAACCGGAGAGTCCTTCGAGTCACCGGGTCCATGGGTTAACCTGATCCGATGCGGTCTGACCGCAATCAACAATTAATGAAATTATATATATATATGTATATATATATAAGTATTAAAAAAGATATGTCTAACTGACAAAATAATTATTATTTTAGTTGATAAAGTATTATTCACAAACGAAAGAAGATCATAAAAGTAATAAAGAAAACATATATGATTGAATTATTACGGAACCATGATCCGTCCGCATCAACGATTATGTTCAGTTCACGGTAATTTGCTGAGTTTTTACGGGTTTTATTGGATTTTATAGTATCGGGTTTTAGAGCTATAATCGGATCGGATTGTTATCTAGATCCCGAGTTTTATAGCTATAACCGGACCAGATGATTTGATCAGGATCCAAAAACATTGGATTAAATCTATATATATAAAAAGATATTCCGTGTGGAAGCGCAGGTGAAAATTTAGTGAAACATTAAAACCATGTATACCAATCTCTTTCAAGATACTGTATATTCAACATTGCTGCTAATTCATCCAAATTTGCTTTAACTTTAATTTGGAAATCAAACAACTATTATTTAAAGCGCCATGATGATAAGACGGAAAGCATAAGCAGATTCGCCTCTTGGAAGCATCATCTTATTGTTCTCTTGGAGATACGACCTTAAATTTATTTCTGTTTTGAATGTCTTTCTCGCGATTCATCATGTAAAGTGAATATAATGAATTGGAAAATTACATTGAGGAGAGGAAGAGATACCTAACTGAACTGGTAGAGATATATAATACTGGAAAACCAAGACTCAGAGACGTCATAGTATTTTATGTAGTACATTAAATGGCATAATGAAATCAAATTAAACACATATTATAAAATATTAAAATTAAAATAAAATTTCTCTAGCTCGCCCATGTAGTCACCTAGTTAATACTATAATTATATTCTTCATTTATCATTCAGTAAATGTATTGACCAAATATCATTCATGCCTCATTTTGACCGGTCTGATCGTCATGAACCAACACTGGTTTCGGATACTTCAACGTGACGCCACCGCCGAATTGTTACCGTAATAAAATTTCACATTGGCATGTTGATATGACGTCGTTGTATGAGAATAAGTCCTCGTTGCTTGAACATGGTTTTCCATTAAAAAAAAATTTTGAAATGATGATTATTCTTGTGGATCTAGCCAATGCATAGAGAAGAGGAAGTGAGACTTGGATTTATTCTTTATACATGCTTCATCCGGACACAGTGTGTCGTGGAGCTTAAATGCTTTTGTCTAATATCCAATTATTGTACCCGATTCATATAAATAATAAATATATACAAAATTCTACGGATTTTTTTATGTCCTGCTCTTAAATTTATATTATCATATATCATTAATCTATATAATTGCAGCTCAATTAGTCATTACGTTCTTAGCTCATCGTCGTTTGAGTCTTATTATTAATTATGTTGGTTTTCGTTTTAAGTATAAATTATTCATGGTTTTAACGTATGTATAGAGATAAATTCGTCTTAATACAAGTTGTGATTTTGGATGCCAAAAGAAACAGAAAAAGAGCTATGGTTTTCGTTTCTAGAGTTAGGTTCACGTGGACTTGATACCCAAAAACGGATTATTGAATAAGGACAACAATAACTGTACTAATGTTATTCTATTTTCATCCTCATCACGAGACACATATCTTATTGTAATTGGATGATGTACAAAGGATTTTCGAAATGATGTCCCTGCCAAAGAAAATAATGGAATGGAAATAGTTTAAAGGAAAAAAACATGGGATTTTCGATCCACGCGTAATTGCGGAGGAACATGTGATATTGTAATTGTATTGATTCACATGTATAAGTCTATACACAATCCATAGGCCATATGTATATTTGTAACTTGTGTACACATATATATGGACGAACATTCTCGACTTTACTACGCTAATTAATTAAATGATGATTTTTTTTGGGTATTAAGGATAATTCGTCATGCATGATGCATGTGTGGGAAAACAAATCGGTAGAATTAAAACAAAATATAAAATATAATTATAGGGCATGAAACGCTGAGTTAACCCAAGCATTATATTAAATTTATGAAAAGAATACAAATTATGCCAATTTATAACTTATTTATACATACTCAACATATCAAAAAAAAAATGTTTATCATCTCGTTCATACAACATCAACATGTTGTATTTATACAAAAAGAAGAATGTAACATATAAGAAACTCTATTAAGGTTCTGTTGTTCAAATAAAACAAGTTTCTGAATTTATTAAAAGATCGTCAAAATTTTGTTAGATACTCATGCATGAATTTGGCTATACAAACATATATATAAGAAACTAATCGGACCACGTGAATATGAAGACCTAAAATAGAAGCTGCTTTGATGGCAGTGAGGACACCCTTCATCAATTGTCCTCAACGAACACTTGTACCTCTTGGCTTTATCCTCTAAGATCCACCTCCAAGCTTGTCTCTTTTGCATGTTTTTTTCTTTTCTTTTCATTTTTTTAGGTTTTAACCCCTTGATTATTGGGAAGTAAGAAAAACGGAAATTAGAAGTATATAATACGTTATTCAAATTGTATGTGGTTTTTTTCCCCGACTTGTAGAACACAACTCCATGGTTTAAAAAAAACATAATTTGATATACTTACGATTAGTCAATTACTTTTGTTTTTGTTGATGCTAGTAGTTTAAAGGGTTAAAAGAGGCTTAAAATGGTTCTTTATTCACAGGTTAAACACATGGAAATTACACACACAAAAAAGAACGTTTGATTAGTTTCGTTTCTAAACAAAAGTCTCACATTGGCTGACAAAAAAAAAAGTCTCACATTAATTGTAGGACTATGATCACTAGGAATTCATTATGGTTTTTATCCTACCACAACTTCTAACTACATAAATCTAATACCGTGAAGCACATAACTTACTAACCAAAATTCAAGGATCTAACCCTTTCTTAGAAAATTACAAAAAAAGGTTTTAAGTAGTTTATTTTCATAACAAAAGTCTCACATTAATTGTAGGGCTGTGATCACTAAGAATACATTATGGTTTTGACCCTACCACAGTTTCTAAATACATAAATCTACTACCGTGAAGCACTAACCAACATTCAAGGATCTAATTATTCATATGGTTAACTTTGCAAAACCAGAATATATCAAGTTCAAATGAAATAGATTCTGATACAAAAAAAAAGGACCTGTTTATGCATGTGGTTTTCGTTAGAGAGTTAGGTTCACGTTGACATCAATGCTATGTTGAATGGTGATACCCAAAACAGGTATGGTCTTTAGGACAGGCGGGCTAGGCCATGACCTAGGACCACCACAATTTTTTTAATTTTTTATAGACCACATATTTAGTTTTAGATTAATAGTTTATAAAGCACAAAATTTAAAACTCATGTTTTTATTTAAGATATTATTTTCTAACTAAAAACAATTAGTTTTGTCACATAATTATCTATCTGATGGCCATAATATAAACTGTATTTTTTAGAAATGCACAAAATTTGTACTTTATAAATGACCACATTTTTTTTTTGCCTAGGACCACTATTTTTGTTGAATCGGGACTGACTAAAAAAAAGGATAATAATTATTGAAGAACGACATCAATAACTTTACCAATGTCATTCTTTCATATGGTAATCGAAACATGTCCTAATTGAAAGAAACCATCATTAAAAGTCTCATAAATAGGCACAATAAAACTGTTCATTAAAAACTTATTACATAACTGATTACTACTAGCTACAAACAAGAACATGCTTTTTTTTAAAGGACTTGCGCATGAAAAAACTTATTACATTACTAATCACTACTAGCTACTAGATTGTTTGCTTCATGCGCCATTTAAAATAGTTTACCAGTTACATGTTGCTTCTAATTTTTTGGAGCTTTTGATGCCTTTCCCGAACCCTTGGCGGAGGAGTCAGAGATGGTGTGCGGATCCGCCGGATGGTTAAGCCCGGCTCAAACCTTTCCGGTGGGTACTCCAATGTGCTACCACCCACAAAATTTGGAGTTTGAACTTGAAGTTTCTTTAATTCTTCCTCATGGTTCTCACTAGTACTCCCTCATTCCTTCTTGATAATCTCATCACTCCAATCTCCCTCCCACGCCATGATCGATTTTTTTTTATTTTTTTATATTTTTATAGCTTTTGTGTAATGGTGAGGAGAATAAGTAAATGTCAATGCATGTATATATAGTCGAGGGAGGGGAGATGAAGTGAGAGAAGAGACTTCAATATGTGAGTGTGATTGGATTAAAGTTTTCTTTAGCTCACCAAATTAAATTTTTTAAAAAATGAAAATTCGAGACAGTAATTTTCGACATGATTTGGCTATCAAAAAGTGTCGACATGAATCACCACTTCTCTAGATATATGTAATATGTTTTAATTTATAGATTCTTGTTTGAATGGAACACATAATTTTAATGCACTATATACAATTAATTATTTGTGTGTTTGGATGTGTTCCTAAACGGATATGAATTTTTATATTTTTTTACTCAGTACAAGGAGAGGAATTTATAATTTGGTACTTATCTTCAGTTAGATATGAAAGTATATGCACATGTAAATAACCAATATTTAGGTTTTGAAATAACCAATATAAAAACCCATCATTCGTATAGTAAAGAACGTCAGAACAAAAAAACATACATAAGTTTTGAAAATATGTTAACATTAGAGGTTGCAGTTGCTGCATGCAACGAGTCCTTTATATGGTAATTGAAAGAAACCATCATTAAAAGTCTCATAAATAGGGACAATAAAATTGTTCATTAAAACTTATCTACCTTATTGAACACTACTAGCTACAAACAAGAACATGCATATTTCAAAAATGCTATTTTAAATGGTACATGTAGCAAACAGTCTAATAGTGATCAAAATATGCATGTTGGTCATGTTCAAAATAAATGTAAAACTTTCACATATAAGCTCATACTGAATTATTGATATATAAAAGGTCATGTTCAAAATAAATGTAATACTTTCACATATAAGCTCTGCACACTGATTTCTCCGATACTCTATTTTAGAGTTTGCTAAATAAATGGTCTAACATATATTTTGAAAACTTAGGCAACTTGAGTTTGAATTTCACAATTTCAATTCCTTTTTCATTTTTTCTAAAGAATAAATGTTACTGGACCAACTGTACATTTAACTTGCATTGGTTTTGTGTTTTTAATCAACATCATATTCATGTGTAATGTAACTATTTCAACCGGGTCGGTCTCTCTCAACCGGGTCAGATAACAATTGGGCTGATTTGGGCTTACACAAGTTACATTAAAAAACAGAAAGAAGATACTAGGCCAAGAGTGCACAAGGCCCATTACAAGAAGAAGAATAATAAGTCGGCAGAAGCTTGGAGTACAAGTAATGACGCTTGTCCCTCCTAGGGTTTATGCTTTCTTAAGGTTTCCGTCTTTATTGTATAATAATAATAGCGAGGTTCCCTATTACTATGTATCTTTTCTAGAGAGAGGAGAACATGTGTAACAGAAAGAGAGATCGATTAGCCTTGTAAGGTTAGAAGCTCCCTTCTGTAACACCCGACCCGCCACATGGGCTAAGTCAGCGTGTTGACTTTCCGACCTGGCCCAAAACGTTTTATTAAAATTTCCCGCCAACTTCTTTGAATTTAAAACTCTTGTCTTAACACACATGCGACACTGAAAAAGGAAAAGGGAGGGGGTGAGCAACAAAGTCACTCAGTGAAGGCGATCTTTCTTGACCCACTTGACTCATAAGACACAACCAAATCATCCAATAACATGGCAAGCATAGACATAGAAAAGAATCTTGTAAGTCTACATTCTTCAAAGACATGTTTTTAACGTATATAACAACTCAAGACACAACCAAGCCCTACGACTTACAACCAATCATAGCAAACAAATACTTCTTATGGTGAATTACACGCTAAGGGACACACCCCTGGTTCCTCGTGCTCATGGCACTTCACCCACGGCTTATGGGCCGACACCCTTTCGACGGCTTATGGGCCGACACCCTTTCGACGGCTTATGGGCCGACACCCTATCGACGGCTTATGGGCCGACACCCTATCGACGGCTTATGGGCCGACACCCTTTCGACGGCTTATGGGCCGACACCCTATCGACGGCTTATGGGCCAACACCCTTTCGACGGCTTATAGTTATAATCAACGTGTATCTCAACCAATCACACAATCCGGTTACCTTTCCTTTAACATGTATACTAGGTTATCAATCAGCAATCACGAGGCAATCAACAACCACAAATTATCACATTTAATCATATTTAACTATAAATTATGTTTATTAAATTACGCTTACTATCACACTCAAACGAGTAGTTCATGTTGACTCACATTCCAGAATTCTATCTAACACATTAACACAACCAGAGAATTGTCACTACATAGAATCAGTCATACTCTACACAAAACATGGAACGGGAGAACACAATTATGTATTATGAATCCATAAGTCACACTCCCTCACCTTAGCCACTTTCGGATGTACCGGAACTGCGTTCCCGGATTGGTTTGCATATTTTCCACATCGCTATGTCAACGACACGTGTCTGCCACGTCAGCTCCGCATGTCTGACACATCAGCATTCTTTCTTCTTTTCTAGGCGGGGCCCACTTCTTTCTTCTTTTTCTCTTATTTTCCTGTGCGAATCTTCTGTATTCTCTCTCTATCCTCTTCCCAGGTGACTTCTTATATTTCTTCTCATTTCTTTATTTTATTCTTTCCCTCTTTATTTTATTTTTTGCTTCTACTCTTCCTCACGTCTTTTCTCTCTCTCCTATTTCTTTTCTTTCTATTCTTTCTTTTTCCCTCCTTCCTTCACGTGTGACTTACTTATTTCTTTCTTTTCCTTTGTTTTTTTTTTTCTATCTTTTCTTTTCCTTTTCCTTTCTTCTTCTCTTTCATCTCTCCTTCTTCTTCGTGAGAGATCTTATTTCTCTCTCTCGTTCTCCTCTGTCGCGACAGTGATCCTCTCTCTCTTTCTTCTCCTTCTTCTTTCCTTTTCGGGGTTCTGGTCTCGCTCTGGTAATCGACCTTGGCCTGAGGCTAAAGATACGTTGACTTTGGTTGACCAAAGAAGATGTGATACACGTATGCGAAGGAAAAGCGGAGACGTACGGTGAAGGCGGCGGTCAACGACGGTGGCTCGGATCGGCGAACAGAAGGCGGCTGAGAGACGGTGATGCTGAGGCGAGGCTGGTGATATGCTCAAATATAATACCCTAAAGTACTAAAGCAGTAGTTGCAGTAAGTTAGGGGTCGAACCACAAAGACTCAAGATATCACTCAATAGATTGCAAGATTTGAATTAAGCTAAGTCAATCGATTAAACAAAGAGCAATGAACGAAATTAGAAAAGTTGTAATTCAATGGAGAAAATATAGGTTCAGAGTATTTCTCAGGAAATCAGAGAATGCAAACAAAACAATAAATCAGAATTCAGATTTAGCACGGTTCTTGAACTCAAATCACTAAGTTATAATCAACTAACTTTCGTTGCGAAAATTATCTAAGTCTAAATCCTAGAATTCCAAATTTCTTTGCAAATCCTAAAGATCTAAACCAGCTTTAGAGTTCAAGTTTGATATGTTCACAAAAAAACTAAACCAAATTTATTTGCAGATAGTTATTTTGCTCACCCTAGGTTCTGTCAGGTTTCCAATCACACTTTTGTGTCTAATTGATTAACCTAAGATCTAAGTTCTGGGTGATCAAGTTAGAATTAGCACTAAGAACAACCTATGGTGAAGAACTTAATTGATTATGAATCCTAATAAATCGATCTATCTAACATACAGAGAAAACCTTATGAGAACCCTAAACCTATAAGAAAACTACTCAAACATGGAGATTAAAGAAAGCAACATGACTGAATAATGCTTCAATGGATAAAATAAGAATAAAGTAAAACAAAGGGTTCGAAATCTTCTCTCTGACGAACAAAGTTCAGACTTGTCTCCCTCAAAAGCTCTCTCAACAAAAACCAGAATAGAATAAAATCGTCGCCAACAAAATTGGCTGAAAAACATAATTATAATGCTAAAACACGTTTTGGGGCTTATTGTAATTATTAAAGACTTCTGGACCAAATAACAGTTTCTTCAAACTCCAGAAAAGTCGCGACTCTTGTTTCTCTGTAGTCGGTATCGATCGATACCATAAGTGGTATCGGTCGATACTCGGGCTCCAAATCGACCTCTCAGCTACATGATCTCTGCTTTGCTCCAAAAAGCTCCAGAATGTTTCAATATCTCCAATTATGCTCCAAACGTACCTAAAACCTGAAAAAAACTCTAAAAGACTCCAAAAACACTAGAAAGACTCAATAAAAAGACTTATATCATGGTCAAAAACGGGTAAAAACCATGATATATCAGCTGGCGGAGCGGATCAGAGAAGGTGACATCGACGGTGATCTCGGAAGGAGAAGCTTCAGCAATTGCTTGAGACGCAAGCAACAGCTCAAACCACCTTGGATCTCGACTACCCAACTAGACGGTGCTGCGGGGGCTCTCTAACGGTGACGACGGCATCCCTAGTCCATGGTGGTGGTTTGGCGACGAAGAACGAGGTGGGTGGTGATTGACGCACACACCACAAACGGACGGCGACATGATCTGAGAGAAAAAGACACATGCGTGGAGGAGCGACGGCGGTGCAGCAGCGATGACACGGTGGTGGTGAAGCAAACAGCGGTTGTGACGACCGACAGTGGCTCTCCTTCTTTCTCTCTTTTATTTCATGACTCTTCTTCCCCTTCTTTGCTTTTCTCTTCCTCTCTCTTTGGTTTCTCTCGCTCTCTTTTTCTTTCTTCCTCTTTTTCTTCTTCACGAGTTCTCTCTCTCTCTCGCAAACTCCTTCACTTTTGTAGATCATAATTAGTGGGGTAGGTGGAAAGGGAGAAAAAAAGGGGGCTGCGACTAGTGGAGGTGGTGGGTGTCTTAGTGGGTTTGGGATGTTACAATTATCCCCCACTAGAAAAGAATTCGTCCCCGAATTCGTCGACACATGTATACTGCTTTGGTCCTTAACGAACTCTGGATAGTCCGCCTTCATCTGCTGCTTATACTAACATGTTTCCATCTCAATATCGTATCTTAACAAACCCACACTGACTTGACATGTTTTCCTTGCGCATCAAACTTCCACTCAGCTCACCGATAATCCCACTCAAGTTTCGATGTAGTTCACCATTGAGTACCAGACATCCTTGTCTAAAAATTTGCTGAGATACAATGATAACCATAACCTTTATGGTTTCATGTGACATGTGGTTTATATCCCACCACGATTCCCCTGATATCACTCTAACTGCATAGTTGACTTCCATCTACAGGTTTTCCAACCTTTCAAGTTGTCGTACTATTTTCCTAACACTTCCTTTGTGGTCCCCGTTCCAATTGGGATTCACGTTCCCATCCGTTTTCCCCGAAGTTACCTCATAATGCGCCCTTGAAGTCCTTGTACTTGAGATAGCTCCAAATGTTAACATCTTGGCCTTGCATTATTGGTGAATTCCTTTTCACCGTCTTTAGTGAATTCTTTTCTCCTTCCTTAGGGAATTTCCATTACCAGTAAGCCTTAGTGAATTCCATAACACTTGGCCTGATGAGTAATTTTCGCGCACTTGACAAAGCTTCTTCTTTCTATACCCTTTTGTTCAACGGATGACCATTGTCCGGGGCTTGTTTCAAAGCCACACTGAACTATACAAGTTATCTCGCTCCTATATGCATCTTCGTTCCTTCTGACTTTGTCAACTCCGCAATTACCCAAGTTACTTCCTTACCGCCAGTCTTTTTGGCTGACCAGTAGCATATATCATTGTCAACATATCCCTTGTCCATTCGGGTAATGGTAACTTGATGTAGTCCTTTAGGAACTATGAACTTCTCTTTCACCATCTGAACGCCTTACACTTCCTATGATATATTTTCCGTCAGATAATCATCATCCAAACCCGTACATGCTCCTTGAAGAAGTATATGTGTGGTGTCCTCTCACACTGGTTTTCGATCGCTTACTTTAGGGTGCTTCCTAGACGTGTAGAGAAACGTAACTGGCGTGCTCGTTGTAAGATCTCGTCCTCCATATCTTTTCTCTCGGGCACACCCAATTATTATTATGAACGTTCTATTGTTTGCTACGTGGTACCCAATCACTTGGTTGTTCATTGCCCTCCTTGGAACTTCACCTTTGTTCTACGCCTCGTATCCTCCATAATAATCACACTTGGTCCAAGGCTTCCAAACCTTATGCTCTTTTTGGCGATATCCGTACACACAATAGCAAGAGAGTCAGTCCGGTCCCGTAAAGACTGATCTCTCTGCAACAATAATAATGGGAGGCTCATCTAGGTAGTGATTTTATATCATCTGAAAAATCCCCATTTAGAAAACTTTGAAATCCGGTTTTTTTTTTTTGTTTTTCAATCCCACTAACCTAGAATTATCCTCCCAACCCGAACCTAGGCTCTGATACCAAAATGTAACACCCGACCCGCCACACGGGCTAAGCCAGCGTGTTGACTTCCCGACCTGGCCCAAAACGCTTTATTAAAATTTCCCGCCAACTTCTTTGAATTTAAAACTCTTGTCTTAACACACCTGTGACACTGAAAAAGGAAAAGGGAGGGGGTGAGCAACAAAGTCACTCAGTGAGGGCGATCTTTCTTGCCCACTTGACTCATAAGACACAACCAAATCATCCAATAACATGGCAAGCATAGACATAGAAAAGAATCTTGTAACTCCACATTCTTCAAAGACATGTTTTTAACGTATATAACAACTCAAGACACAACCAAGCCCTACGACTTACAACCAATCATAGCAAACAAATACTTCTTATGGTGAATTACACGCTAAGGGACACACCTCTGGTTCCTTGTGCTCATGGCACTTCACCCACGGCTTATGGGCCGATACCCTTTCGACGGCTTATGGGCCGACACCCTTTCGACGGCTTATGGGTCGACACCCTTTCGACGGCTTATGGGCCAACACCCTTTCGACGGCTTATGGGCCGACACCCTTTCGACGGCTTATGGGCCGACACCCTATCGACGGCTTATGGGCCGACACCCTTTCGACGGCCCATAAAGCCGACATCCTATCAACGGCTTATGGGCCGACACCCTATCGACGGCTTATGGGCCGACACCCTATCGACGGCTTATGGGCCAACACCCTTTCGACGGCTTATGGTTATAATCAACGTGTATCTCAACCAATCACACAATCCGGTTACCTTTCCTTTAACATGTATACTAGGTTCTCATCAGCAATCACGAGGCAATCAACAACCACAAATTATCACATTTAATCATATTTAACTTTAAATTATGTTTATTAAATTACGCTTACTATCACACTCAAACGAGTAGTTCATTTTGACTCACATTCCCAAATTCTATCTAACACATTAACACAACCAGAGAATTGTCATAACATAGAATCCGTCCTACTCTACACAAAACATGGAACGGGAGAACAAAATTATGTATTATGAATCCACAAGTCACACTCCCTCACCTTAGCCACTTTCGGATGTACCGGAACTGCGTTCCCGAATTGGTTTGCATATTTTCCACATCGCTATGTCAGCGACACATGTCTGCCACGCCAGCTCCGCATGTCTAACACATCAGCATTCTTTTTTCTTTTCTAGGCGGGGCCCACTTCTTTCTTCTTTTTCTCTTATTTTTCTGTGCGAATCTTCTGTATTCTCTCTATCCTCTTCCCTCTTCCCACGTGACTTCTTATATTTCTTCTCATTTTTTTATTTTATTCTTTCCCTCTTTATTTTATTTTTCGCTTCTACTCTTCCTCACGTCTTTTCTATCTCTCCTATTTCTTTTCTTTCTTTTCTTTATATTCTTTCTTTTTCTCTCCTTCCTTCACGCGTGACTTACTTATTTCTTTCTTTTCCTTTGTTCTTTTTCTTCTTTTCTATCTTTTCTTTTCCTTTTCATTTCTTCTTCTCTTTCATCTCTCCTTCTTCTTCTTCGTGAGAGATCTTCTTTCTCTCTCTCGTTCTCCTCTGTCGCGACGGTGATCCTCTCTCTTTCTTCTCCTTCTTCTTTCCTTTTCGGGGTTCTGGTCTCGCTCTGGTAATCGACCTTGGACTGAGGCTAAAGATACGTTGACTTTGGTTGACCAAAGAAGATGTGATACACGTATGCGAAGGAAAAACGGAGACGTGCGGTGAAGGCGGCGGTCAACGACGGTGGCTCGGATCGGCGAACAGAAGGTGGCTGAGAGACGGTGATGCTGAGGCGAGGCAGGCGGAGCGGATCAGAGAAGGTGACATCGACGGTGATCTCGGAAGGGGAAGCTTCAGCAATTGCTTGAGACGCAAGCAACAGCTCAAACCACCTTGGATCTCGACTACCCAACTAGACGGTGCTGCGGGGGCTCTCTAATGGTGACGACGGCATCCCTAGTCCATGGTGGTGGTTTGGCGACGAAGAACGAGGTGGGTGGTGATTGACGCACACACCACAAACGGACGGTGACATGATCGGAGAGAAAAAGACACATGCGTGGAGGAGCGACGGCGGTGCAGCAGCGATGACACAGTGGTGGTGAAGCAAACATCGGTTGTGACGACCGACAGTGGCTCTTCTCCTTTCTCTCTTTTATTTCACGACTCTTCTTCCCCTTTTTTGCTTTTCTCTTCCTCTCTCTTTGGTTTCTCTCGCTCTCTTTTTCTTCTTCACGAGTTCTCTCTCTTGCAAACTCCTTCACTTTTGTAGATCATAATTAGTGGGGTAGGTGAAAAGGGAGAAAAAAAAATGAGGGCGGCGACTAGTGGAGGTGGTGGGTGTCTTAGTGGGTTTGGGATGTTACCACTTCCCAGACGTACCGAACTGGGTGAACAAACTTGCGTGTGTTCTTACCATCTCAACAAGTGGTATCAGAAAACCATGTTATCGGCGCAATGTCCATCACGAATATATAGATGGCTTGATTCAATGGAAAAAGCGATATTATTTTGCTAAAAGTCTTGGATGCGTTTTTCACTTTGGTGTGTTGGGGATTGAAGAGATCTTGACAAACAAAACTATGTAGATTACTTTTCGACATTAAAGCCGGAAGAATCTGAGAAAGAAGACGAGCAAAATAAGTTGAACATAACAATCTTGAATGGAGATGAGCACCTTATTTGGAAGATCATCAAGTATTAAAATGCGGCATTATGTGCGCTAACTTCAGATGAGGTTCAAATTATATTCTTGTTGAGTTTTTTAACCATCCTAAGTTTGATCAACTCATGAAAACTGTCAAGTGTGGTAGGGAAATTTGATTTTAGAGGAGATTGATCCATCTAGTCTAGTATAGAGGAGATGAAGTTAATAAACTATGATGACTCCAAAAACATAAACACACATAAGTCTAAATAAATGACCAACGAACTTGTTGATACTATAAAATTGATCGATACTTTAGGAAGGATCGCTATGCAATATGCTTAGAAAGAAAGATATGAGAATGAAATCTAAGCACCAATCATAACTGAGAGAAGTTTGAAGAATAAGTGTACTTATATATTATCTGTAAAATGTCCTCTAGTTCCCAATGTAAGGTGTTCTCTAATGACAAAATTCCTTCAAACCTCAGTATCATAAATACAACCACTGTTTTCATCAGCAATACAACCTCAAACCCAATCCAAATAAAGAAACAACACTAGACCTCAATTTCCATGTGATTCAACTAAGAATTTACAACTTGATAGCTCTCTCAAGAGATCGTTCGAACATTAAATCGGACACTTACATTAAGGAGTCGAAGCAATTCAGGATTGTTGGCGAGGGAGGGATCCATAGTGGTCGAGAGCGTCTCTGTTCGAAGAACACGAATCTAATTTTGTCAGCGACTTAAAAGCCCTAATTTTGTCAACCAAAACCCCGCGAGAGGTTTATACAAAAAATAAATAAATAAATAATTAAAGAAAATGAAAAGAAACCCATAAGGCTCAAAGGTCCAATTGATAAGATTTTTAAAAAACTTACAAGTAACAAAACCAATATAAGCTATTTCATTATCCATATAACATTTTCACTCATCTTTTTTGATAATAACATTTTCTGCACTCATCACCATTAATCATTCCGAAAATTAAATCCACAAATAAATTATTACTTAAATCTTGTTCAAACATTCTTTAGATGTAAAACAAGAGTTGTTAATTAAAACTTGTCTACCATCCCCCTTTCACAAATGACAAATCAAAACCAAAAGTCATATACTAATAATAATCGTAACTAGTTTCCTACATGAAACCTGGATTTTTGGGTCAACAAGGAAACACGTCGGAATGAAAGAGAGAGAAATTGCCGGCCTAACTTATATAATAAATTCTGTAGAAAAAGAAAAAAAAAAACAAAGAAAGTAAGTAAAATGTGGCAAAGACTTTTGACAAAGTAGTGGTTGGAAATTTATAAAATTGATGATAATATTCAAACAAAGGCATGCAAATTGCATTAAATATGATGAAATTGTCAAAGCAAGATGGCTGAGAGAGATGAGAGAGAGCGCGTGGTCAGCACGAAGAAGCAGGTACGAAGTCTCGGTACAGCTAATCTTCGTTTGCTCTTAAAATCAACCAAACCCATCTTCTCCACCTAACAACCTCTCATCCACCTTTTTCTTTCTCTCGATTCTTCTTCTTTCCATTTCAAGGGGAATTGTATCGTTCCTCACACACGCCTCTCATCAGTTTTTTTTTTCCGATTTGTCTTTCTAATCATCTTCGTCTTCCGTCTCTTATCCGTAAGTTTTTTTTGGGTTTCTCTCGATCTACCCAATTTGTTTTTTGTTGGTTTGTGATCTCACATTGATTATATATCTGCTAGATCTGATTTAGGTTTAGTCGTTTATTGACTCGTCGACCTCTTTGATCACTCGTCGGTGGAGCTAGTGCTCTTAGACTCATAGCTTTACTGATTTTGATTTCTGTAATTGGATCAGAGTCTTTCGATGCCGACCGCACGATTGCTTTCGTTTTGGGTTTCTTCCTGATTTTGGTGGGTTAATTTGGTTTTCTTGCTGGTGAGTTGTGAAATGTTCACTATCGGAGATTTTTGCAAGTTTCTGTGTGTGGCTCCTAGAATAGAATGGACTCAAGTGTGATTCAGACGTTTTAATTATATGAGATTGTTTTCAATTTACCAGCTTTTTTCGGTTCTAAATTCTGGAATATGATTTTGGTAGAATGGAATATCAAACGCTTGGAGGATGTTCTTCAAGCATCTTACTATTGTCCATATAAATTTATACTTAGCGTACATCCAGCACTGGCCCCATTTGTAGAACCCATTACATTTCTTGTCATCTTCATCTTTCTCTACTAAGTATCTTTGGCTTGCTTCATTAAGTTTTCATCTCGATTTCAGTCTGATTCTAGCTGCCATTGTCATTGAAGTTTTGTGTTTGTGAAGACACATTTTCTTATGATTCCTTTGTTTGTTGTTTTTGTTCAGATTCTTCTCCTTTTTCAACACAACAAGAATGGATCATTGTTCTGGAGGCTTGAACGAAAATCCCATGGCTTCTCAGTTGGACATTCTCCGGTGCCCATTCTTGAGGAACATCAATGAGCCCACTAATCTCTCCTTCTCTTCTTCCTTGCCTTTTCCCATGCCTGTAAGTAACCGTTCGTTCGCGTGGTTCGCTCTATTGACATGTTCTTGCAGTGAATCGTTCCTGATCTTTGTCTCATCACATGTCATTTTGGCTTTGTATATATCCTTTAGGTACGAGCAGGAAAAGGACCGATATTTGAAGATGGACCCAATTTTGATACGGCATTTAGGCTTTTCCATGGGCAAGATGGAGTTGTCCCGCTCTTCGACAGCTCTCGAGCCGAAGCAGAGAAGCCCGTGCTTTCCTCTCCTGTATTCCATCCACTTGCTGCTAAGGCGGCGACAATTAGTCTCTCATCCTTTGGACCTGGAGGGCCTTTTGGGTTTGATGCTTTTTCTGATATGTTTAAAAATCAAAAGAAAAAGTCAGACTCATCCAAAAAGAGGGATTCTTCTTCTAAGGTAAAGGTTTTATGCGGTTCTTGCTTAACTTGTTTCTTCTCATATCGATGTGCATTAGTTAAAGAACATGTATAAGGAAATGGTTAAGCTTTCAAGAACGCTGAAGCATGCAATGTGTTGGCTTATGAGATCAAAATTCAAAACTCAAGATATTTCTCTGATTTTTTGTTTCTCTTAAAGCATCGCTTACTTGTTGTTTCTCTTTCAGGGAGGAAACCACGAATCTATGAGCGACGATTGGCTTCAAACAGGAAATTGCCCAATTGCAAAATCATATCGAGCTGTAAGTGGTGTGGCACCGCTTGTGGCAAAGATCCTGCAACCCCCTCCAGGGATGACATACAAGTGCCCTCAAGCAATAGTCGCAGCTCGAGCAGCGATATCAAAAACAGCTTTCGCCAAGAACCTCCGCCCGCAACCTTTATCATCCAAAGTACTAGTGATTGGGATGTTGGGCATGGCGTTAAACGTGCCTCTAGGGGTATGGAGAGAGCACACTGAAAAATTTTCGGCATCTTGG
Organism: Eutrema heterophyllum; assembly: GCA_002933915.1. Taxonomy (NCBI): domain Eukaryota; kingdom Viridiplantae; phylum Streptophyta; class Magnoliopsida; order Brassicales; family Brassicaceae; genus Eutrema; species Eutrema heterophyllum. Next base: position 416,680 of record PKMM01032061.1, on the reverse strand, counting down.
TTTGTAGCTCTTCACGCAGCTGTTCCATTCATAGGAATACTGAGGAAGTCGGTGTTGATGCCTAAGATGGCGATGGTATTTACCATAGCAGCATCGGTTTTGGGACAGGTGATTGGGTCAAGAGCAGAGAGGTTTAGGCTCAAGTCGGTGGCTCAGAAGAAGCTGACACTGACAGGGACAAATCCGTCTTCCGTCGAAGCAAATCAGATGCAATTTGCGGGAGTTTCATCGGATGGAAGGTGCGGTGATAAAGTGGTGATGAAGTGGAATCCCATGTTGCTTGAAGTTGCAAGCCCTGTGTCTACAGGAGCAGCTAATGTTGTTGTCTGCTAAAAGATTTTGTTTTCTTCGACGATCTCGATATATATATAATTGTTTGTCTTCTTGTTTCGGCGATTGTATTTAAAAAGTTTCTAAGTGTTTGAGAAAAACAAGAATAAAGCCATTTATTTTAACTGTTAAATTGTATTTAAATGTAAAAGACTCGGTTGATTGAATGAATAAAAGAAAAATAAAAAAGTTGGTAATTGAGTGACTGAAAATACAGGTTTGGTGTTTACGCATCTCATAGGTAACATTGGATTTTAGATATGAACAACGTTATCGATGAGAAAAGTTTGTGCTGTTCTCAACTTTAAGATGAGTCGTCTAATAATGCTTATGATCTTAATGACATTGCAATCAGGTTTGGTTTGTGAATAGGTGTACAACTTTCGTGTACGATTATAGCTACAAAAGGTATTGATGTGAAGTTGTGTATAGGCAAATGGTAGTTTCGACTAATTTTTTTTTCTTTTAAATGACAATCACGTATAATGTCATTTTTGAAAACCAATAAAAAATTATTGTGGCTGCTTCGGCGTTAATTAGATACATAATAGTTATAGAAGACTCCATTACGAAATTTAGCAAACGACTAATCGATTTTAGCAACAGATTTAATCTTTCAACAATGCTTATGGCTGCCGTTAATTGGTATTTATAGGTGGTGTTATATCGAATCAAAAACCAAAATGAATGTTTTTAAAAAAAAAAGACTTAACATTAATATTTTAAGATTAATATTTATTTTAAGATAGAAAGGAAATAAAACTAGCCAAACAAATTTCAGTTTTTTTCCGGATCATCCTACAAAAAGTTTACTACTAGCTAGTTAGAGATTTATATATATATATATATATATATAATTCACATATAAGATTTTCTACCATAAAACTACAAAAAAAA